>CM064910.1:1033372-1633372 GCA_032727855.1 Quercus ilex subsp. ballota | reverse complement strand
AAACGAGTTTGGACTACTTTGGAGAGAAACCTTTTCCTATTATTAAACCTTTGCAATTTAAGGGTTTTTTTTTTTTTTTTAAAGATTTAATTCAACCATTTTCTTAGCTAAAAACATAGATGCTTCTTCAATTTCAGCAGCCTTACTTGCAATGCTAATTGCATTACGACACAAATCTTTGTATTGATTTGTTATATCCAACTTAGGATCTTCTTTCACAGTGCAACCGTAGCTATCTAGTACACATCCAACTCTCGCTTGCTTAGTCCACCTCTTCAAAATGTATCGAGAAGAAAGTAGTTTTATATTTTGAATATCTAGCACCTTTAATGCATGACAACATAAAAACCCAGCAAACTCAAATTTGTTACAGCTGCAAACAACTGTTTGGTCTGTAGAATTTAAGATAACCTTATGTTCTCGACTACATCCATACATGCAAACCTTGTACTCAAACAATGGTGAAATATCATAACATGTATTAACAACCATGTCCAAAGACTTCTTATACTCTTCTTGAAAGAAATTAAAGATTTTGGGTGTGTAAACATCCCTTGAGCAATCTTAGAAGATATGATGAATAAGCCAAAAAAATTCCCTAGCCATTAAAACATCTCCAGGTATTGCTAATATCAATCCATCAACTTCCAAAATATGCAAATCAAGATATTTAAATTTAATTCTCTAAGACTAGTATATGATTGATGTTCTAAGAATCTTTTGCCTTTCCAATTTCAAATTTCTGATTTGAACTATTAATCAAACACCAAAGACAAACATCAGACATTGAAAAAAAAAAAAAAAAAAACCTAGAACTCAGCCATTGGAAAACTCTTCCAAACCTCAAAATAACACAAACCCAGAAATTAGAATTGAAACCCCATATTAAAATTAACCAAAGCAATAGTAAGACAGACCCATTAACCAAAATTGAAACCTTCATCAGAAATAGCCAAAGGAAAACTCTTCCGAACCTCAAAATAACACAAACTCAACAACTATAATTGAAAACCCAAATCAAAATTAACCAAAGCAATACTAAGGTAGACCTATTAACCAAAATTGAAACCTTTATTAGAAATAGGCAAAGGAAAACTCTACCAAACCTCAAAATTACACAAACCCAGTAGCTAGAATTGAAAACCCAAATCAAAACAAACCAAAGCAATAATAACACAGACCCTATAATAAAAATTGATACCTAGATCATAATCAACAAAGAAAAACTCTACCAAACCTCAAAATAACACAAACCCAGCAACTAGAATTGAAAACCTATAATGAGATTCAGCCAATATATACCAACGAATTTTCTTAGTGCCAACCAACCAATTTGCGAAAACAAAGCGAGATAGAGAATTCAGAGAGCTGGATTCGTCTATTTCATCTAATATGAGCGAGAGAGAAGAAAAGAAAGAGAGAAAGAGAAGAACATAGAGGGAGAGAGAGAACGGTAGGAGTGTTGAGTTTTTGGCAAGAGTTCAAGAGTCAGAAAGTCTGAAATAGGGGAAAAATAAAAGAAGGAAATGAAATAAACGGAGAAGAAAACAGTAGTTTCACTATTAGGTAAATGGACAGGTGTTTTAATGTTTTAATTTTAAAAGGGGTACCCAAGATACTATACCTAAGGTACTGTATCTAAGTTTTGCCCAACAAAAAATATGTACACGGTAAATGGTGTGCATATCTGGCACACTTAGTGTTGATGTAGTTAACAAAATTTTAAAAAAAAAAAATTAATAAACATTAAAAAAATGCGTGAAAAAACAAAACAAAATAATTTCCCACAAAAGTTCTTTCATGTTTTGGAAATCAAACTCATGTTTTTTACAACTAATTATACAGATCTTAAAACACCCATTAGCTCAGATTTACAAACAAAAAGACAAAAAAATTAGAGAAATATTTGAGCCTAAGATCTGAGGATGTCACGCCACCACTGTCATGGAGATTCAAGAAGATTGAAGTTTTTTCGTTGTACTGATCTAGACTCGATCTCTGCCACTAGCAAAGCTAATCAATGTCAGTACAACAAATTTCCACTCATTCACGCAAGTAACTAGTAGAAAAAATCAACATCGAACCCATTTCTTGGTCTCATCGATGATAATGCAAAAGGTCAAAGTTATATATTTTTGAATTATATCCAGTCAAGGTCAAGATTGGATTAAAGCATTCCCATTAAGGGTGTCAAATGCCAAATATTTGGCATTTGACATTCCAAACTCTAAAAAGTCACTTCCATCAAGCATTGTAAATGCCATAATTTTTGGCATTGTGAACAGTGTAGTCTCAAATTTGAGATCACATTGTTCACCCATTGTATAAGTTATATTATTTTTTTATTCCGTGGGGCCCGCTTTCTTTTTCCTTATTATTTCTTTCTCATTTCCGTTGCTCTGAGCCAACCATTTCTCTGCTCTCTGTCTCCCTTTGCTCGATGTCTCTACCTCCCTCTCTGATGAAACCCAAATCGGAGCATCAAGCCAAGCCAATCGAAGTAGTCATGGGTCGGAGCGTGGGTTTTTGGTTTGGAGCGTGGATTGAAGGGTGGATCGAATTGATTATTCATGGGTTAGATCAAACTGATTGGTCGAAACTGATTTGGTCATGGTTTGTGGGTTTTTTTTCCTTTTTTTTCTTGCTATTTTTGGTGGTGATGGGTGGGTGGATGTGGTGGCCGACGGTCCGATTTGTCTGTGGTTTGGTCCGACGGTGGATGTGGTGGGTGGATGTGGAGGGTTTTTTTTTTTTTTGCTATTGTTTATGGTGGTGGTGGATTTGGCTGGTGGTGGCGATGGTGGGTGGATGTGGTGGTTGTGGTAGGGGTGGGTGGATGTGGTGGCCGGCGATGCTGAGAATTTGGGTTGAGAAAGAGAGACACAGAGGAGAGAGAGGAAAAATAAAAAATTATTATAAAATAATAAAGAAACATTATTTAAATGAAATGGTAAAAAAAATAGAAGTTTTAATATAGGCGTTATTGTAAAGTAGTGTGTTATATGTTATAAAATTGGGTTTTGAGATGCTAAATGTTATATTTTTTGAGATGTTTGATAAGGATGCCCTTATGCTTAGGTTAGAAAATTTTAATTTTTGTATTGGGAATATTCTTGCTGTAATGTGCGACATATTTGGTTGTTTAGTGGAGGCGTTGTAAGTGCTGGATGAAATGCCGAAGCAGAATATCACTCTGAATATAGTACGCTAGGCTTCAAAGTTTTGTTTTTCCTCGTTTGGTTTCGTGGGAAAATATGGGAAAATTGATGAAAGTTTATTTTTCAGTTTTGGTTTTCTTTTCCCATATCTTCTACAATTAAGAAATAATTTTTTCTTTTATTTTTCCCTTTAAATGTTGACATGGAATTTTTTTTTTTATTAAAAATTTTTATTATATTTATGAGGAGTGCTACGTTCATAATATTTTTACAATAAATCATAAGTGGTAAATTGTTATTGGTTCTAATTTGAATCTATAACTTAAATTACCCATAACAACCACTAACAACCCACCACTTAGGATTTGTTGTGAAAATGTTGTAGACATTTATTTTATTTTATTAATTATGTCAAATTTAAGTTTGCCAACTATATACACAATTTGCCACCTAGGCATTTTCTATTAGTGAGTTAGTAGAAATTAAATTAATTGCAAATTGTAAATAATAAGAATTAAATTGACTGTTACCAAAATTTAGGACCAAATTGTCTTTGATCCCAATATACAAGGACTAAAATAGCATTTTTGCTTATATTTTATTTTAATTTTATTTTAATTTTTTGGTAAAAATTGAATTTCTATTCAAAATTTTAACCCCAACACTCTAGAACTCATAGTTCAATGACTCTCTATTTAAAATTTTAACCCCAACACTCTGGAACTCATAGTTCAAAAAAACCACTTGTAAAATTGGGAAAATTTTTAGGTACTTTTGAAATATGAATAAATTGTGTTCTTTCCTCTCATATTTGTGATGAACCCTATTATGGATGTGAGAGGAGGGAGCATCATTCTCCGTGCTCCAAAAGTTCTTAAGAATTACTTGTAAAATTGGATATTTTTTTTAAAATAAAAATTATATCATCCGGCAGCAGCCCAAACTTAGAGATAGTTTTTTCTATCGTACCCATTTAATTTGTAATTGCAACTCTTTCAAAATAACCAAAACAAAACAATATTGTCTGCAATAAGCCTTTTATTCTACGGTACATGTTGGGAGAAATTACCCACTTCTTGATAGGAGCAAAGTCTTAACTAATATTATTAACAAAGTGTGAATTTACCAACACAAAGGTATTCTTATAAATAAAAAGAAAACCAATGCAAAGGTATTGGAAGTTAGCAACAATAAATAACAAGGCTATGCTACTAGCAAGATATATAAATTGGAATCCTATAAATCCAATTATCCAAGGGTGAAATCATCAAACATATAGAAATCATACGCTGATAGGTACAATAGGTTTAGGGTCACAAGAACAAATGCGAAGCAGGAATAAAATATCATATAAGGAATTTGGATGGTAATAATTTACAAGTAAAAGTGGTCACTACAACAAATTTGTAAAGAAAAGTAAAGATGGACAGTAGAAACACTAACCTCTCTTTACTCCTCTGATTTAAGAGTCCAAAGCGAATGAACAGTTATTAGCCTTGAACACGAAGACCCAGATCAAAGTTTTGCAATGAAGCGTGAAGGGTAGGGAAGTAGGCAGTACGTAGAGCGTGAAGAATGAATCATAGAAGATGAAAAAAAAGTCAACACTGAAAATTCATGGAAGAAAGGGTGGAAACAACGCATCCATAAACAAAAATTCTAGGACTACATTGTAAACCAAAATTTTTCTTACAACTATATTCACATGACAAAAATGTGAATGGTAAAGAAAAAGTAGTGAGTCTATATGAAAATGACAGACAACCAGTTATACTCTACTATGTTGATGACATTATATACAGTACTAAAATTACTCATTAATAAATTACCCAAAAGAAAAAAAAAAAAAAAAAAAAAAGCACAAGCAACTGATCAAAATAAAAAGGCATAAATAAAAGAGAAAAATTAATGCTAGGGACATATAAAATGACGCAACTTGTACCACAAGGACTCACCATTACACATCTATCACTTACAACTCACCATGTTGGCGAATAGTGGCACAAGTTGTGCCATTTTATGTGTTCCTAGCATTAGTCAAAGAGAAATGATGTGACCAATCGGATCCCACCACAATAAAAATCCAAATAATAATAATAATATAAAGGTAATAGTATGATTTTTGTGCTGGGGAGATAAATACATTTGAGAGCTTTCATGAATAATTAATACTAGCCTCATCACACGAGCTCCACATATGCGATGAAGCTCTTTTTTTATTTTTTATTTTGAGTTTAATGTAATTTTTCAATTTGAATTTATCTATTTTTAGTGAGGTTATATAGGAAATGATTTTTAAGAAACTAAAATTTAGGATTTCAAGTGAAGTAAACAGCTAGGTTTAGTATATGCTAATTTTTAGGAAAAAAATGAATCAAACATGCATGAGATATATTTAAACAGAAAGTGTGCTAATTTTTTTTTTTTTTTTTAAGTTACCCTGGTAGTTTTTTTTTTTTTTTTTTTAATTTTGAATTTTGAATTTTGTTGAAATAGAATTTTAACCCTAATTTTTATTTTTTAAGAATAAGAATTATTTAATTAGATTAGGGGTATTTTTGAAATTTTTTGAAGTAAAAAAATGACTCTTTTTTTTTAGATAGTTTTTTTTTTTTTAATAGGAACTTGGGTAGTTTATTTTTATTTTTTAATTTTATTTTATAGAACATGGAGTAGTGGGAAGTTTTATAGAACCTAGGGTAGTTTTGGTTGTTTTTAATTTTTGTCAATTTACAGTTTTAACCTCATTTTTATGTTTTAGAAATAAAGATAAGTTAATTAAATTAGGGGAATTTTTGGAAGTAAAAAACATAATAACTAACTTTCTGAATCCTTTTAATGTATAGAGATAACATATAGAGACACACTTTAACTCAAAAAGTCTAAACCTAATGAATATGTGCTAAATTATATATATATATATAAGGCAAAAATTGAGAGAAAATTTAATTAGATTTCAATTATGGGCTAATTTTGTGCCATGTGTCTACTTAAAATTTTTAATTTTTGTGTCAAGTGAGTTAAGGAGTGAAAAATACTAAGAGTTCAATATTAATGAACTATAAAAAATAAAGTATAAAAACCAATCATATATCTACTTAACAAAAATCACCATATGTTCTATCTTATTAAAAATTAGAATAAAAATGATCATAAGTAATAGTGTTAGACTTAAGTAGGATTTTTAACATGCATCTAATTACATTTATTTTTTCTAATAGTTTGACTAATTGTGTTTATTTTTATGATAAAAAAAATGTGTTTATTTTTAAATTTATTCATGCGTATACATGAGTTACAAGCTAGTGTTATATTAACTACTTATTTTTGTCATCATTACTCAATGTGGGACTTCACTTACATATGTATACCCAACAATCTCTTCCTTATCTATGAGTCTTTGTCTCTCTATGGGCCATGAACAAGTCACACTCACTTCCCTTTGCCTAAATGAGTTTTTTCATTTACTAGTGCATCATCCATGGTAGGGATGGCAATTTTGCCCTGCCCCACTTAATCCACCCCTCCCCACTTCGCCCCGCACAGGTTTTCCATACCCCACAAAGGTGGTGGGGTAGGAATGGGACAAGATTTTAGCCCCGCACCACGGGCCAGGGCGGGAATGGGTTTAGACTTTTTAGACCCATCCCGCCCCGCCCCTCCCCATCCCCACCCCACCCCACCCCAGCCAGAGTTGCTAAAGGATTATAATTGTAAATTTTTTATATCCTAAAACCTTACTATTTAAACAAATATATCAATATTAGCTTATTTTATTCTACCTAATGTGATTCTCACCTTTATTTTGTTGTGTTATACTATGAGTTTTTTTTTTTTTTTTTTTGGTAATTGTCTTGTTAAACACTTGGATATATTATTCAATTTTTTTTTTTCTAAAAATTGATTTGATTTGATGGGATAAATTTAGTTGTAATTTCAAGCATATTTTTATTAATGAAATATGTTTTGATTAAAAAAAATTGTACTAGTTGTAAGGCAGATTAACAAAAAGTAGAGTTTTACGGGGTGGAGTGGGTCGGGGCGGGGCTTTGCGGGGCCCCAAGGGGTGGGGATGAGGTGAGAAAGTTTTCCCTGTTATGAGGGGCAGGGTGGGGATGGGGTAAGATAAAACCATGCGATGCGGGGACAAAGACCCCATCCTTCGGCCCTCGCTCTGCCCAATTGCCATCCATAATCCATGGGCCTCCACGTGTCAACTCAACACCTCACTATCATTATTGTTTAGCACCATTGACAAATATCCTTTGTTGGGCCTTTTTCCAATATCATCAAGATAGTATGTGTGGGCTTTATAGGTGTTTCTTGTGTCCAATATACTATCTCTACTCATTCTTCTTATCATTATTCAATACAGAACTTTACTCGCACGTGTATACCTAACATTTTAACCCAAAAACCAAAGATATGGTTGTTACGATCCACCACCCAATATGAGCCATCAGATTCACACTAGTTTCTTTCTTTGACAAGTAAAAACAGAAAATTCTTGGCAACTACTTGAATTATGGCATGGCTGTAAATTATCCAATAATGTTTACTTGTAAATTTATACTTAATTATAAGATAAGTGTATGTTTGGTAATGACTTATTTTCAATAGTTTATTTATATAGTATTGATAACAGATATAATTTTTTATCTTAAATGTGTGGCAAAAAAAAAAAAAATTAAATCTAGTTTATTTCAAAAAGTCTAAACGTTAAAGCAATAAGCTTTTAGATTTTAAGAAATTCACAAAGATTATAATGTAATTGTAAACAAAAGAAATTAGGTTTAAACATACATAATATTATATATTACATGTATACTTATATAAAAATATATTTATATAAATTAATAGTAAATTTTGTAATTTTATAAATAAATTCTTAAGATATCAAATTAGTATTTATGATTTATTGATAATATAAATACTCAATTTTTAAAGATACAATATTAACAAATCTAATTTTAATAAGTTCATAAATGAAAATCATTTTATCTATATTACTCAAATAAGTATTTTTTTAACACACCCATGTGTGTGTTAAAAAAAATACTTAGTATTCTCAAAAAAAAAAAAAAAAAAAAAAAAAAAAAAAAAAAAAAAAAAAAAAACTACTTATTTGAGTTATATAGATAAAATGATTTTCATTTATGAACTTATTAAGTAGTGTTGACTTTCATTCAAAATAAAACTAAATGGACAATTCTGAATTTTTAATAATTGACTCAATTCATTTATAACCCTATTTATAATAGAGCTCACTTACAACTGTAATTATAATAGATTTGTGGCTTACATTTGAAAACCATCTTTATTTGATGTTCAAGTGACTTTGTTGGACCTAGTTTAACAACTGTTTCTCTTCCTAATCATTTTCAAAACCATCAAATGGTTCCATGAGGTGCATGATTAAGGGTGGGCTTGGCTGGGCTCTTAAATTAATGGCCCATTTAGATGGAGGAAGGAAGGAGGGGAAGTGGAGGAGAGTAGAATAAAGTTAGCTAAAAATGAGTTAATTTTGGGCTAAATTTACTCTACTCCTCCTCCCTCTCTCTCAATCCAAACAGACCTTAAAAAACCTCCTCCCATGGGAGGTCTTTGAGTCAATTTCAATTACAGGTGGGCTACATGCCTGGCTTTGGTTGGGAATGGAAAACTATTTAATTTAAATTAAACAATTTTTTTTTTTTTTTTGAGAAGGAATTTAAATTAAACAATTAGTTCCATTTGTTTAAATTAAAGGTTTACTTCCTCCCAACTAATCTTTTTCCTATTAGTTTATTTTGTATTTACACAACAGATTTTTATTTTAAGATGTCAAATAACCATATTTGACTTATATTTTTCTTCGTGTAGCCAGAGTGTGTGTGTGTTATATATATATATATATATATGATAAAAGAAGAGTAGAAGATGGTTGTGGTTGTGGTGGTAGTGAAAGGTGGTGTTGAGTAAAGAGCTGATAATGAATTGAAAAACCATGCCTAACCGCCCAATAAAATTCTGGTAGCCAGAGTGAAAATTAAAAGAAACTGGTATACTCACAGACACAGCACACTTATTATGTAAGTTATATTCCATTCCGAGTAAATTGGCTAGAAAGAACATACTGACTAAAATACCTCTGAAAATTTATAATAAGGAAGAGATTCTTATACCTATATCTCTAATTAACTAGCTACGAATTAATCATATAGTGTTGATGCTTTATGAAGTGTTAAAGGGTGTAAAAGGTATCCAAGCACAACACTGGTGATGGCCACCATTCAAACAAATAGAAGAGGAAATCCGACTCTTGAGAGTCTCCTCTGATCTCTCCTCTTCTGCTCAATTCTGCCTGCAAGATAAGGAGAAAGAAAAATGCAAATGCCACAACTAAGAAGTAAATGACATGTTTAATACAAAGTAAAGCGATAAGACAGTCATTGAGGGGGGTAAGTGAAGCATTTGCACATCATAGAAAAAGTCGACTACATTGCTGCAATCAGTCAAACGCATAGCGTAGGAGTTCACTTTGTACGGCCTCATATGTAATACTATGCTATATATAATGTTATGAAACAGACCAGTACATTATTGACTCTCTTTCGTTGCTTTTGAATTAAAGGTACCACCTGCTCTTTAGATACTTGAAAAGGCACACCGCAGTGGTTGCAAATGAAGCAAGTTTTAAGAGAATAAATTAAAAAATAATATATTTACAAATCCAATGCCAAATCATCATCAAAATGTTTTTCCTTGATGTTCAAGATTTGCTCCCTCTATCAATAATATAAAAATGTAACTGATCAAGAAATGCTGGGTAGAGACTGGATGTAATGAGCCCACTAGTTTCTATGGAAAAAGAATGAGAATTGATGTAATTCTAAATAGTCGCACTCCACAAAGAAGCGTAGAACAGGAAAATTGAGAAAGAAAGTGAGAAAGTTGCATCTTACTTCAATGCTAAAAGGCTATGGATTGCATTTATACAAGTTTCTTGGAATTCTTATTGGGTCATGTTAATGAGTTCACTTAGGATAATTGTTAATAAACCATTTTAGGAAAGTTTGTACACCACTCTCATGGAAAAAATAAAAAGCCGTTAAAAAAATTAATTTCTTTATCATTTTCCCATAAAATATTTATAAAAATTGTTCCTAAACTAAGGCATCTATTAATATTTCCCATTCTTATTAGCCAAATTACCAACTTGGCTCCACACCTCTTGAAATCTTGCCACTAACTAACTAACTTGAGATTGTAAGTGTCCTCCACAACATTACAAGAAGCAAGAATTTTTAGTTTATCCTCAACAGAGGCCACCACAACATTTGTTTTTGTTTTTGGAAGAATATAAATGATCATTGCAGTTTCCATTTCCTCATTGCCATTATTAGTAATAGGTACAAGAATATTGGGAAAATAATCAAATGTTCACTCCACTGGATTTAGTTCGGTTTATGGCATATTCATTCCCATGGTTGGAAAGTATAACCAATGGCTCAAAAACCTCTTTAGATTTCTCATTCCCATACAACTAACTTGACTATTCTTGATTACGAGGCTAATGATGTGATTACAAAAATTACACCTTATAGTACATTTGGGTTCATTACACTAGGGAGATTTGTTAAGGATAAGCAGAGCCACCACATCTGTTAATATTTCATAGAGATACACTATACACCCTAATACAAAAACCTTGTATGCATAATAATAGGATCTTCTCCCATAGACAAAGTAATGAGTTTCTCAGAATCACAAACTCAGCTCCATGAGAAAGATAAATTAAATGCAGTTCTAGAAGAAAAGTTCTCCAGCTGGGTCAAAAATCCATTTTCCTTTCATCTGAGTCATTCTTCTTAGAGGTGCTATTAAAAATTTAAAAGTACTCAAAGCTATACCATCCTTTTTTTTTTGGTCAAGCAAAGGAAGAATTCATAGATGCTAAAAGAAATTGGGGACATATGAGCTGCTGGTCTCTACAGAAAGGGGCAGGACCTAAAACCTTTTAATAAACTTAATACTCACTGATATGCAGATAGTGAACATATAAGATTTTTATAGTTGATAAATCTAGTTGCACTAGGAGGGGGAAAAAAGAAGAAGCATTGCAATGCTTATGGCAGAACTCACCGACTTTAACCATACCAAAAGAAACTATAAGAAAAGAATGTAGTTCAAGAAGTTACAAGTTTCTCTTTGTTAGACTCTTATATCTTGAATGCTTGAACTCCTCTCCTCTGTTAGCTTTGAAATGGTAACTTCAGCCTGCAAAGGAGATCCAAAGACTTGATCGTGATAGAACAAGACACCAACCGTTTTCTAAACATATTTATTATAAATTTTATAAAACAACAAAATTGAACTGATATCAAAATACCATATAAAACAAAGGAAATATAAATGGTCATTCCACAAATGATGACTACTCTAACTAATCAATTTATAATGCAAAAAGAAGAATCCAGTAAGCTCCTCCCACCCACTCATACAGCTTCAAGATAAAAGAGAGTAAAGGATTTGATATAATCAGGGAACAAATAACACACAGTCATCCCCATCACCACAAAAGTTTGCAAGTTCCAAATATTAGATGATCCTGTTGGTAGAACAAACAATAAGGGGCCTGAGCCAATAAGGATTGCGAAGAATTAGAACAATCTTCATTTTCAATAGGGGCTTCATCAAAATATTTCAACCTTACCTTCAATTGAGAAGTGATGGCAACAATGGACCCTGCAGATACAGAGCAGATATATAAGATTATAGAAAACAAATCCTAATAATTCATTGGGAATGATAGTGAATGAACATGGAACCAGTGCATTTATTTTCAGAGGTCATATGATGGGCTAGCCCTACAACTGAAAGCAATAATGAATGGATATGCATCAACCAATTCCTTTTACTTGATTTCTAAATACTAGTTGATCTGATACCAAAAAAACTCCTAGGGTCTAAGATTGGGTAGCCATTGATGTCAATGGTTGAAGATGATCAGGTTTTCTGCTGCAATCTCAAAAGCATACCTTCATATGCTGCCTAATAGCCAAGAAAATATTATATACCCGTGATAGGCCTGCTAATGGGGAAACAATATCGGTCTCCTATGTTTGTTCTGCATGGAAAATTTGGAGTGCAAGAACCATTTATTTTATGAATGCTCACATACTGAAAGACAGTAACAGCCAGTGTTAAATTTTTGCTTAATTAACTAGCATATAAATCATTCAAATTCTATGCTAAACTGGGTATTCTCACTGATGCAAAAAAACTCCAAAACCACAACATACAAGCTAGATTATGTCGCCTTCTATGTACAACTCTTTTAGCTTAAAATGCCAACTTATTTTCCGTATAGATTATGTACAACTTTTTAAATTACCATCCTTTCAAGGTACAAATCTACTTTTACAGAGCTTATCTCTTAAACAAAATAAGCCAATAAAAATAAACTCATCCAATTGCAGAAGGAAATCGATTTGAAACAACAATATTGGATTGAGACTTTGAGTTTAAGCCAGGTCCAAACTATATACCAACTTATAAATTCAGTTGTTGTAAGCTGATCCAATCAATACATGAATATTCCATGTCAATAGCATACACAAATGATTATTAGTAGTATATTATTCAGAAAAAATATTAAAGGTCAAATAGTGTATGTCACATAATATACATGGTAAAAGATTAGAAATTCAATGTTCCTTTTATATGCATATGCATATGGATATGGATATTAGCAGAACAGCACGGTTATCAGATACCTTGAGGCAATGCTTTATTATAAATGCACGACTATCATCTTCATATATTGCTGCACTAGTAATTACTTTAAACATTCTTGGCCACTGGCACCCACATTACTGAAAAAACAATCAGGTAATCATCCTAGCCTCCACAATTTTTGCATCTGAAATTCATGACATACATGCAACAGAGGTTCCTCTCAAAATATTCTTGACTTTGAATGTAAGATGACCTAATATTGGCGCAGTGTAATTCAGAAATCAACTGTTGTTTGAAAGGAAAAGGGGAAGATCACAAGTCCTAATTTAAACAATAGCCAACAAACTCAATCTTTTGTAGAAGTGCTCATTAGGCCTTTATGTGAATGACAAATGAACCTGTTCAATAATTTCTAACAAGCATGATTACAAGAAAGCATGCAAAAATTGAAGGGAAGAGAGAGAGAGCATGCAAAAAGTTGTATTCAAAAGACCATGATTTATATAAGGAAAAACCTAAATTTTAGGTTGAAAACAGGGCATGGTGCATTCTTCAGAAAGGAGCAACCAAAGTAACCAGAACACATGAGCAAGATACATAACTTTGTAGTAGTGCCAAACGCAGTCAAAACATATTAAAGTTGATTCATAAATGACATTATAGATATGTATGTCACATCAAATGGCATAAAATCAAGAAATTCAGTGACATTTTTGTCAACAAATGAAAATGAAAAACCATAGATTTCTAAAAGCCACAATCAAAATTAGAAACCACTTTTGCAATATGAAGTACTTCTTTGTCATAAGTAATTTAGCCTGGATAGCTTTCATAGGTGGTCCAGGTTTTCTCCTTTTTTCCTTGAATTAGTTGTGCCAAGGCTGAAGGCACACATAATAGGAGTTTCTGGGGAAGGATGATAATTCAGTTGACTCAGTCCAATTCTCACCATGTTACATGCATCCTAATGGTAGTTTCAAGCATTCAGTATATAATAATGTGGCTTCGTCCCTGGCTGGAGTGTCTCTCAGAAGTACTGAAGGGTACGAGTGGTTGACTTGAATGAGTACATGGTCTCCAAGAAACCAGTACCTACCCAATGTTGACTCAAACAATTTTTGGCGTCTGTGAAGGGCTACACAGGAGAATCTAGCCAGAACTTGAACTTTAGACTGTGGATTCAGAGACATCTGCATAAAAAATGCGAGCAAAATTATCAGATATTGACATCAAATAAAAATGCAGAACAAACAAAACCAAGAAAAGAACTTACATCATCAATGGCAAAGTCGTCCATGTGTAGTGTCAGCACCAATCTTGTATAGGGTGTCAATCTTTGCAACCTCATACTTGATTGCTTGAAGACCATCGGGTTATACAGGGGTAGACATTCTCCTTCTGCTCCGTTACAGCTTGGACCTCGCCAAAATACTCATATGCCTAAATCTACAAAAAGAAGAAGAAGAAGAAGATGTGACTAATCATAAGAGCAAGCAAGGACTTAAGCAAGAAGTTACCTCCCATACAGTCACAAGGCCACCAATGCTATTTGTGGCACATTGGTAGAAGGAGAACTGTAGGCATAGGCAGCTCCACCCAATCATAATTTCCAACTCAATCTAGGTTTTCGAGTGAGGGGAGAAACTGCAAGCTCACTATCTCCTATGCTAAGGATCAATACACTTCTAATCATGCACAACATAAAGGTCCTTACACGAAAATTCACATTTTGGCCTTCAACTTAAGCATAATTGTTTAAAAGCCAAAAGAGTCACATTTGCATCTTGTCCGCAAATCCTTCTGTTCTTGGACACCATCTACTTGGATTTTGTTACCAACTTGAGGGTCTTTGTTTCTCCAACGTATCCACAAATTCTTCAAGGAACCTCTGTTCTCGCAAGTTATAGTCTTCTGCATTCAAGATCAAATCCACACAGGTTAATCTTACACATGGCATAGCCAGGGCAAATACAAAGGACAAAGGTTAAATGCAAGAAAAACCTAATCTTTGTAGCATGAAAGTCACATTCACAAGAGAAGATGTGTGCAAAAAACTTCATTCAAAAGTCATTCATGTGAACACATTGAAGCCTAAAATCAATAATGAAATGACATTTGGAAAATAATGCCAAGAAAACAAGGTGAAAAGCTTCCAAGGAAACCCATTTATGTGAGTGTTTTGGCAAATTCTAGCTTAGCGTCAAAATTGTGGTCATGGTGAAAATGGTTAAAAGGCTAAACAAAAAAGGTCATGGCAAGTTGAACTCAGGGATCAATTGTTAAGCGAATAATGAGCCCAAGCAAGCTTCTAAGCAAAAACAAAACCCAAAACTCAAAAATTTCAACTCATGAAAGAGTTGGTTCTTACACCCATTCATCAAGAAAAACACATTTACCACGAGCTCAAGCAAACATCCAACTCCAAAAAAACCATTCAAACTAGCTCCACAACTCAATGGACACATCACTCCAAAAATAAAAACTTTCCCTTACACCTAAGGAATTGAAACCTGTGTTCACACCATCAACCCACACACACCTCACACCCAATTGCATTTAAAAAAAAAAAAAAAAAAAACACCATCATTATCAACTTGAACTCACACACACTATGGGCATCTCATTCCAAAACCACTCAAAAGCCTGACACCTCCCATGAAAGTAAACTTTCATCTTCTAAGGACCAAGACAGTCAACATGAAAATTTTCAAAACTTCATTCCAAGTTCAAGCAAAATTTGAAACACAAAGTCAAAAAGACATGACAAAATTATTGAAGCCATTTAGAACACTTAAAAGTGCAACCAATGACAACAATTCAAACCACCAACATACACCTTGAATCAATCATCAAGAGAAAAATTCCAAACACACTCTCAAAGGACACGAACCTTCACACCAACAAACTAGCCTTAAAATCATTTCATTCCCACTCAAGGCGATACCAAAGAATTTGTATCAATAATCTCAAGTCATCCATTACTTCAAAGAAGGAACTTTAAAAGTCGTAGTGTCTAAGAATGGGTTTTGCATTCAAGAATTTTCTCTAGGAACTTTAAAACTCCTAGGATCTAAAAATGGGTTGCCATTGATGTTGGTCGAGGATGATCTGGTTTTCTGCTGCAATCTTTAAGCATACCTTCATATGCTGGCTAATAGTCAAGAATATGTTATATAGCCATGAAGACTTGCTAATGGGGTAATATTATTCATCTCCTATGTTTGTTCCGTATGGGAATTTTGGAGTGCTCGTATACTAAAAGATAGTAGCAGCCAGAGTTGAATTTGTGCTTAACTAACTGACATTTGAACAAATCAAATGCTATGTTAAACTGGGCATTCTTGCCGCAGTGAAAAAAATTTCAAGACCACCATATACAAGCTAGATAGGGTTGCAAAAATCTTTTAGCTAAAATGCCAACTTATTTTCCCTATAAGATTATTTACGACTTTTTAAAACCCCATCCTTTCAAGGTACAAATCTACTTTTACAGAGCTTATTTTTTAAACAATATAAAGTCATCCAATTGCAGAGGGAGATCGATTAGAAACAACAATAATAGATTGAGTACAGGACAGGTCCTCTAAAGACTATCCAACTTATAAATTCAGTTATCGAAAATAATTCCTACAGTATGTGTTATTCAGCAAAAAGTAAAAAAAAGGTCATACAGTATGTGTCAATCTTCATAATATTCGTGGTGAAAGATTAGAAATTCACTGTTCCTTCTATATGCAAAGGCACACATAATAGGAGGTTCTGCATGCATCCTAATGATAGTTTCAAGCATTCCATATACATAAAATCTTGCTTGAAAGCATTCCCTTAAAACTCATTAGAGATGCAGTATGTGGATAACAGAGTGCAACAAACAGAGAGTTGCATACTAGGGCAATTACGAAAAGAGGTATGCAGGATTTGCTCATTGAAATTGGGAAGTGGCCTAGCATTCCCCTTTGCTGCTCACTATTTATTCGACTTCGGCCATGGATGACCTCCATACCCTCGAAACAAGGTTGTGCATCACTGGGAAGTGGCCCAGCTGCCCATACCGCTGCCATATACGACCATTGCCGCAAGCAGTTGCTACGCTTTGGCACTCAGATTCTAACCGAGACAATCAACAAGGTGCATTTCTCCTTCTCCACCACCCCTTTCATGGTTCTGGAACCGAGGCATATCGGCTTGTGCTATGTGCGACCGTGCTGCGCCCATTTTCAGGAACAAGCCCTAAGATTGTTCAATTGGAGGCGGGGATTCAGCCATGGAGGAGGCCACATTGCTCACCAAGTATGGGTCCATTGTGTACATCATCCATAGGAGAGAATGAGATACATTTAAGGCTTAAAAAATTATGCAGCAAAGGGCCTTGGGGGGTTGAAGGTGAAGAATGTGCTGAGTGGGGAGGTTTTGGATCTCAAGGTATCGGATTGTACTTTGCGATAGGGCATGAGCCAGTCACCAAGTTCTTGGATGGTCAGCTAGAACTCGATTGTGGTGGCTATATTGTCATGATTCTGGAGTTTTTGCTGCCGGAGATGTCCAGGATAAGAAGTATAGGCAGGTTGTTACTTCTGCCAGCACTAGTTTGTCAACATCCTCTGTCTCTCCCCTTCATTATTTATATTTCGATTTTGGAACTTCTATGTTTGCACCACTGCTCGTTTTAATATTATTTGGGATCATGTGTGTTGTTTTTTGGGAAACAAACACACACAAGAGAGAGAAAAAAAGTTCTAACATAAAAGCACACTACAACCATGGTTTTAAAAATCGAACCGGACATCAAACCGTTTTTTTCCCCATTTCCGGTTCAACCCCGGTTTTTGACCGGTTTTTGGCCGGTTTTCCGGTTATTGACCGGTTATGGGGCTTTTAACCGGACCGGATTGGCTTCCGGTTCCCGGTTGAACCGGTCGGACCGGCTGGTCCGGTCCGGTTTTTAAAACAGTGACTACAACTCCACTCAAAAGCCATAGTAACTTTTTGAGGCCATGTGTTTTGTGTGGGGGAATAAGGATTATTTGTTTCATAATGCAAACTGAAAGCAAACTGTTGAGAGAACTACACCCGGTTCAAAACCCAAGAACACCAACTTCATCAAATGAAACTCAACTCTCACAAGCCCATACATAGCTTCAAACAAACTCAAAGCCAGACCCATTTAAAAGGCACAAACTGACCAAATCAACTAAATCAGCCAACCCATATGACAAAAGTGGATATCCAACAAACCAAAACTAAGCAACTAAAGCCCAATGAAATCTTAAGTCCAACTTGAAATTGACTAAAATACATCAGCCCATCTCACTCTAAAATTAACTCATCTACTCAAACCACACAAGCCCAATCCAAAAATAAAACCAAGTTCTCATATCCTTCACTGTTTTCTTCAGCCATCCTTTAGTAACCTGATCCGATAAATTAAGAACCACAATTTGATATTTTGCAAGCAAATTTGTAGTCCTATACTAGATCTACTTGAAAGTTGAAACTCCATGATAACAAATTTGTAATAACATATGTAGGGTCTGGTTTTTGGCGCCCAGGCCCAAAGGATATGGGTCAAAGGCCCAACGAACCCTGAACAATGAATTTGTAGAGAGTGGATCGAAGGTCTAGGCGCTGGCCGGCGTTCACGAGGCGTGAACTCCATTCTCCTTTATTTAAGAAACGCTTAGAACATTTTACAGCTGAGGGATGCTCCTCGGCCCTGGCCGAGGAGGCTTTTTCTCCCTTCTACTTGTCCCTCTCTTTTTCTCTTTTTCGTCCCCTCCCCCTCTCTCAGGAGGAATTCCCTTACATTATATACCCCTTTTCCCAACCAATCCTAGCCCTACACTTGTTGAGCGATCAGAACATTTACTCAAGTGCTTGTCCCATCAGCCGCCTTCTCATTCTCTTTGAGAGTCGCAGCAACCAAGGTGGCACTAGTGTGGAGTCCTTTCCTCATTAATGCGGCCAGGGCGATAGTCAGGTGCACTAAATGCGGAGGTGACAGTTTGTCATGAGCTTGTCCCTCCATCAGATTTATGTTGCTGGCATGTGGTGCTCCTTCTCGGCTCTTGGAGTAGTCAGGAGGGCTTCCTTGGGGGTGCTTGCTGGTTGCTTTAAGTTCTCGGATGTCCGATGATGGGGTTGTCCTCGGCATGGCCAGTTGGCGCCTGGGCTTCTTCTTTTCCTCCTCGGATTTTAGGTGCCTCCTCGGTTCGGGCCTTCGGCCCAGGAACGAAGTGGGTTGGGCCGTAAGAATTGCTGGCCCTACAACATATATTTCAATTGCGTTGACCTTTTTATTAGATTTTATAATATAAAAAAAATTATGAAAAAACAAACAAATAAATATTTTTAATATAAAATTCAAAACTAACGAGTAATTACATCACAAATAATCATTCAAAACTAAAACATATCCCAATATCACAAAAAATCAATCACAATATGTCAAAGAAAATAAACCACAATAACTAATAAGTTTATATACCTAGAGTTTGAAGGGTATATTGGTAAAATGTCATTTAATTATACGGGTCAAACGGGTTCTATATGTTGAACACTAACTCAACTCATTTATTAAACGGGTTAGTCATATCAACCCAAATAGGACATGAACTCATTAAACCTCAACCCATAACCTATTAATTTTGTGTCGTGTCGAGTTCGCAGGTCATGTCCAATTTTGCCACCCGTAGTTAGTGTTGGACTATTTGTGAGTGGTGGTAATTTTTTATTGGAAGAGAAAATGAGAATTGAATGGGAAGAAGAGGAAAATGGGTGAAAAACTGGGGTGAGAAAATAATGTCAAATCAATGGATTTGTGTTTTAAGTAAGATTTTAAAAACCAGACCAAACCGACTAGTCCTACTGGTTGAACCGAGAACCAATTTGGTTTTAAAAAAATGCCTAAAACCTGTGAAAATCGATCAAAAACCGATCAAAATAGGAAAAATTGAGAACTAGAGGCAAATCTGGTTTTGCCCCTATTCGGTTTTTAAAACCATGGTTTTAAGGTGATAAAACGCATTTTGGGAACAATTTTTCCAAAACACCTATAAAATAAAAACCAAAAACACAAAATTGTTTTCACTTTGCCAAATAGGCTCTACGAAATACTACTATTCTATCTTAGTTATGTCTATGAATAACTAATGTTTGTTTGTCATCATTTTTGTAGTTCAATTGATATCTCATAATGTTTTTAGCAAAAACATCTAAACATATAGGGTTCAAATCCCCTCGCCCTCAACTATTGAATTAAAAAAAAAAAAAAAAAACAACTAATGTATTCTATTGTCTACAAATAATCGCAACTTTTTAAAAATTCAATTTTGCTTCAAAAATTAAAATATTTCTTGAAATTTTTTTAATTTTTGGCTTAAAAATTAAAACATTGCTTAAAATGTTCAATTAGTGATATGTAGATATATTTCATCTCATGTATTACTAATTATAATACCATCTAAAACACTTCTAATACTAATAATAAGCTTTGTAATACTCCCAAAAATATTTGGCAAACTTTATTTCTTACAAATCAGGCAAAGATTTTAACCAAATATGAAGAAAAACTCGTCAAACCCACTATTTGGCAACTTAAAAGATTATTTAACTTTTTTTTTTTTGTGTGTGTGATAAATATGATAGTATTTCAATCTATAACATTCATCTCATGATGATTGCTCTTTAGAAAAAAAACTTTACCAATTGAGCTATTTGAAAGCCACTTCACCTTTACTTTTAGTCATGTGGTTTTTTAATAGTCATGTATCTTGTTTAAATGATTTAATGAATTATGTGGTTTAATACACATAAATGATCTTATGAACCATCACGTATCCGGTTAATTATAGGAAAATTTTGTCTTTACAAATTCCAATTATTTTCATTAAAATTTCGTTTCCTTCTCTTAACTCTCCTCACCCATGTATTCCAGCTCTCATGTTTGGTATGACTTGGTAGTAATTACTAGTTAAAATGGATTACCCTTTTTTATGGAAAAAATGTGGGCGAATAATTATTATTGATGGGTATTGCTTATCCAATATGGAAGTTAAAAAAAAAAAAAAAAATACATGGAAGTTTTCCAACAGGAGGTCCTCCCTTTAGCTTGATTGTCAAAATATAATAGATCAACCAAATGATGGATGAATGAATGTCCTTATATGGAAAAACACCTTCCCTAGGGTTCTATTACCTAATTCTCATCCCATTAACCCACAATCTCTAATCATAGACGCAAATCCGTAGATTCTCACCTTCCCTAGGGTAAAATATCATTTTCGTCCCTAAACTATCACAAAAGTTCGTTTTTTGTCCCTAAACTTTCAAAAGTTCTATTTTCGTCCCTAAACTTTCAAAAGTTCTGACGGAGTGCTGACGTGGCTTGACAGAGTACTGATGTGGGAGGGACGAAAATCAATATGTTTGGAAAAGTTTAGGAACGAAAATAGAACGTTTGAAAGTTTAGGGACGAAAAACGAACTTTTGTGATAGTTTAGGGACGAAAATAGAACTTTTGAAAGTTTAGGGACGAAAAACGAACTTTTGTGATAGTTTAGGGACGAAAATGATATTTTACCCATTTTGTTAAAGGAATTGTTAGAAAAGACCTCTCCATATAATGAGACAACTTATATAGGAATATTTAATAATTTTCCGCCAACGAGACATCATAGAAACGTCATGAACTGATAGAACTGATAGTAAAAGAGGAATTTAACTTTGGATTTCCAGAGTTACTAAGAGCATTCCCATCAAGGTGGGTAAAATTTTTAACATATACCACCTCAAATCTCAAAATTTTAACTTTTAACAACTCATTTTACAATTCACCATACATCAAAGATTCTATATTTTTTAACATTTCATTTAAATAATATAAACTACTCATTAAAATAATAATAAAACTACACCAAAATTATAGCAACCAGCCAACTCCCTCCTCCTCCACCACTCCACCACCCCTACCACTGTTTCACTTGCCATAACCACCGTTGTAGCAACCAAATCCACCGCAACCACAAACAACAGCAGAGAAAAAAAAAAAAAAAAAACCTCCACATCCACATCCACCGTTGGACCAAAAAAAAACCCACAAACCAACAGCAATTGCATCAGATCACCACCAACCACAGCAAGAAAAAAAGGAAAAAAACCCACAAACCACGGCCAAATCGGACAGCAACCCACAGCAAAAAAAAAAACCCACAAACCAAATCAACCAAATCGGACCACGACTCCTTCGATCCACGCTCCGACCCGTGCTCCATGGTTGACCACCAAGCTCCGTCGCACGATCGGAGCCCAATCGGACCCAAGAAGAACCACGCAGAACAACAAAAAAAAAAAAAAAAAAAAAAAAGAAACCTCCATCGCCGCCACCGGACCACAGCCATTGGATCCACGATCCATGACCACAATCACCAAACCACAGCCATCGGCCTCCCACAATCGCCGGAGCACAATCATTAGCAAAGCCCACTCATCGATGAAGCACAGAGAGAGAAGAGAGAAGAAAGAAGTGAGAGAGGAAAGAGAGGGAAGATACTCCGGCCTGGGTTTCGTCGGAGAGAGAGCGTTTGAAAATCCAACCTGGCTTGGCTTGATACTCCGGCCTGGGTTTCGTCGGAGAGGGAGGCGTCGAGCAGAGGGAGAGAGAGAGCAAAGAAATGGTGAAGGGAGAGAGAGAGCAGAGAAACGGGAAATGAGAGGGAGAGAGAGAGCAGAGAAGGAAATAGTGGGCCCTCACCTGAATTAAAAAAACAATAAAATTTTTACAATTGATGAACAGTGCGGTCTCAAATTTGAGACTGCACTGTTCATCAATGCCAAAATATTTGACATTTAAAACTTTTGATGGAGCTGTGTTTTTAAGGTTTGGGGTGTCAAATGCCAAATATTTGGCATTTGACACCCTTAATGAGAATGCTCTAAGGAGGGCTTTAGTATGATAGTTTATATTTCCACCTTCAATATATTAATATTACTTTATTTATATTTTAAAAAAAAAAAAAAAAAAAAAAAAAAAAAAAAACACGTCCATCCTGAGATTCCTGTTTTGTTCTATCTTTAAGTTCTTTCGGTATTCAAAGAAGCATTTGCTTTCATTCTTTTCCACTGTCTCAAGGCCCAAACCTGTCGCCCAAGCAAAGCAAACACAAGAAGTCATGGATGGACTTATTATCTACCAATCCTATGAGCTTATGCTTCCTTCTTTCCCCTCTGCCACGGAACCACCAACCCTCCTTCTCCATAACCCAAATCGGAATAGCTCACTGGGAACTTGGGAAGTCTAGACATTGAGGTAAACATTTTCATCGTATTCACTTGGTTGTTTACTTTTGGATTCCTTTATCTTTTTGGGTTTGTATATTACATGATCTTAGGTGGGTTCTTGAGAGGACAAAAAACCCACTTGTGGGTATTGGAAGTTTTCACTTGTTGAAGCTGCTTGTTGTTTATCAGCTATTGTGTCTTGTTAATTTGAGCTTTGAAATGTAGAAAAAACCATGGGGTGTTCCAAATTCTTTTCCATAATACTTAGTTTACTCAGTCAGAAGGGCAACCCCACATTGTTAAATGCAGAGAACATAGAATCATTTGAGGGTTATTCTATTTTTTGGAGAGTTTTATTTACTGGGTATGTGCTATAAATCAAAATTAAAATGTAATCCCCCTTTTTATCAGTGCATGCTTTAAACAAAAAATGCTTAATTAGGTGTTTTTTATTTGGTCCTGTTATATTTATCTTTAACTGTATGTAAGTAATCTGGAATTAACTAAATTTAGATTCAGTCTGTTTTCGTTTGTTTAAATTATTCAATCTTTGCCTTGAAGTGTGTCACCGTTTCTGGTTTGTTTTACTTCATTTTTCATTTCAGGGTTTGCTGCGACTTGAACCACATTGTTTATGAAAATCAAGTACTTAACGGGTGTTCTGTTTTTGTTTATATATATCCTTAGTTTGTTAATTCTTAGGTTTATTTGTTATTCCTCTTGATTTTCTATATCATCTTAGGTGGTGATTGTCGCTGCAGTTGTTGTAGTCGAATATATATATTTTTAATGGGTAATATTACTATGTTGAATTTATTTGTTTGTTTAGACGTTGTACTTAAAGAATTGTTATTGTTCAAATTTTAATTAGCTTGTTTATGCTTTATTATTTTATTCTAAATTTTTTATGATGCCATTATGGTCCAATCTTAAAAACTTGAACATCTCTTGTTTTTTTTTTTGGTTGTTGTTCTCTTTACAATTTGGTTTTCAAAATCATGCTTTTTAACTTTTATAGCAATAGAGACTGCAGAAAGGAGAAATTATGAGTTATTGCCCTAAAAACAAGCTCTTAAATCTACTCAAAAGAGGTTCCAAGTTTTTTCAAAAGGCCTCCAACACTGCTGCTCCCACCGTAGCTCCCACTTCCACACCTGGACAAGCATCCTCCTCTGCCACTGCCATTTCTTTGACTTCGGCCATGGATGATCTCCATACCCTCAAAACAAGGTTGTGCATCATTGGAAGTGGCTCAGCTGCCCACGCTGCTGCCATATATGCATCCCGTGCAGAGTTGAAGCCCATCCTCTTTGAGGGGTGGATGGCCAATGGCATTGCCCCTGGCGGCCAGCTCACCACGACCACTGAGGTGGAGAACTTCCCAGGATTTCCAGAAGGAATTAATGGCATTGAGCTCATGGACCGCAGCCGCAAGCAGTCACTCCGCTTTGGCACTCAGATTCTAACCGAGACCGTCAACAAGGTGGATTTCTCCACCACTCCTTTCAAGGTCTTCACTAATTCTAAGACTGTCATTGCCAATTCCATCATTGTGGCGACTGGTGCTGTTGCCAAGCGGTTAGACTTCCCTGGCTCTGGTGAGGGCCCAGGAGGGTTTTGGAATCGAGGGATATCAGCTTGTGCTGTATGTGATGGTGCTGCACCCGTTTTCAGGAACAGGCCCCTGGGAGTAATTGGAGGTGGGGATTCAGCCATGGAGGAGGCCGCATTCCTCACCAAGTATGGGTCCACTGTGTACATCATCCATAGGAGAGATACATTTAGGGCTTCAAAAATTATGCAGCAGAGGGTCTTGACTAACCCTAAGATTCAAGTTCTATGGAATTCGGTGGTCGTGGGAGCCTATGGGGACGAAAACACTAATAATAGGGTCTTGGGAGGGTTGAAGGTGAAGAATGTACTGAGTGGGGAGGTTTCGGATCTCAAGGTTTCGGGATTGTTCTTTGCGATAGGGCACGAGCCAGCCACCAAGTTCTTGGATGGTCAGATTGAACTTGATTCTGGTGGCTATGTTGTCACAAAGCCAGGGACCACCCAGACAAGCGTGCCTGGAGTTTTTGCTGCTGGAGATGTCCAGGATAAAAAGTATAGGCAGGCTGTTACTGCTGCCGGCACTGGTTTGTCAATATCCTCTCTCTCTCCCCTTCATCGTTTAAATTTCAATTTTGGAGCTTCTATGTTTGCAGCACTTCTCTTCTTCATTTTATTTGGGATTATATGTTTTGTGTGGGTAATATGGTGTATTTGTTTCTGTTTCTGTTTTTTGCTGGGTCAAAATTATGTTTATCGCATTGATATAATGCTGAACTTAATTGCCTGGTTCACTTCTCTTCTCTGTACTGCTTACTCAGATGCATTTTTCAACTACAAGCTGCTGGTTTACATGTTTCTTTGTTCTTGATCAAATTGCCCACCAGATAATAAAGGGCCTGACTGCAAGAACAGAGAATATTTATGCTTTCTAAATTTGCCAGTGTCTCTAATTTACTTGTTGCATTATGGTATTTTCTATGTGCAACACATTAGTGAATGTAGTTGCCCTTTACTGATGAAACTGATAATAAACAAAAGGAAATTTTAATATTTATTTTTTGACTCACTCCTAATAGGTGTATAGTTAAGATGGTTCTAAAAAGTTCTGTTTCTTGTCCATTCTATGCTTGTGGATTTAAAAATAAAATTAGTCTCACCTTGTGTGACCATGTACTTTTTTTGTTCTTCTTTATCAAAATGATGAAACTTGTGCTCTAGGGTTGTGAAGAAATTAATCTATTTATGATCTGTTTGATATGGCTTGATCACCATCTCTCTATGCAATTGGATGACTGTTAAGTCTTGAATTAAGCGCATTCTTTTGAGACACTGAGCCCATTTTTGAGCAAACCCAAGCTGATCTAACTCAGGTTTTAAGAACATGGAGTATTCAGATATGTGAATATTTGGAACTTGATTTTGTCCCCCCCATTTTTGGACCCCTTAAAATAAGATCAAATGGGTTGTCACTTCAAGGTTGAGCTGGACTCTGGCTTTTTTTATTGCTTGGTGACCTGAGACTGAGTGACATGTATTTATGATTTCTGCACAAATGTAAATTAAGCCTGTGCATAACTTTAATCTCACAAACTGAACTTATCGCAAGATACTTGACTAGGCTTGGATTGTTTGTCTTTTTAAATTTGATTTACAAAAAAAAAAAAAATAAACTACATTGATTTGGGAAAGTTGTTTTGTGTTCATCATTTAGCTACATTGGGATGCATAAGATTTGACAGTTTCTGTAATTGACTATAAGAATTGAGATAATACAAATAATTGGCAGTGGTATATAAGCTGGAAAGCACGGGTGCGGCGCCAGAGGAGCCACACCCGCGTCGGACGCGGCCCGTCGCGGCGACGCGCGTCGGACACCGCTGACCGCGTGTCCGTGCCGCGTCGGGCTGCGTCCTGCCACGTGGCGAAGCCGACTCGCGCCGATGCGGCTCAAATCGGGCCGATTCGGGCCGTTTCGGCCGATAATATGGCCGGTTCAGGCCGAAATTCAAAAAAAAGAAGAAAAAACACGCCGGCCTTAACCCCTTTCTTCTTCTTCTTCTTCTTCTTCTTCTCTTCTTCTTCCATTCTTTTCGCCAGAGCCCAGCGGTTCCCTTTTTTTTTTTTGATAAGTTTGTTAAATGCCTTTCACTTAAAAGGCTTTACTTTATGTACAGAAGGTAAAGCTTTATTTTGGTTTTTGTGCTCTCTGACTAAACACGTGAGCCACAGCCACTAAGGCTTTTTTTTTTTTTTTTTTTTTTTTTTTTTTTTAATTTATGGGAAGTTCTTGTGCTCTCTGACCAAACACGTGACCCACAGCCACTAAGCTTTTTTTTCCTTTTTTATTTTATTTTTATTTTTTATTTTATAGGAAGTTCTACCTATTTTAATACCTCTGTCAATAATTCAAGTATCAAAAACTTGTAAGTTGTATTCTAATTTCTGAACATTATGAAATGTTTTAGTTTCAATCTTGTGAGTTGTATTTAATTTATGAACATCATGTTTTAATTATTATCTACTATTGCTCTTAAATTTGGTATATGTTTATATAATGTGAAAAAGTATACTTAGCAATATATTAAAAATATAAATAAAAATATTTTTAATAATTTTTTAATCGCCGAGTCCCGCCGCACCCGCACCCACCTTTTTCAAAAATTGCGGAGTCCCGCACCCGCTCCCGCACCCGCACCCGAGTCCCGAAACGCACCCGTGCTTCCTAGTATATAAGTAGATAAATAACAGCAGGTTGTTGCTTACTAACTCCAATCTAAGTGATTCTGCTATTGGGAATACATGTCTTTCTGAAATGTTCATTTAGGTCGCAAGATTTTGGGGAAGGGGGGGGAGAGAAAGGCTGCTGCTGGTTTTTGTTTAATTCTCAATTTTTAGAACAGTCATATAGAAAATTAGAAATCATGTAAGCAGTGGATTTGATTATACCATTGGCCATGGCATCTACCATTGTTGCGATAACCTGTTTCTGTCACCAATATTTGGGTTTTGTTGAACAATTTATGTTATCATTTTAAATTTAAATAAAAAGACCTGTTCCACTTAAGTTATGGTTTATTCACAGTATATGTATTAAGGTCTTCTCTATTTAGTTTACTTGGTTTCTTTAATGATGCAGGTTGCATGGCAGCTTTGGAAACCGAACATTACTTGCAAGAGATTGGATCTCAGGAGGGTAAAATTGATTGATGAGTACCTGTTAGGGCACAGCCTAGTGATTGGAGGCTTGGTATGAGTTGTAGATCCAGATATACTAGGCTCATCCCCACTAGGAGAGTTTCCCTGGATTACCTTATACACAATTCTGGCAGGTGGGGTCGTGTATCCTTTTAAAAAGTTGTTCAAAAAAGAAGCTAATTGACGAACAATATTTAATCAAGAAGGACAAAGAATTGTCTCCAAAACAATGACCTTTTACTTTGTCACTGTTGGATGCATAAATAGATTTCTACAATTATGCTGCATCTGTTTTCAGCTGTAACTTTTCTTGATTTTTTGGCTTTGGTAATCTGTAAATCTTAAACCTTAGCTTTTGCCCTTTTGGTGGCTTTTAAAGATGTTGACTGTAGCATTTTCTCTTGGATCTTGGCTACTCTGCTGGTTTCTTGAGATATATTCTGCTTTAACACCATGTTTGATGTGCTATATGGCAGGTGTTTAAATTTTTTTTTTGGGGTGCACTTGGTTAGTGTGATAGCATGTCCTGTTGGTAATTATTCTTCTCTACACAAGGACATGCCAATATGAACAAAGAAATCAAATTTTTGTTCACCAGGTTTGTAGAGCACCTGACCTTCAACAGATCCCATGGGTTATTTACTCAGCATGCTATTTTGAATTATGGCATGAATGATAAATCTTCATTTACTTATTCCTTGCAGAAAAAAAAAAGTTTAATGCTTGTTTAATTTTTTAATCAGTTATTCTGTAGAACCAATTGTATATATGGGCAGAAAAAGCTTTATCGTAGGACCTTTTACCCGCCCGCCCCCCCCAAAAAAAAAAGAAAAAAAAATTTAACTCACAACGTGAAGAATTTATTTAGAATTACGATGTACTAGTGTCATTTTTACTTCAATTTGTGTTCAAGAAAAAAAACATTGCTTCGTTACTATTGGCCATGGTATCCACCATTGTCATTCTTAGAACCAATAGTACCATTGAATATTTATGCGTGTTTTGCACAAAATAAGATTGACCAAATTGAAGATATTGAAAGTTTTATAATGTCATGGTGGAATTTGTAGAGGATACCACAGGTGAAAGAAGGTACTCATATCATTTGAGTCTTCAAATTAAAGAGGAGACATTGAGTGCCAAAACTTGGAAGCGTAGAAGTTTTCGTTAATCTTTGAATTTTTTTTTCATTGTAATTTTAATAGGGAATCCTTGTTTTTAGAAGTTTGCAAATTATTGGAAGTATTGAGAAATTGGAATAGAGCATTAGCATGTAAAGTATACAAAAATCCCGAATAAGACTAGGACGTTGTGATTGGTACCTAGCATTAAAATCTTTTTTTTTTTTTTTGGGGGGGGGGGGGGGGGGGGGGGGTGTGGTGGGGGTGTGGCAAACCTGAATTTGAATTCCCTCTCTCCACTTATTGTAAGTAGGAAAAATAAAATGAAGATCATTTTGCTCATCTATGTTGAAATACAAACATGATTTTCATTACCATCTTTTAATATAATTTACACCCCTTTCATTAGATAGAGCTGGTGGATCTTTGATTCATGAAATTTATGCTTATTTTAGGGTTTATATTTTTTATTTTAACTATTTTAATTATTTCTAAAAAACAACTGCATTCTTCCTATTTTGGTGGTCAATGTTACTATTTGTTCTTTTCTTGCTCCATAAAATACTAATTTGGATTTCAATTACATACAATTGTTTAAGAAGAGAAGATTAATTTACTCATGCATAGTTAAAGTCATAAAGATAAGAATTTTCTTCCTAACCATCTTTAACTAAAATTTCACAAACATATACTATCATTTATCTTCCGTAACCATGAAGCTAAAAGTCAAGGGAGATCAATTCGCTACGTTAATCTATACAGCTGCTTCTATGATAGCCTTATAGTGTTGGTCTATTATGAGCATGGGTGAGTATACATGAATAACTAAGTTAGAGAATTTGAAAGGATAAGCAAATTTGAAATAGAATTCTACTCTAACATAATCTAAATGAATATGTTTGTGAAATTTTGACACTCAATGATAGCATGTAGTTTATAACACTCATCAGAACAATAACATGTATGCACAACTTCATTCAAATAGCGATATGGTCTTTTTGCGGCAAGAAGAGGTAGTTTATAATACTCCAAAGAGAAATGTATCACACAAATAAGATGTAGTAGTACTGCTACTACTTCTTCTTCTTTTCTTTTCTTTTTCAAACATGGCTAAACAAGAAAATAAAGAAACAATAGCAGAATAAACAACAAATGGATGAACTCTATTGATTTCCATAACCATGGGATAACAACCCTCTGAGCACATGATTTTAGGAGAAAGAAACATGATCCCCAAGTACCACAAACTACAATTCCAAGCCTCATTCCCGCTGCTGCATATTTAGGATGAACTCCATCTTTAGAATTCTGAACCTTGCGTTATAGAAAACAACATATTGAAGAAAAAACATCAATCATTATAACCACTGACATCAAAGTATCATCAAGGAAAAATAATTATCCTTTTAAATATAATAAAATTATTTAATTTGTGTGCGCTTACGAGGTGCAAAGGGTCATAATAATATGTATGATGCAGAAATTTTGATGCAATTTACAAGGATTCTATTTTGATAATTATCTAGTGGAAGAGTGAAAAGGTTGCTCATGTTCATGCATCAATCCATTAAAAAGATTAAGTACATGGTGTGGGAAATTAGGAGATTTTTTGAATAATATACTTACCCTTTCTCCAATGAACTATTGTGTGAGCCAATGTATGGTAGTATTCAAGTCAACCTTCCAATGCCATTCATCTTCTTGTGTTGCTTATACTCTTTCTAGCTTTGGTGTCCCTAGAGCTCCATGAGAGAAAGTCTTCATTTCAGGGCACTGCCTCACAATTACTTCTTCCAAAGATGGGAAATTGAAAGAATAACTTTCGGAGCAAAAACTTGCAAGGTTTGGCAGGGAATCAAGTTTTAAGTACATCAACTGGGTGAAAGTAATAACCTCACTCACGTTACCCCCCTCCCCTACTACAACTTCTGTTATCCTTTCACATTCACTTACAATTATTTTTTTGAGCTGTATTAAGCTTTTGGCGGTTGATGATGTAACTAAATTAATCAATCCATGACATTTTAGTATTTCCAGATTTGTCAAATTTTGGAAAGATATTGATGACGGTACTAAAATTTTTAATTTTTCACAAAATGACACTATTAAATTTTCCAGATTATACAAAATTGGGCTTGGTTGGGTGTCTTCTTTCCACAAATGTGTTAACATTGGTAGTTCATGTAGCTCTAGTTCTCGTAGTTGTGTGAGTATTGTAGCATTATTTTCCTGGTCAAAAAGTTCTTCATATGGGAATATTTCTTCCCAAGAAGTATGCCTCACATAAAGTTTCTCCAAACTGTATAATCTTTTTAGAAAATTAATCCAATCAGAAACAGCTAGATAGCCAACTATGGAAAGGCCTTTTAATTTGTAAAAGCACTCTTCCAAAAGTTGGTCACGTTGTATCTCCTTCATCTTGAAATTTCCACCCAATGTCAAAACCTCCAAGTTAGGGAATAATGTATCCCATTAAAAAAAAAAAAAAATCAAAGCATTGAATAAAAGAAAATAGATTTATTAATGAAATGGAATATATCCGTGAGGTCTCTTAAATTAATGGTAAGAATATGGTTCAACCTTATTATATCTAGATGAAACTAAAAAATAAAAAAATAAAAAAATAAAACAAAGAAAGTACATAATAAAGAACAATGTCGTAATTCTAAATACTATCGAACAGTACTAGTCAATCAAATGCATAGTGGTGTAAGAGTCATTTACAAGAAAATCCTTTTTTCTAGAACCATGTTAATCAATTAGTAGTTGTTGTCGATCAATTGTTTTAATTTGTCACAATTTGACACTGGTAGTACTTTCATATTTCTGGACACATTGACCCAAAAAAACACACCAAAGATACCTACATTTTGATGCAAGAATATAGATTAAGGATTTCGTTTTTAAAAAAAAAGTATATAGATATATGACCTTTTACTAAGAACTTCGCGTTTGAAACTTGTTTTTTGCGTGAGAGATGAGTACTACTCCAAACAAAGTTATTATTTCTTGTAAATCTAAATATTATAAAAGAGTAGTTAAATTAGCCTCTTACCTCTTCAACCAAGAAAAGGGGTCGTTGAATGGAGGTCTCTAGTTGGCTTTGTTCAACTGTTTCTTGAAAGTTCAGAATTTTTGAAGTAAATATCTCAATTTGATCACATCCATGCACCCCCAATTGTTTCAACAATGGCCATTCTGAAGTATGCACCCCTCGGGAAGACCACTTGAGCTTTGGCAATTTACGAAGTTCCAAGAGAGTTACTTTAGGGAAAACAAATCTTGCTGTTGCTTCTGCAATTTCTTCCCGTGAAACAATTTCCTCCACTTCACAATCGTCTATCCGAAGATTGCATAAGACATCTAGCCACAGATGCCGGGAACAAACTTTTCAAACTCCCACATTCCCAAACACTTATAAATTGTAGATTTTGAAAGCTGAAAATTCCTTGGGGGTCCTTATTCCAGACCTGCTTCATTTTCGGTAGACGACGCAATATCAATCTTTTCAACGGAATGGCTGTCACAGCATGTGATTCTCTAACATCGTGCCTTTGAAGTTCAAACACTTCTTGTAGTGAACCACAGTTATATACTTGTAAAGTCTCTAGACTTTGGAATCTTGTCAGCATATTAGATTCAAAGATATTCACAAGATTTTCACAGTATTCAACAAATAGAGATTGAAGCTTGAAAAAGGAACCTTCAGCTAATTGATCATGCCATATGATTTTCAAATTCTCCATGTGCGTGATATACAATGTTTCCAAACTAGGGAATGCAACCTGCAAGTCCATCTCATGTGTGTTAATAACATAACTAATCATAGTAACTCACAAAACAGAAAATAAGATAAATTACGAAGTAAAACAGGGGATTATAAAAATAGAATTACCTCTTCATTGAAGAGAGGTTGCACAGAGAATTCATTGTAAGTAATTAGGAAGCAGTTAGTTTCTCATTTTTGGTTGCTCTGTTTACTACATAAAAAACAGAGCCTCTCATTGTAACATATACTCACATTTTCTTCTTCAATAAAGATCACAGCAATTCTATTTAAAGAGACAACATTTTTGACAAACCTAAAGTTCCATTTGGCGACTTGGCAAGCAATGTGAGGAAGGAGCCATCTAAAGATAAATTCATTACAATAACACATTATGATCCTGCCAAATAGCTAGGTTATAAATACGGGTTGCATCTCACTTATATTAATTAATTTTTAATGTTCTAATAATACTATTTGTGCTATATGTTGAAGATGATAAAGCTAAACACACCTTTTCATTAAGTCTGAAGACAAAAGGCAGTTAGACGCATCGTTTCATTCAAATAAATAGCTAATGTATTGGTATTGCTCAAACGGTGTCCTATTGAAGATTCAAGAATCAGTTGGTATTGGCGGGCTTTTCAGGTAGGAAGCTGTGATCAACCAACTCAACAAACTGCACCTTTCATGGATCTAATCCGTAATTCCAGGGGTTCTATTTTATTCAGTTAGGGAGATTTACTGTGTATAAATACTGTATCTAGCACCAGAATGTAATTAAGCAAGATCAAATACAATTTCTCTTTGATATCTCTCTCTCCCTTTTCTTCTCTCTCTTTCACCCTTTTCTTCTCTCTCTGCAATTGTTTGTTGTTCTTCAATCTAGCTAAACACCGTTAGATTCTCTCTTTAGAATTTCATTGCTATAAGCTTTTATTACAATAAGATTTTATTAATACAAGCAATGTATATACACATTTTTATCACAAAAATATGAGAGAATAAATTATAGGTAATAAGTTGGAATTAGTTCTAATATGAATCTACAACTTAAAATTTTTTTTTTTTTTGGCCCACTTATAACAAACAATAACAACCTAACATTTAGAATTTGTACTGATGTCATAGAATTTGCACCGAGGTTCAACCATGGTCGAATCATGATGATGTTATAATTAATTTAATAATAATAAAATACAAATAAAGGTATTAAAGTGGCAAACATTAACAAATTTATACTAAAATATGTCTAAAAAAATTATACAACTTTCAAATGAATGTTCACCATTTTTATAAGGTTAATAGAAAATAATAAAGCATAAACAAGTGGAAAAAAAATGTGTTTAGTAATCTTTCAAATAAAAAAAAAAATATCTAAAATAAAATCATTTTCAACATAAATTAATAAATTGTATATTCACATGTAAAAAACATAGTTCTTGAACCTCTAATAAAATTATCAAATAATAAATGATTGAGAGGGGTAATATAATAATTTGGAAAACTATAATCTAAATTGTAAATAAATAAAATATTAAATCCAGGACTGACATAACAAAGGAGCATAGCCTATTGGTTAATGTATTAGTATTTGACCTACTGATTTAGGAAATTTTTATATTTAAAATGAAAGTATTATGATAATGTTATGGACGTAGCACTTCTCTTAAACTATTGATCTCTCATTCAATTACTAATAACTTGCCTCAATAAGAAACAATATAAACAAAATGCTTCTTCATTTTTTATGATATTTTCCAACTAATTTTTGTATTCTTTAAACTAATCAGAGTTAAATAGACGCAATGCTCCACTAATTTTTTTTTATATTTTTTTTAGGGAAACATGGCCAAGAGGTTGACAAGAATCTCTTTGTAAATATGTTTTTCTTATTTCATCATAATTATAAGGATGAAAAGATGAAACATTTTCTCATCGCATAATTGTTATAGAATTTTATTAGTAATGAGTTTATCATAAAAAACAACAATTATAAATTGCTTACACATATCCATTATAATTATTCAATTAAAGTAATGAGAAAAAAAAAAACTTTGGAGAAAAATTATAGAATAAAAGTTGATATAGAATGTGTCTTTCTCTTTCTCTTTCTCCTTAATACTAAAACAAAATACACATTCCAAACACCCACAGTTAATCGCATCATTTACAAAACCCACAAATCCACAACGTCCAATTTTAACATCAAAATCGTAATCGTCGTTGTCACTCAATATAAAATGCAAGTCCTCCTTCCTTGGTTATAGCCAACTCAAACAGGATAGGATTAGATGAAACAACAGTGTTAGAGGTAAGTAGGTGTCGCCAAAAGATTGAAGTTTTAAGGTAAATGATATCATTTTTTGTCTATGTGTATTTGACATGGGATGACATGAAGGGCTATGGGTAGGTATATATAAAAGGGTAGAAATGCAAAAGGTGAAAATAGTGAATTACAATGCAAAGAGTTTTGTGTGTATGTGTGAGAGATGAAAAGTCTTGAAACATTGAACCAAAGGATACAAAGAATATTTATTTTTTAATTAGAAAAGTCTTATCTCTTATGTGGCTTAAGAATATTTCAATTTTCTTCATAGAGTGCGCCACCTCAAATTATCTATTTTACACTACATCTCATTAAATTATCAATTTTCTTGATTTTTTAATTGTTTATATTTCTTCATACACAACAACTAGTATCCTCTCTCTTCTTTCATCCTCAAGTTACGTAAAGAAAGAATAAAAAATAAATACAAAATGAATAATGATAGTGTAAATTTATACTATTACTGTAGCGACTATGTATTTTTACACAACTTTACATGGTCTAACATGGGTGAGGGTTGGACTTAGTTGGTTAAAATGTTGTTTTCTTTCTATTATACTAGCATTGATGCGAGTGCTCAAGGAAGGTTTATATACAATTTAAAATAATGAAAAAAGTCAATGAAATTTAGTAAACTTCAAATTAGGTTAGAGTAATTTTTTCCATTAAAATGGATTTGGCTATGTACATAAAAGCTAATAGGTGAGACCAAACCCAATAGTCATTTAAAGTCTCATTAAAAATTTTAATTAAATAATAGGAGCGATTAAAATAAGTTTTGAAATTTTCAATATTTAAGTGTTCGTTTGGTAACTTCTTATTTTTAGGTAGCTTCTTATCATAGTGTTTATAATATATATATATATATATATATATATAGTTTTTAGTAAATTTTAAGTTAAATGTGTGACAAAAAACCAAAAAGTAAACTTATTTTTTGAAAATTAAAAGTTAGATTATTTTTTTTTTTTTTTTAAGTTCAAAAAAATTAGACAAAAAGAAAGAGTCAAACCGACTCTAAATTTAGCTCCATAAATTTGGACACAAATAATTTTCAACTATATATAAGGCAATAACCTCACTTGAGACACTTGTCTCTTTCACGTGTCCAAGGATTGTTTGACCAGGAGAAAGGTCATGTGTTTATCACAAGCACCCGCTAGTTTGTTACTTCCTATACACTTCAATTAACAGTAGATAAATGACTATCAATATTTTACTGGTATTAATGGTTCATGATTTATATTGCTATGGAAGGTGTAAATAATTTAACCTGTTATGTGGAAAAATTAACAGTATATGATTTCAGTTAATTGATCATGCTATATGATTTTTAAGTTTCCCAAGTGCAAGATTCTCAATGTTTCCAAACTTGGGAACGCAACCTGCAAGTCCATCCTGTGTGTGCTATTGACATATCTAATCATAATAACTCACATATTAGAAAATAAGATCTATACAAAGTAGATAATAAAAATAGAATTACCTTTTCATTGAAGAGAGGTTGCATGGCAGTACGGGAGATCTCCTCTGAATTCATCTCCTCTGAATTAACAGGTTTGAATATGAATGACTCCAATTTAGGGCATTGTTCTATCGCCATACCCGTCAAGGATGGAAATCTGATATTGCTTCCTATGCAGAATCTTTTGAGGACAGGAAGATCTTTTAGAATCAGGAGTTCCAGTTGAGGGAACAACACCTTTGGAATGATTTCTTCTTCTCCTAAGTCTTCTGTGAGTAGTACCTCTTCCATTACCTTACAAACCTCAATGACAAGATATTTGAGCTGAATCATAAATGTTGCTGTAGAAGAAGATAATAGGTATTTTAAATTGCCAGAGCCTTTCACCTTCATGTTACGCAAATTTTGAAATCTCGGGTCTGTTAATTTGAAAGAGGAGGTTGCCCGATGTTGGTTGTGAAGTAGTATCTCTTCAGAGTGTATAGAGGACAGTTCCAACGTTTCCAAGTTGGGGAACACAACCTGCAACAACAATTAATTATCTACTTCAGCAAACTTGTTAAAAGAAATGAAGAAAGCGGTGTCGTATTTGCTTAATACAACAAGGCCCAGGCCTCAAACGGTGATGAAGTCCAGACTCAAAACGATGTCGCAAAAACTTTGGAGTACTTTTTTTTTTTTGAGGAGTTTTAACTTAAGTGACGCACGCGTGATCATTTTTTTTCATTTAGCTCAAGTTGTTAGTATTTGAATAGACACGTGTTCTAATTCAATTGGTTAAAGTAATTAGGAAGTAGTTAATTCTCTCAAATGGCTAGTTTAGTTAGACTTAAGAAGGAACAGAGCCTCTGCAACAACAGTTAATTCACTGAAGCATTTTTGGTCACTCTGTTTTCTATACCAAGGAACAGAGCCTCTCATTGTCTTATCAAAAAAAAGAAAAGAAAAAAAGCCTCTCATTGTAATTACATATACTCTCACAGAAATCCTATTTATAGTGAGAGAGCATTTTTAACAAACCTAAACCAAATTTTTTATTTGAACATAGTGGCATGACAACTTGGCAAGCAATGAGAGGGAAGAGTCATCAAAAGATAAATTCATTATAAAGGCACATTATGCTCCTGTCACATATCTACACTTTTTTTTTTTTTGGAGTGAGAGAGGGGATTCTAAAAATGGAGTTTCTTAAAACATGAAAGAATAATGATTTTTTTTTTAACTAACTAGGTTATAAATATAGGATACTCATCATTATTATTATTATTATTATTATAGATACTTTTATTATTTTAATTTTTTAATAATATTATTTGTGTTATAAACTTTTATTCCAAGAAGATTTTATTAAAACTGATATACACAAAACTAATACGTGGGACCATACTCAATACAGTTTTTTTTTTTCTTTTGAGAAACAATACGCAAGAAGTTGAAAGCAAAATTTAAAGGGTAAATTGCAAATTACACCCCTAAAATTTGGGGGTGATTGGATTTTACACTCTGAAGTTTTAAAATTTAGATTTTACCTCCTGAAGTTTGGTGATGTTTGGATTTTACACCCTAATGTTTTAGAATTTGGATTTTACCCCTTATAATTAAGAAGTGTTTGGATTTTACTCCCTAAAATTTTGGGGTGTTTGGATTTTACACCCTAAAGTTTCAAAATTTGGGGGTGTAAAATCCAAACAACTGTAAACTTTAGAGGGTAAAATTCAAGTTCTGAAACGTTAAGGTGTAAAATCCAAACACTCCAAACTTCAGGGAGTAAAATTCAAATCCTGAAACTTCAGGGAGTAAAATTCAAATCCTGAAACTTCAGGGTGTAAAATCCAATCACTCCCAAACTTTACAGGTGTAATTTGGAATTTACCCTAATTTAAAAAAAAATCCTTTGTCTTACTTAATGTTATACTTTATATATTGTTTTAAAAACCGGACTGGCCTAGCCAGTTGAACTAGGAATTGGACTCAAAATAGGTTTGGATAAAAATCGAAAACCGATAGGAAAAAATCAAGAAGTAGTCCCTTTTTCAGTTCTCACAGTTTCAGTTTTTAAAACCATGACTTTATGTTCTAAATGAGGGAGGGGCATTAAAGTCTTTTTATTTTCGATATATTTGCAATTGGCAAAGGAGGAACGTGAACTCCTCGGCGTCTTTCTTGAAAACATAAGAGACTATGAAATTAAGCTATAGGGCTCTTGAAGATTTGTATTCTCAGATTTGCAAACAATTAACACTGAAAATCAATAGTCATTTAAAGTCTCAATATAATTTTTAATTGCATAATTAGGGTGATCAACTAAGTGTGACCATGTTTTCATCAATTAATAAAGTCCTAATAAAGATGCAACATTTAAATTTAGCTTCACAAAAATTATAAGAAAAAATCAGCTTCATAAAGTAGGACACAAGTTATTAATTGCGTGACATACGTGGCCTTTCTTACCCAACTAATATTCTTTAGCTATAAGCCTGTAGCCTCACTTGAGGCACATGTCACTCTCACATGTCCATGAATTATTTACGTGTGAGAAAGGATATGTGTGTCACAAGTGCCCACTGATATGTTACTTCCCACTTATTTATTTTTTCTCTTTTTTTTATTCAATAATTAAGATTGAAAGTTTCTTTTTAAATTCTCAATCTCAGCCAATGAGAGTTATTGCACTTCATCTCAAACTTGGGAGATGATAGTTTACTTTTGAAAAACATTTGTATCAGTTCCTGCAAATTTTTTTATTTTATATCTATACTATTTATAAGAAGATTTCTTTCTTTGGACTGGACTTTTATGTGATTCAAAAATACCCATAAACCTTACTTTTAACATAAAAAAACTTGAGGACAATCTAGTAAAAATATATCTCCAACTCCACTTAAAATACATACAAAATAGGGCACCATCCTACTAATCCATGTCTTCAAAACAAACTTATTCAAAAATTAAAATTAGAAAAAAACTTCTCAGTCCACTTTGATATTTCGCTTAGGACCACATTCCAACTTTTTTTTTTTTTTTTTACACTTTATCAAGACTCACTGGTTTCTTTTATTTAACTTTTTTTTTTAATTTCCATTTTCATTAATTCTTAATCTCACATACACTAGACCAAAAAAAGAAGAAAAAAGAGAATGAGGCTAGTTTTAGAATAAGAACCTACTTTTTTCTATTATATATACCCATTTTTCAAAATACCCATATTAAATTCATCTATTTTATTCTACATTTCATTAAATTATCAATTTTCTTGATATTTTTTTTAATTTTTTCTCTTTCTTTACACACAACAACCACTATTATCTCTCTCTTTTCATCCTCAAGTTATGTAAAAAAAGAATAAAAATTAAATATAAAATGAATAATATTAGTGTAAATTTATATGGTTACTGTAGCAATTATGTATTTTAACATAACTTTCCATGACTTGATGTGGGTGAATTCTAGACTAAGTTGGCTAAAATGTTGTAGTTTTTCTATTATATAAATTATGAATATTGATGTGAGTGCTCAGGGAAGGTTTATGTACAATTCTTTTTTGAGGGAGGTTTATGTACAATTCAAAACAGTCAAGAAGTAAATGTAATTTTAGTACACCTGGTTAGTGTAATTGTTTCTGTAGGGACCTGGTTTGAAGGAGTGGACTCAAGCCCAGTTTCCCCGCAATGAATTTATAGAGGATGGGTTCAAGAACTAGGTGTTAGCGAGAAATGCAACGATCACACATGGCTGTACATGGGTTGGACAATTTGAATGTACATTGGGGTGAGTAATAATGCTCCTCGGACGTATTTTTCTGGACCGGGAGTTCTTCTCATTTCTTTCCTTTAGACTCACTATGAAGTTCTCTCAGAACATGTAAATTATTACAGTGTTTCCTCCTCCTCCCTTAGGAGGAGTCCCTTACATTATATATCCCTTTCCCAATAGATCCTAACCCTACATTTGTAAAAGGATTAGGGCATCGCTTGAGTACCTGTCCCATCAGCCACCTTCTCCCTTTATCTCTGTGGATGGCAGCAACTAAGGTGGCACTGTTGAGGCGTTTCTTCCCCATTAATGCGGCCAGGACGTTAGTTGGGAGCATTTAATGTGGAGGTGACAGTTCATCTGGGATTTGCTCTTCCACCATGCTTCCGTGTCCGGTACTTGGTACCTGCTGTTTGTTCCTTGGATGCTCGGGGAGGCTTCCTTTGGTGAAGTGTTGCGTGCACGTTTTCGGATCTCGGAATTCCGAGGACGTTGTCATCCTCGGCGTTGCTTCGGGGGTAGCTGGTCGTTATACTTCAGTCCTCGGACCATGGGCGCGTCCTCGACATGGGCCTTGGGCCTAGTTCGGAGTGGGTCGGGGTTGCCTGACTATTTCTTGGCCCCACAATAGCCCCTCAAAATCTCGCTGTCCGCATCCTCGGGCGGAAAGGGGGATTTTGATATCCTCGGTCCTGCCCTGCGTCCAATTGCATCTTGTCCTTTGTCAGTGCTGGAGCTTTTTCGTCTGCCCAAGGTGCGTTATTGGCACTTCGGTGTGCGCAACGTGTCCTGCATTAAATTCGGGCGGCTTTGTGCTCCCCATGTTCGACGAGTAGTTGGCAATCAACGGTCGTGATGCGCCTAACATTTATGGGCGGGAAAACTCGCGCGGCTCTTCCATCCAGGGTATAAATACCCATTCGAACCGTTTCCACCTTTCTTCATTTCACAATCAAGAGCCCTTGCGCCTTCATTCAGAGCCCAGCCAAATATCCACCACCATCTCCAGCATAAAAAGCCTGTCCGAAGAGCTTCTCCTCATTTCTGTAAGTCGCTCTATCCCTTTCTGAGCTTTTCTTCCTTTTTTATCTGCTCTTTCCTTAGCTCTCTTAGGCGTCATTTAGGATGGGTAGACTTAAGAAGTATGTCTTCACTGAGGAGGCGATGGATAAATTCATCACCGATTATAAGATACCGGCCAATGTTGGCTTGAGGTATTGCGAGGAGGGGGAGTGGGAATTCCGGAGGCAGGAGGGCGAGGTGGTGATTCCCATCATCGCCTTCCTTGAAGGAGGGATGAGGATCCCTATGGGGCCGGTGATGAGGGGTTACTTGTTATATTTCCGGTTAACCCCCACCCAGTGCGCCTCCAACATGTTCAGAATCCTGGGTAGCGTGGATGCCCTGAACGAGAAGATGGGGCTAAGATTGACCCATTATGATGTGAACTACTGCTACAATCTTCAACGCCTGAGGGACAAGTCCTACTATATGAGGACGAGGGACGACAGGGTCCGGCTCATCCAGTGCCTCCCTGAATCCAACAAGGGGATGAATGAGGACTTTCTCATCGTGTCCGGAGCGTGGCATGATGGTATCCATTACCCGACGACAGAGGGCACACCAGGTGGGATAGTAGGAGTAGGAGGGGGTTCAGAGATTCTGACTAGTTTTATGCGTCATTTCTTTTTGTACTGTTTTGGTTGCTAATTATGAATGTGTTTTCTTCATGCAGATCCGCACTCCTTCGCGCCCCGCTACAACTTGATCAACAGGGAAGACTTGCAGAGAGTGCTCAGGTCGGCGGATTTTGAAAACGAAGCGGACCACCAAGTCAGAGCCGTTCACAAAATCTTGGGGTACACGCCGCTCCAAAAGTCATTTGCGGCCCCAAAGCACGTGATCAGAGCAAAGGATCCTCGCCTGCAAAAAATAGCAGTGACCGAGGACGGCTTCGAGCTTCCCAAGGGCCTCTCTACTTCAGAAGGCGTCACGGTAGCAGTACCCTCTTCCTCTTGTACATTCTCAGAGGCCGCGGAAGAGGACATAGAGAGGGGGGGTGAAGCTGCAGATCTTGGTCCTGAAGCGGACGATTTTGACGTTTTTGAGCAGACTCATCAGTCCGAGGACCTTTCTGGAGAATTGGGGGATCCTCGGCTGATCGAAGCAGACTCCTCAGCATCGGAGACTCCTTCCCAACTTGCGATGGGCTACAAGAAGAAGGACCAGCACAGTCTACTCAAGCTTATCGAAGAGTCGCCGGGGAAGTCCAAGCCGAAGCTCCCACCCCCTTCTCCGAAGAATCGTCCTCCCAAGACAAGGTCGGCTTCTTCCTAATCTAGGCTTCCTCCCACTCCACCTCGGACGAGTCCGTCTTCCCGACACGTATCTTCCGAACCTAAGCAGAGGAAGGACAAGGGCAAGAGGCCCCTTGAGGAGAAATCTGGGTCCACTCGGGAGGGGAACGACTCTCAGCGGCCCCTAAAGCAGCTGAGGATAGGCTCCAGGTCTCAGGATAGGCAGGTGGATGCCTCGGCCGAGGCCCAGGCATGGCTGCCTGCCCCGATGCTTCGTGGGGCTCCTCTGAGGGATGACTCCTCTCTCAGGGATTTTAGGGACGGCGAAGGCGCGCGCGTAGCCGACGCCGTGGAGAGATGTTTGTTACTTCCTGCGGACATGGAGCAACTGGGGACCATGAAAAGCAGGGAGGTCTTCCTCAGCCTCAAGTGTTACCTGGGGATGGTAAGGCCTCAATACCTGGGTCTTTTCTCGTTTTAGTTTTTCTGCTTTCCCTTCTTTTTTTTTTTTTTTTTTTAGCTCGGCTTATTATCATGTGCCCGTTTGGTTTGGTAGGCTGTCCAGGCCACCTTCAGGCTGGAGGAGGCGGCCCACGGCCACGGAAAGGCAATGGAAGAAGAGCGCGAGAAACGCTTGGAGGCCACCCAGGCCCTCAAGAACTGCGAGGCGGACCTTGCCAAGGCCAGGCAGGAGTTGAAGACTGCGACCCAGGCTCGGGACAGTGCAGTATCAGGCCTTGAGGGTGCACAGAGGCAGGCCAAGACCCAGACGATTCGTCTGGGTGAGGCAGAGGAGCAGCTGAAGATCGCAAAGGATCTGATTGCAGACCTGACGAAGAAGGAGACTGCTGCCGAAGATGCCAGGAAAGTGGCCGAATTCGCTAGGGACGAAGCCGTGAGGGCCAAGCTCGAGGCGGAGAAGGGTAGGGAGGAAGCCTGGACCATCAAGGAGGAGGCTGAGGAGGCTGCCTATGTTGCTGGGGCATCTGAGACAGTAGCTGCCTACAAATCCCAAGTCCCCGGGGTATGTAGGCGCTACTGTTCTGAGACTTGGATGGAAGCCCTTAGGCAAGCTGGTGTGGAGGCCTCTTCTGTCTTGTGGAAAGATGAGAGCGTATACTACCCCTCTGTCATTCGCGAGGCTGCCCTAGACTGTCCAGGCGGCTCTGAGGTCGAGGGGGCCGCTGTGGAAATTGCGGCTACTCCAGGCGGGGGGGCCTCGGACGTTGGGGCCACTGCCGAGCCAGACCAAGGGAATAATCCTCCCCTGGTGGTTGAAGTGAGCGAAGGCTCCAACGAGGACGCCCCTCAGCAAGTTGCAGGGCCATCCCCTGATGCTCAGGTTTCTTCTGTTGAGGGGATTGTTATTCCTGCCGCGCCTCTGCAGGCCATCCCACTCAGCCAGAGCTCAGAGGACCCCGGAGATGCCCTGGTCCAGCCACCCACGGGAGCAAGCGATTGAGCAGAAGGAGTATGCCCCCTGGCGCCTCTGCTTGCTTTATTTCACTTTCCACACACCCCCCTTTTTTTATCTTTCTTTGGTAATGTAATTCGTATCATGTAAATCCTATTGGACTCAATGAAATGCGAGCTTTGTTTCTTTTTCTGTTCCTCGTGGTTGTTTGCCTACTTGTATGCTATCCGCTTTTTCTGTACTCGTACGATTTTAACTGCAATTGCACCTCGGCAAATGGCGGCATTAGTTATTACAACATAGGTCCCCTGGAGGTAGTCGTTTTCCACATAGGCTTGAGTCCGAAGACCATGCAGTGCCTTGGCTCCGCCTAACACTTAGGCTTTTGAAGTAGTTAGTTTCCCCATAGGCCTGAGTCCGAGGACCATGCAGTGCCTTGGTTCTGTCTAACACTTAGTCTTTTGAAGTAGTTAGTTTCCCCATAGGCCTGAGTCCGAGGACCATGCAGAGCCTTGGTTCTGTCTAACACTTAGTATTTGAAGTGATTAGTTTCCCCATAGGCCTGAGTCCGAGGACCATGCAGAGCCTTGGTTCTGTCTAACACTTAGTATTTGAAGTGATTAGTTTCCCCATAGGCCTGAGTCCGAGGACCATGCAGAGCCTTGGTTCTGTCTAACACTTAGTATTTGAAGTGATTAGTTTCTCCATAGGCCTGAGTCCGAGGACCATGCAGAGCCTTGGTTCTGTCTAACACTTAGTATTTGAAGTGATTAGTTTCCCCATAGGCCTGAGTCCGAGGACCATGCAGAGCCTTGGTTCTGTCTAACACTTAGTATTTGAAGTGATTAGTTTCCCCATAGGCCTGAGTCCGAGGACCATGCAGAGCCTTGGTTCTGTCTAACACTTAGTACTTGAAGTGATTAGTTTCCCCATAGGCCTGAGTCCGAGGACCATGCAGAGCCTTGGTTCTGTCTAACACTTAGTATTTGAAGTGATTAGTTTCCCCATAGGTCTGAGTCTGAGGACCATGCAGAGCCTTGGTTCTGTCTAACACTTAGTATTTGAAGTGATTAGTTTCCCCATGGGCCTGAGTCCGAGGACCATGCAGTGCCTTGGTTCTGTCTAACACTTAGTATTTGAAGTGATTAGTTTCCCCATAGGCCTGAGTCCGAGGACCATGCAGAGCCTTGGTTCTATCTAACACTTAGTATTTGAAGTGATTAGTTTCCCCATAGGCCTGAGTCCGAGGACCATGCAGAGCCTTGGTTCTGTCTAATACTTAGTACTTGAAGTGATTAGTTTCCCCATAGGCCTGAGTCCGAGGACCATGCAGAGCCTTGGTTCTGTCTAACACTTAGTATTTGAAGTTCGGACATGTGATCTCAAGTTGAAACAGGTTAAGAGTCGGAATTCAAAAAGAATTGCTTCATTAATAATAATACCTTTTCAGGTTATTTACATTCCAGGGGCGAGGTACAGGTTTTTCGTCTAGATCTTCTAAATAATATGCACCTATTCCTGCTACCGAGGTGATTCTGTAGGGGCCTTCCCAATTGGGTCCCAGCTTTCCCCAGGATGGGTTCTTGGCAGCCCCGACGACTTTTCTCAGCACCAGGTCCCCCGGTGCCAGCGGCCTGAGTTTCACATTGGCGTCATATCCTTGCTTGAGCTTTTGCTGGTAGTAGGCCAGCTGGATCATTGCTTGTTCCCTCCGTTCGTCCACCAAGTCCAGGTTCCTTCCCAGCAGTTCATCATTGCTGCTGGGAGTGAAAGAGCTCGTTCGTAGCGTCCGGAAATTCGTCTCCAGGGGGATCACCGCTTCGGCGCCATAGGTCATGGCGAAAGGTGTTTCTCCTGTTGATCGCCGAGGGGTAGTCCGGTACGTCCATAGGACGTGGGCAGCTCCTCAGCCCATCTTCCTTTGGCGTCGTCCAGCCTCTTCTTAAGCCCGTTGACGATAACCTTGTTGATGGCTTCGGCTTGTCCATTTCCTTGAGGGTAGGCTGGCGTCGAATATCTGTTAGTAATCCCAAGTTCACAGTAGTACCTCCTGAAGGCCTTGCTGTCGAATTGGAGCCCATTATCTGAGACAAGGGTATGAGGGACTCCAAATCGCGTGACTATGTTTCTCCAAAGGAACTTTTTGACGTCCACGTCCCTAATGTTTGCCAGGGGCTCGGCCTCGACCCATTTCGTGAAGTAGTCCGTGGCTACCAGTAGATACCTCTTATTCCCTGGCGCTTTCGGGAAGGGACCTACAATGTCCAAGCCCCATTGGGCGAACAGCCAGGGACTGGAAAAGGGATTGAGGACCCCTCCTGGCTGGTGCATGTTCGGGGCGAATCTCTGGCATTGGTCACACTTTTTGACATATTCCAGGGCCTCCTGCTGCATTCCCGGCCACCAATATCCTTGCGTGACGGCTCGGTGTGACAGGGATCTCCCTCCGGTATGACTTCCACAAATTCCTTCGTGCAGCTCTTCGAGCAGTAGCTCTGCTGCCTCGGGGTGGACGCACAGGAGGTATGGCCCAGAATAAGAGCGCCTGTATAGTCGGAGGTCCTCAGATAGCCAGAACCGAGGAGCTTTTCTCCGAACTTTCTCAGCTTCAGCCTTATCTTCGGGCAGTATATCATCTTTGAGGAATTTCACTATGGGATCCATCCAGCTGGGACCCACTTCAATCTGATTGACGGTGACCGGCCCCCTTGGCATTTCGTTCGCTCTTTCTAGGTGCTCCACAAGTATGATCCGGGGCAGGTCCTCCGCCGAGGACGTGGCGAGCGTGGCTAATGAGTCGGCATGGCTATTCCCGCTCCGGGGGATGTGAGACAGGCTAAAGAGGTCGAACTTCGACCGCGAGCACCGGGCCTGGCTCAGGTATTCTTGCATTCTCTGATCTCTGGCTTCCATTTCTCCGTTCACCTATCCTACCACCAATCTCGAGTCTGAGAACGCCTCTATCGATTTTCCTCCCATCCTCCGTACCATGACCATGCCTTGTAGCAGCGCCTCATACTCGGCCTCGTTATTAGTTGCTGAGAATCCGAGTCTCAGGGATTTCTCAATGACATGACCCTCAGGGGATACTAGTACTAGCCCCACTCCGGACCCCTTCTGGTTGGCCGCGCCGTCAACATATACTTTCCAATGTGGTGATCCCGGGATGGAGACTGCCCCAACTGATTTTTCATCCGAGCTCTCCTCCCCGGGGGCTACTTCCACAGTGGGTTCGGTGAATTCGGCCGTCAGATCCGCCAGGACCTGTCCTTTTACAGAAGTTCGGGGCATATACTTGATGTCGAAAGCCCCAAGGATTGTGTTCCACTTTGCGATTCTCCCGGTGTAGTCGGCGGTCCGAAGTACAGACTTCAGGGGCAGCTTGGTCAGGACGGCCATTGTGTGAGCTTGGAAGTAGTGGGGGAGCTTTCTCGTGGTGTGGACCACGGCCAGTATGGCCTTCTCCAGAGGCAGGTACCTGACCTCCGCTTCATGTAGCGACTTGCTGACATAATAAACTGGCTTCTGTACGCCACTGTCATCCCGTATAAGTACTAGGCTCACTGCGTGGGGCGCCACGGCAAGGTATGCGTACAAGACCTCATCGGTGTTAGGATTGGACATGATAGGCGGTCGGGATAGGTATTCCTTAAGTTGTTGGAAAGCTACGACACAGTCTTCGGGCCACTCAAATCCCTTCCACTTGTTGATCAAGAGATAGAAGGGTCGGCACCTGTCAGCCGATCGGGAAATGAATCTGTTCAAAGCCGCGACCATCCCAGTAAGCTTCTGGACCTCCTTGGGGTTCTGCGGAGGCTTCAGATCATGAATAGCCTTGATTTGGTCAGGGTCAACTTCGATTCCTCTATGGGTGATCATGTACCCAAGGAACTTGCCCGAGCCCACCCCGAACGAGCATTTTGAGGCGTTTAGGCGCAGTTGGTGTTTTCTTAGGACGTCAAATGTGCGGCCGAGGTCTCCCAGATGCTCGGATACTATCTTACTCTTTACCACCATATCGTCAACATAGACCTCCATGCTCTTGCCCAGCATCGGCTCGAGCATCCTCGTCATCATCCTCTGATAGGTGGATCCTGCGTTCTTCAGACCGAAAGGCATTACTTTGTAGTGATAATTCCCGACGGGTGTCAGAAATGCAGTCTTCTCCTGGTCCTCCAGGGCCAGCGGTATCTGATGATAGCCTTGAAATGCGTCTAGGAAGCTCATCCGAGGATGGCCCGTGGTCGCGTCTACCAGCTGGTCGATCCGAGGCATAGGGAACGGGTCTTTTGGGCATGCCCTATTTAGGTCGGTGAAGTCCACACAGACCCTCCACTTTCCGCTCTTCTTCTTGACCACCACAGTATTGGCTAGCCATTCGGGATAGAAAACCTCTTTGATAGCCCCAGCGTGCTTGAGCTTATTCACCTCTTCCGTTATGGCGTCAGCGTGCTCCCTTGATGGGCGTCGGGGCGGCTGTTTCTTGGGCACCGCAGATGGGCTAACATTGAGATGGTGACAGATGAAGGACGGGTCAATCCCTGGTGCGTTGCAGGGGTCCCATGCGAATACGTCGATATTGCTCCTAAGGAACCCAACCAACTCCTCTCGTTCGTTGGGGGGCAGCCGAGCCCCGACTCGGAAGAATTTCTCGGGATCGTCACCGATTACCACCTTCTCCAAGTCCTCGCACTTGACTTCCTCGGCAGCTTCATTAGAGCACGCTACCATGGCCTTTGATTGCTATAAACCTTCGTCGGTGATGGCCGAGGTCTGCGCGTCGAGCTGACATGATATGGCAGCCACCGTGCATTGCCTCGCAGTGGTCTGGCATCCATGGATTTCCAGAACCTGGTCCCCTGATGGGAACTTCACCTTCTGGTGCAAGGAGGAAGCTACGCCCCCTAAAGCGTGGAGCCAGGGTCTTCCCACGATGGCCGTGTAGGGGGAGTATGTGTCCACCACTATGAAGTTCACCTCTACCACTTCTGGGCCGGTCTGTATAGGCAGCCTGATCATGCCCCTCGGGATGACAAGCTTCCCATCGAAACTCATTAGGGGGGAGTTATACGGCGTCAAGTCCTCCGGTCTTAACCCTAGCCCCCTGTAGAGGTCCGGGTACATGACCTCTGCTGCGCTGCCACCATCTACTATCACCCTTTTTACGTCGTAGCCCCCAATTCTAAGGGTGACCACCAGGGCATCATCATGGGGCTGGATGGTCCCGATCTTGTCCTCCTCTGAGAAGTTCAAATGAGGGCAGGACCTCCTCCTAGCTCTTTTCGGCCCGGCTTGGAACTCCTCGGCTTCCGGTTGGGCCACGGACAACACTCGCGAGGGGCCCGCGCCTGTTCTCCCCGGAGCCGCCAGGATTATGTTAATTGTGCCCGCGGGTTGTCCCATGGAGGTATCCCGCCGGGGCTCTTGATACGCTTGGCCTTGGCGATTGTCAGGGTTGAGCAGCAAGTGCTTCAGCTTTCCTTCCCGGACCAGTTGGTCCAGGTAGTTCCGGAGGTTCCTGCAGTCCTCCGTGGTATGCCCATGGTCCTGGTGGTATTGGCAGTAGCGGTTCCGATTGCGCCTCTCAGGTTCCCCTACCATCTTATTCGGCCACCTGAAGTACGGTTCGTCCTTTATTCTCTCCAGCACCCTATGCACGGGTTCTCGGAATATGGCGTTGACGGTTTGAGCATTGGTCGCTCCAGATTCTCCTCCAAAATCCCTCCTCGGGCGGGCGCTGTTATACCAGTCCGACCTGAAGTCCTTCCTCTCCTGAGGGATGACTTTATCCTTCCCCTTGCCTTGCAGCATATCTTCCTCCACCCGCTTGTACTTGTCAATCCGATCCATCAGTTGCCGCACGCTAGTGGCGGGTTTTCCGGTCAGGGACTTCCTCAGGCCGTGCCCCATTGGTAGCCCATTCTGGAATGTGCTGATGGCGACGGCGTCATACTTGCCGTCCAGCTCATTGTAGATCTCCCAGTACTTGTCCGAGTAGGCCTTGAGGGTCTACCCGTCACGCATGGATAGGGACAGCAGCGCACTCATGGGCCGAGGAGGCCTGCTGTTCGTGACGAAGCGGGAGCCGAAAGCCTGGGTCAGCTGTCTGTACGAGTCTATGGAATTCGTCCTCAGACCATTGAACCACCTCATCGCCACAGGTCCCAGGCTAGATGGGAAGACTTTGCACATCAGCGCCTCGTTCTTCGAGTGGACAGCCATCCTCTGGTTGAACTGGCTCACATGCTCTACGGGATCCGTTTTGCCGTTGTAAGCAATGAAGGTTGGTGGCTGGAACCGCCGAGGAAGCTCTGCCTCCTCTATACGACGCGTGAAGGGCGACCGGGAGAGCTGATCCAACGCCTTGCTCATGGCGTCACTTCCTACGCCCCGGGAGGTTCGGTCGGCGCGCCTACGCCTCTGGTAGCGCTCCTCCTCGTGGGAGAAAGTCTCGCTGGGGGGCGTTCTCGACCTTTGTCTGTATTCGTCGTCACTCTCGTCGTTAGAGGGCAAGTCGGGGCTGGGTTCAGGCTGTCTTCGCTGTGCACGGCGCAGCTTCTTCTTCAGATCATCTATCTCGCGCTGCATGGCCACCTTATCGTCCTTCGCCTGGGAGGCGTGACTATGGGCCTCCTCCGATTGCGTAGCCTGGACAGCGTCGCGCTTCTGGGCTTGGTTTTCGCTCGCTGTCGAAGTATGCACGCTTCCTTCTCAAAATCGTCCGTTATCATTTTGACCGCCTCCGGGGTCGCTGTAGTCACCATGATGCCGTGGCTTCGCCGGTTCGGGTCGATTGGGAGTTGTTTGGTGAGGGCCCGATCCTACCATGCTTGACTGTTGTCCTTACCAACGCACAAGTTCTCCCCACAGACGGCGCCAATTGTAGGGACCTGGTTTGAAGGAGTGGACTCAAGCCCAGTTTCCCCGCAATGAATTTATAGAGGATGGGTTCAAGAACTAGGTGTTAGCGAGAAATCCAACGATCACACATGGCTGTACATGGGTTGGACAATTTGAATGTACATTGGGGTGAGTAATAATGCTCCTCGGACGTATTTTTCTGGACCGGGAGTTCTTCTCATTTCTTTCCTTTAGACTCACTATGAAGTTCTCTTAGAACATGTAAATTATTACAGTGTTTCCTCCTCCTCCCTTAGGAGGAGTCCCTTACATTATATATCCCTTTCCCAATAGATCCTAACCCTACATTTGTAAAAGAATTAGGGCATCGCTTGAGTGCCTGTCCCATCAGCCACCTTCTCCCTTTATCTCTGTGGATGACAGCAACTAAGGTGGCACTGTTGGGGCGTCTCTTCCCCATTAATGCGGCCAGGACGTTAGTTGGGAGCATTTAATGTGGAGGTGACAGTTCATCTGGGATTTGCTCTTCCACCATGCTTCCGTGTTCGGTACTTGGTACCTGCTGTTTGTTCCTTGGATGCTCGGGGAGGCTTCCTTTGGTGAAGTGTTGCTGGTCGTTATACTTCAGTCCTCGGACCATGGGCGCGTCCTCGGCATGGGCCTTGGGCCTGGTTCGGAGTGGGTCGGGGTTGCCTGACTATTTCTTGGCCCCACAGTTTCCATTAAAACTGATTTGGCTATATAGCTAATAGGTGAGATCATACCCAATACGTTAGTCATTTAACATGTTATTTAAAGTCTCGTTAAAATATTTAATTAATTAATAATAGGGGTGATTAAAATAAGTGTGGCCTTATTTTCTTCAATTAATTACATTCAAGTCTTAAAATTTGCAGTATTTTTTTTTGTTACAAGATAGAATTTTACTCTAGCCTAATCTAAGTGTATATGTGTGTGAAGCTCCCTCCTGGAAACTTAAACCCTGACCCTTGCCCCCCACACTTCACAAGCACTTATACTTGTGGAGTGACTATCGCACCAAGGGTATGTGGTGGTAAATTTGCAGTATTTAAGTGCCTGGTAATCTCTTATTTTCAATAACTTTATTTTCATAGTGTTTATAAATAAAAAAGCATATAGTTTTTAGTAACTTTTACGTTAAATATGTGACAAAAAATGAAAAAAGTAGATTTATTTTCTAAAAAATTAAAGGACAAAGTTTAGCTACAAAATTAGTTGTAGTATAAGACTACAATCTTACTCAATAATATAAACATTACTACATATTTTGAAAATCTAACAATTGAATTGCATGTTCTTTGCACTCTTAATACACATGTTAAATTTTGCATCAATCGGATGTTATTTACTATATGATCTATAAGCTTATATTTTATACATAATTTTAAATTACAAAAACTTGCAATTTAAACAGTTTATTGATGAAATAACTATTGATCTTTAATTTTCTAAAAAATTTGCAAGCATGGGGGATATAAAATAAAGATGTAATCCAACGGTGGATTTGACAAAATTCAAATCTAATAAAAAGATATTAAGTAAGGTTGTACCTTAAAACTACAACCAATTTTGTAGCTAAATTTTGTCCAAAACTAAAAGTTAGATTATTTAAAAAAAGAAAGTAAAAAAAAAAGTAGGCAAAAAGCAAAATTTTTTAAAAGATAAGAAAAAGCCAAACGGACTCCAATTTTAGATTCATAAATTAGGACACAAATAATTTTCAACTATATATAAGGTTATAACCTCACTTGAGGCACACGTCTCTCTCACATGTCCAAGGATTGTTTGCCCAGGAGAGATCATGTGACTGTCACAAGCACCCACTAGTGTGTTACCTCCTATACACTTCAATTAACAGTAGATAAATGACTATCAATATTTTACTGGGGTATTAATGGTTCATGATTTATATTGCTATGGATGGTGTAAAGAATTTAAACACTGCCATGTAGAAAAAAGAAGCATATACTCCAAAATACTAAATTGGTTGCTTTCCACGGACAAATTGGACAAGCAATCTATGTGGGTGTGTGCCACATCTTTGGGATCATTATATGCAAATCTAAACTTTAATATACCTGTTCCTGTAGGATTGGCATGTGAAAATCCAGCTCGCATTCGGGAATGATTTCTCCAGCATCATTTATGACTGACTTTTGTCTGATTAAAAAGCTCACGAGTTTTGGAAGCTGATGGAGTTCTAAGTGACGCAATTGAGGGAACAAGATCATATCTGTGTCTTCTATTTCGCCCTCTTCTTTTATGATTATTGCACCCATTATGTTGCATTCTTGTATCACCAATTCTTGAAGTTGTGAAAGGCCCTTGGCTATGGTTGACGAGAAGATAAATTTTAGTTTCTCACAATGTTCCACTTTCATAATGCTTAAGTTCCGGAAGGATGCCGAGGGAATTTGGCCATGACATATTTCTTCCAAGTTGATCATGTTTTTTAGAAAAAGCATCTCCAAGACAGGAAAGACAACATCAGAGATAACCATCCCTCTTGAGTTGATGATGTACTTGATCTCGACATTGTTTTGGACATGGAGATACTTCAGTTGTTGGAAGCCTGTCATATCTAATTCATAGATGACGCTCTTAACACCCTTTAACTCATCCAAACACAGATTTTCAATACCATTCAACAACATTTTAATCCCCCTCTCCAAAAGAAAGCTTGTATTCAACTTGAGTTTTAGCGCTCTTGAGTTTTCATGTTTATCAGACCAATCCCACACATCTCCTACGAATATTTTGTATATTTGCAACTTCTCGAATAACAGATCTTTTGGCAATATGTTGGCATCTGGAATGTGCACTTCTAAAGTAGTCAACCGTGACAAATGCTTTAGCTCTCCAAGGCTAGCTCTTTCATTGTTGAGCCCTTCAACGTCCCACTGAGTGAAGCTATTGACGACATATAGCTCTTCTAGTTGTATCAAACATGATAGGACATTTGGTGGAATCACTTTAAGTTTGGTACAATTCCTCAAATTCAAAATCCGTAAACGAGTCAAAAGCCCTGTTTCTGTCGGCAACTGTTCAACATTGGAGTGAACAAGGCAAAGAAATTCTAAATTTCTCAGCTCTCCAATCATAGCTATGTCTTCCAACACATATTGATGCAAACACAATTTTTCCAAACTAGGGAATGCAACCTGCAAGTCCATTCCATGTGTGTTAATAACATAACTAATCATAGTAACTCACATAATAGAAAGTTAGACATATACGAAGTAAAACAGGGGACACAACCTGCAACAGCAATTAATTAACTCCTTCAGCAAACTTGTTAAAAAGAGATGCCGAAAACGGTGTCGTATTTGCCTAATACAACAAGACCCAGACCTCAAACAGTGACGAAGTACAGACTCAAAACATGCCGTAAAGACTAGGGGGTACTTGAGTGACGCTCGTGATCAATTTTCATTTAGCTCAAGTTGTTATTTAGTTAGACACGTGTTCTAATTCAATTTCCTGTGCAGAGAATTTGTCGTAAGTGTTAGTTTCTCATTTTTGGTTGCTCTGTTTTCTAAATAACGAAACAGAGCCTCTCATTGTAACATATACTCATATTTTCTTCTTCAATAAAGATCACAGAAATTCTATTTAAAGAGAGATTATTTTTGACAAATCTAAACAATGCTTAAGTTAGGTACCTATATATGGCTATATTATTGTTATTTCATTTGAGGAAATGACCAAAAATTTTATTTAAATATAGTGGCATGGCAACTTTTCAAGCAATGTGAGGAAAGAGTCATCAAAAGATAAATTCATTACAAAGACACATTATGATCCTGCACCCCGAATAGAGGAGAAGGGGGATTCTAAAAATGAAAAAAAAAAAAAAAAAATTAATGGGAAAATTAATTTTCCTTAAACATGAAAGAGTAGTGATTTTTTTTTAATTAACTAGGTTATAAATACGGGTTGCATCTTACTTTTGTTAATAATTTTTAAGTTTTTATTACAATAAAATTTTATTAAAACAAGATGGCTATACATAAAACTAATATGTATGATATCCATTAAAAAAAAGTGTGGCACGATAGCCAATACACGAGAAGTTGCATGCAAAATATAGAATAATTTGTATTCCAACATGCTATACCATTAAACAACAAAACTCTTGGCAATTAATTTGTATTCCAAAATTTGCTAACAATTAGGGGGTGTTTGAGAGAGTAGTTTGAGTTATGTTGTTTGGGTGTTTTTGATATATGTGTGGGTAAAAAAGTGTATGAAAATGTGTGTAATGTTTGTAAGGTTGAATTTAATCAACCATCTAATTAGCTTTATTCCGTGACCAATTTACTTGTAATTTAGCACTTAGTAACCCTGTATTTAGGTGGGAAAATTGTAAGGGTAGTGTGTGAGAAGATATGAAGAAAAGCTCAAGAGTGTGTAAGAAAAACAGAGTCTCGCGGCTAGGACTCGCGGGTGGATCGCGACTGGAAAGCCGCGAAAGGCAGGCACGTGAGAGGCACACTAGGAAGCTGAAGGGTCGCGCTAGCTGTCACACTACAGGACAAAAGTTCCAGGCTGTCCAGGCCGTTACGTCGCGACTGGAACTCGCGACTTGGACAAGCCGCGAGGTCAAGCCGCGAGTAAACCCTGTTTGGCAAAAACTGACGTTTTGCATTCCCTTCTCACCCTACTATATATACACCCTTATACCCACGAAATTGAGAGAGCTTTCAGAGAGAATTTTGTGAGAGAAACCCTATAGAAAAACAAGATTGCCTCATCCCCAATCTTTACCTTAGAGACTCTTCAAATTCCTCTACTCTCTTCCTCTCCATTGTCATACCCTTGAGAGGCCTTTTACTAAATCCTTATCTTACCACACCCACGTCTGTGAGAAGGTTCATTTGGTGCTTAGAGAAGCAGTTTGGGAAGGAACCAATATACATTGGTTGATGCTATGGTCAAGTAGCGGAATCCGGGAAGCTAAAGAAGAAATATGTTCGGCGTAACCTCGTTGGAGCAAGAAGCTTGGAGGGCTTAGGTACTTGGGTAGATTAGGCTTGAAGGGTCTTCTGCTGTTCATGTATCCCAACTATATTCTTTAGTGGATTTTATCACTGCTTGAAGGGCGGCGGAGAGGTTTTACGCCGAGGATTTCGGTTTCCTCTTCGATAACACATCGTGTGTTGTCCGTGTGTTTGCATCTTTCTTTCCTTTATCTTTGCCTTATACTTACTGCTGTGGATGTGTTTATATTTGGCTTAGATTGTTCTATCAATTCTGTTATAAGCTTGTTATCATATTCCGCACATTAATTGTTTGATATAAAGCCTGAATTGGTATTTTTGTAATTTGGGGTCTAAACGTTCAAAGGAGGTTCATACCCTTTTTGAACTTTCAATTGGTATCAGAGCGGGTACACTTGTTGTGGTTTTAATACCTGAGTGTGATCCTTGACCCCTTGTTGAGATGGATAGGTCTCAATCTCTCAATGTTCCACCATTTTTTGATGGTAATAATTATGCATTTTGGAAAGTCCGAATGAGGGCGTTTTTGTGTTCTATGGATGAGACTATGTGGGATGCAGTTGAGATAGGTTGGACTAAACCGGAGGCTCCTAAGGCAAACTGGGATAAGGCTGCTCTTGCAGCGGCAAATGCAAATAGCAAGGCATTGAATGCTATTTTCTGCGGTGTCTCTCTAGAAGAATTCCATCGAATTTCTCACATCTCCGTTGCTAAGGAAGCATGGGAAATTTTGGAGACAACCTATGAGGGAACTAAGAAAGTGAAGGACACAAAACTTCAAATGCTGACCACTCGCTTTGAGGAGTTAAAGATGAGTGATGAAGAGTCGTTTGATTCGTTCTACAGCAAGTTGAGCGAAGTGGTTGTTGGTAAATTTAACTTGGGGGAAAAGACGGAGGACTTAAAGATTGTAAGGAAGATCCTCCGATCTCTACCAGAAAGTTTCTGGCCTAAAGTTACAGTCATTGAAGAGAGCAAAGATCTTGACGAAATCAAGGTTCAAGAGCTGGTTGGTTCTCTACAGACATATGAGTTGTCCCTTCCTTCGGCGAAGAAGAGCAAATCCCTTGCTCTTAAGACATTTGATGAGAGGATAATATCTCATGACTCTTCGAAAGAGGATACGGTAGATAAAGATGTGGCGTATCTTGTAAAGAACTTCCGTAAATTCCTAAAGCTCAAGAATAGTGGAAAATTTGGTGACAAGGGAAAATTCCAGAGTGCCGGAAAAGAGAAGAAAGAGTTTCGAAGAAAAGATGGTAAAGATTCCCAACCCTCACAAGGAATTACATGTTTTGAATGCAATGGGCATGGGCATTTTAAAAAGGAATGCCCAAATTACTTGAAGTCGAAGGGAAAGGTTTATGCCACTACTTTAAGTGATTCGGACTCATCAAATTCTGACTCCGATGAGAGCTGTGATGAAGAAGGAAATTTTTTCGCATTCATGACCATTGCTCATGTGGAATCCTCAGACGACTTGGAGACACTTGTGAAGGAGCTTGGTGAGCATTCTGATTTGGAGTCTATTGGGGTTGTTGAAGAATCAGAAGCTGAAGAGGATGAAGGTACATTGGGTCTTCAAGAGAATTACGCTTTACTTCTTGAGAAATCAGGTGAGTATGCAAGGGTTGCAAAGGCGGCTATAAAGAAGATGAAAAGGGCTGAAGAGGAATACAAAAGTCTACTGGCTAGATATAAAGAGGCTAAATGTGAGATTGAGACACTAAATGGAGAGTTATCGGAAGCTTATACCAAAGTAAGATTCCTTAAGCAAGAGGTGGAGCAAGCGCAAGCCAAGATAGAAAGGGTCTCCTCTAGAAAGCTGGAAGAAGTTATCTCGTCTCAGAAACACTTCTTAGACAAGTCCGGATTGGGTTATACCGGAGGAAGTAGCTCATTGGCCAAAACTACCAAAGAAGTGAAATTTGTGAAAGCCATAGAGCCTATTGGAGAAAAAGCCATCCCTGGGAATGTTGAGGCTGAGAGGAAGAATGTGAGTGAGCAACGGATGGTAAATAAGCCCCGAAATCAATCTATGGGTAGACACGGAACCAGAGCAAGATCCCTCTCAAGACCACAATGGGGTCCTAGAACAGAGTATGTGTGTCACTAGTGCGGACTGCAAGGGCATACTAGACCCAACTGTCAAAAGCTGAGAGCAGACAACAATACAAGCGCACCTCGGTCAAGAGGAAGAAGGAATGACAAGAGATCTTGGGGTGATGAGCAATCAAGGAGCCAAAACCGTGATCCCGGAATGACAGACGTGATGAAAATGATTGGCGCCTTCACCACTTGCTTGGAGAGCTTCAATAGGAGGTTTGAAAGTCCTAACTCTCGTACCCGATCCGTTAAGGATATCACCCCAAACGCACGTGACGTGTGGGTGACAAAGGGTTCTCATGCATAAGCATTATAACATGTCCATGCATTAATTCTTCCTATGCTTTGCGGATAAGATTGGTTATTTGCTTTGTGGTTTTGAGCATTTGTTTAATTTGTAGTTTGTTTGTGATTAAAATGCTATTATTTTTTATCTTTCTTCTACTGAGTTTGTGTCAAAAAACCAAAAACACATAAAAAGTTGAAAATCCAAAAAGTTTGATCACTTTGTTGAGTTTTGTCTCCAAGCATGTTTTGCCTTGTACCTTTGTACTTATGGCTTTGTGCATTTAACGAGCCTAGCTTGTCTCTAATGCACTCATATCTTTGTGGAAGAAATTCTGAAATCTATGTGACTGTTGTAAATAGATCTTCAACCTTGTCATGAATGATTAGTGAATGGTATTGTTGATCTTGAGACATGCATAGACTCATGCCTATATATCTTCCCACTTTTATTTTTTGCTTTAAAAGAGCTCTCTAAATGTAAATCTCCAAATGAAAAGAGATATAGAGCTGCAAAAGCCTGTTGCACATACTAGTATTTGACTAGAAAAAGGGAAAGCGACCAAAATAAAATGTGTGATGCTCAAAAAGTCAAAGGCTAATTCATCAATTGAAATATCCAAAATTTCAGGCATCTATCTCACAATGAGATTTTCTTTGCTCAAAAGTTGCGAATTATAAGTTGAATATGGAGCCAAATGAAAAGCTTCAAAGAATTGTTATCAAGTACTTGTGGGAGGTTATATATGCATGCTTCTATAATTGAGATAGGTCACATTATCCAGTGCTAGTTGTGTATACCTTGATTGAATTGATCATTGAATCTTCACATTGGACTAAGGACTATCTCATTTTCGATATCCACACACAACACACAAGTCTATGTTCAAGGAATGCCATATTCATTTGTGTGATTGTACTTGATTAAATGTGTTTCCACAGGCTCAATCTTTGTTGATCAAACACAAAAAGATTTTTGAGTATTTTGTTGTGTTTTTGGAGAGTAATTTGTTTTTGCAAAATGTCAATTTTTTCCAAAAACTGTGTTGCCCTGTTTTGGCGACTAAGTCGCGGGTTGGCCCAGTCGCATGTACCAGTCGCGAGCTCACTCAGAGATTTTTCGCGGCTTACTGGCGAGTCAGTACCCTTGTCGCGAAAAAGACTTAGAAATTTTTTCTAAATTTGAGTTGTGCACTTTTCGCGGGTCAGTGTGGTGATTTTATCGCGGGTGGAAGGTCCAGTCGCGAGAGGTACTCAAGGAATTTCGCGACTCATATCGCGACTATCTCGCGGGTAGACCTTCCAGTCGCAAAAAACACTTAGAGAAATTCTCAAGTTTTTCTCCTCACAGTGTTTCGCGGCTCAATCTGGCGACTTACTGGCGACTTGATTCAGTCGCGAAAAATGCCTGTTTTGCGTTTTGAAGACAGTTTTTAAAATTGTTTTCCAGTTTTTCCCTCGAAATTCAGTGTCTGTTCATCTTCTTCTCAAATTTCTCTCTCAACACTCCGTGTTCGTTTGAAAAAGTTTTAAATTTCTGCATCATATCTTCATCAAACATCACAAAAAAGGTATGGGTTTTCAAAACTTCACTTCATCCATCATGATTTCACTGTTGTTCTTTTGAATCTGAATGTTGTGTTATTGGGTTGTGTTGATTTTGGAATTCGAACAAGGGTTTACCTTTTTGTTGAGTTTGGGTGTGTGAACTGTTCCTTGCTCTTACTGCATTGATTATTTAGGATTAGTTGCTTATTTCTGGTCACTTTTCCTCTGTCTGAGCATTGATATTTGTCTGTTTAGTTTTGGGCATATGGGCATGAGGTGTTTCTGCAATTTTGTATTGTAGTCCTACATATATCTGATTGATTGTGTTGTTGTTCTTGGAGATTATGGCTATCATGCTCTTGTAGATGTTGATACATTTATGTTTTTGCTCTATTATGTCCAAATGGGTCTTGCTCTGAATTTGGTTGCACTCTTCAATGTAAACTTGGTGAACTTGTTATATCCAATGCTTGGTTATCAACTATGCTTAGTCTATGTCTGTTTTATCACTGTGTAACTCATTTGTTACTAATGTGTGTGCATTTCTCTATTCTGTGCTATATCTTGTTGTGGCCTTTTCTGAGTGTTTACAGATGGCTTCCACATCCTCTAAGAAGAAGACTCCTGCTAAGAAGGCTGATAAAAGATTGAAAATGGACAACAACCTGTTTAGGTCAGTCAAGCATTTTGAGAGATACAGAGATTCCTTCATAAAGGGAACCATTATCCAGGAGAGATTTGTGGATTTACATGACTTGAGGGATACATTCATTCCAAAATGCTTTGAAGGCAGAGGCTGGGAAAAACTTCTGGGTGACTTACCTTTAGTGTGTGAACCACTAATCAGAGAATTCTATGCCAATGTTGTGATAAAGGAGGAGGAGTTGAACTGTTGGGTAAGGAGAAAGGAGTTTACCCTAGATGCTCATGTCATTGATAAGGTTTTGGGGTTGGAGGGGTTAGATGAGTATGAATTCACAAACTACAAGGACAGAATGGTCTCCCTAGAAGCTGTCCAGAGAAAGATTGGTGGGGTTTTAGAAAAGAGGTGTCTCAACACTTCTGACTTTCCTAAAGACATGAGGTGTTTAACAACGATAATGATGTACAATCTGTACCCTATAAGGAAGATGACTACATTGACAAATGCCAGAGCTATCTTTCTTATGGAACTTAAGGAAAACACCCTTATTGACATCAGTTCCCACATTTTTGCTACTATCATGGAAGAAACTAAAACCACCTCGAGGCCCAAGCTGGTGTTTCCAAGTCTTCTCATGAGAATTTTCAAAGAAAAGGGTGTTGCAATCCCACAAGATATCAGTCCCATGCCTCCTTTATCAGCTATCAACAAACTTACTCTCATACGTATACAGAGTCGTCTTCCAGGTGAAGAAGAAGAGGGTGTCCATGAAGAAGGTGATCCTATGGAGACTGAAGCAGAAGGTGCAGGACCAGTTTCTACACCTAGAGTAAGAGTCAAGAGGAGCAGACCTTCCACCTCATCACCTGTACCTCATGATGCCTTTCAAATCATCCTGGAGAGACTTGATACAATTCGAGATGTTCAGAATCAACAGACTGTGAGGATGACAGCAATGCAGGACCAGCTTGATGTTCTCTCTGCCAAGTTTGACAGCATTCATACTAGCCAGGATCACTGAACCCTTGGCCATTCTGGTCAAAAAGGGGGAGAATTTTTGAGGCAGCTCTTGAGGGGGAGTGCCTGGTTTAAGGGGGAGATTTCTTCATCATTCCTTTTTTTGATTTTGTTCTATATATAAAACTTTGTTAACTCAAAATACTGTGGTAGTTGTTGTTTATTTCAGCATTTATATATATTGTATGATGTTTCAGCTTCTGTACTTTAAGTTGTTAGTTATGTACCCATTGTTGCTTTTGTAAGCTTTGAGGGTTGTTTTTAGCACTTGCATGCTTGTAGGCTTTTATGGTTTGTGCCATGTATTTGCAAAACTTTGCTTATGTAGCCTTTATGCTTTTGTGTTTTGGTACTTGTTAATGCCTTGCATTATCTTAAGTACAACACTCTTGTACCCTTGTAGAATTGTTCCTAGATGCATATGTGTTTGTATGCATTGGTTGAGTGTTGGACTTGCAAAATGATTCTCTTCAATTGAGTTTATCAGTTTTGCATGTCCGGATGTTCATTTCCTGTGTGAATGAACATAGTAATCACTTTTGCTTAAGTGACTACTGTTTTTGATCTTGCCATGAATTATTGCTTTTATGCTTATGTTCATTTCTGCTTGATCATGCTTATTTTGCTCCATATGCATATTAAGTTTTCTGCATACAATGATATTGCTATGTTATTGTGTTTCAGGAGTTACTTATTCATATGTTCAAGAGCTTTACAGAATCTAGAGTTAGGTGTGAGTGAGTTTTCCAATTGTTCCCTACTCACGTTTAAGTCTAGAGTCTGTTGTAGGGTTTTGTCACGGAATAGCCAAAGGGGGAGATTGTAAGGTTGAATTTAATCAACCATCTAATTGGCTTTATTCCGTGACCAATTTGCTTGTAATTTAGCACTTAGTAACCCTGTATTTAGGTGGAAAAATTGTAAGGGTAGTGTGTGAGAAGATGTGAAGAAAAGCTCAAGAGTGTGCAAGAAAAACAGAGTCTCGCGGCTAGGACTCGGGGGTGGATCGCGATTGGAAAGCCGCGAAAGGCAGGTACGTGAGAGGCACACTAGGAAGCTGAAGGGTCGCGCCAGCTGTCACGCTACAGGACAAAAGTTCCAGGCTGTCCAGGCCGTTACGTCGCTACTGGAACTCGCGACTTGGACAAGCCGCGAGGTCAAGCCGCGAGTAAACTCTGTTTGGCAAAAACTGACGTTTTGCATTCCCTTCTCACCCTACTATATATACACCCTTATACCCACGAAATTGAGAGAGCTTCCAGAGAGAATTTTGTAAGAGAAACCCTAGAGAAAAACAAGATTGCCTCATCCCCAATCTTTACCTTAGAGACTCTTCAAATTCCTCTACTTTCTTCCTCTCCATTGTCATACCCTTGAGAGGCCTTTTACCAAATCCTTATCTCACCACACCCACGTCTGTGAGAAGGTTCATTTGGTGCTTAGGGAAGCAGTTTGGGAAGGAACCAATATACATTGGTTGATGCTATGGTCAAGTAGCGGAATCCGGAAAGCTAATGAAGAAATAGGTTCGGCGTAACCTCGTTGGAGCAAGAAGCTTGGAGGGCTTAGGTACTTGGGTAGATTAGGCTTGGAGGGTCTTCTGCTGTTCATGTATCCCAACTATATTCTTTAGTGGATTTTATCACCGCTTGGAGGGCGGCGGAGAGGTTTTACGCCGAGGATTTCGGTTTCCTCTTCGATAACACATCGTGTGTTGTCCGTGTGTTTGCATCTTTCTTTCCTTTATCTTTGCCTTATACTTACTGCTGTGGATGTGTTTATATTTGGCTTAGATTGTTCTATCAATTCTATTATAAGCTTGTTATCATATTCCGCACATTAATTGTTTGATATAAAGCCTGAATTGGTATTTTTGTAATTTGGGGTCTAAACGTTCAAAGGAGGTTCATACCCTTTTTGAACTTTCAATGTTGTTTAAAATGTGTATAAATGTGTTAGAACTAGCTTGCCAAACACCCCCTTAACATTCAAAATTAGTAATCATTTAATGTCTCCATAAAAATTTTAATTACATATTGATGAACTAAGAGTAGCGCTAGGGATGCTACAATTTCTACTATATTGAGCTTACAAATTGATGTGTTATAATTATAAAGTGAAAATTCAAATATTCATTTATAAGATAGTTAAAACCCCATCAATCATATTTATTGCCACGTCAATTTATAAGTTTTATATATTAAAACTTGTAGTATCTTTAGAATTGTTTGATCAATTACGTGTAACCATATTTTCTTCGATTAATAACTTTCAAGTGCTAAAGATGCAACATTTAAATTTACCTTCATAATAATAATAATAATAATTAGAAAAGAAAATAGCTTCATAAAATTAGGACACATTTAATTTTCTTCAACTATAAGCCTATAACCTCATTTAAGGCATATGTCTCTCTCACATGTCCATGGATTATTTGCGTTTGAGAAAGGCCATGTGTGTCACAAGTACCCAGTGTGGCATTACTTCCCATTCACTTTTGATGTGTTTGAATGGTAGAATTTAAGAGACCAATAAAGAGACCAATGAATTCTATATTTAGACGAAAAATGTATTAATTTTTGGTTTTGCATACAAATGTTTTTGAATATGGTCCCAACACATGATAAAGGAATATATCTTGATGAAAATAATTTTTTTTTAAAGAAAACCACAAAGACATGCATGAACAGAAATCAAAGACTAATGAAAATGCGACGAATCCTGTAAACAATATTAAGTATGACAAATCTTGTAAACAATACTAAGTATCTACAAAATAAGTGATGAATATATATGCTTGCAAATCAGATGCAAGGTGGAGTTAAGACATGGTATACATTGAATAGCACTTGTGGATTTAAGTTTTATGCTTACCACGATTGCCAACTTTTTAATTTTTATAAGGATGCAAGCATATAGAAGCTTAATTATGAGATTTTATTCATATTTGTTTTTGATAATTTTTTTGGGTGGAAAAATTTGCAGTTTTTGTGGAAAAAGTATTGTTGATAAGTTATCTAATGCAAGTTAAAAAAAAAAAAAATTGGTTTAGTTAATCATTCTCAATATGACAATTTGTGTTTTGTTTATGAAACATCTATAAATAGGTATATTTTGATTTGATAAATATTTATGAATATATTGAGATAAGAAATGTATTTAATAAAAAAGTTTGTGATCATACTTTTCTACACTTTATAAGAGATAGAACTATAAGATAAGATGATAATATAGTGGTTTGTGATTAAAAACAACATTAAAATAGAAGATTAAAACTTGAAACTATTGTTATATATATATATATATATATATATAGAGAGAGAGAGAGAGAGAGAGAGAGAGAGAGAGAGAGAGACTTTTATCAGTTGGCAAAGAAAGCAATGAATTATTTATTTTAGTGAAAAGAAAATATTCTTGCACATGTTTAGTTTTGTAAGAGGCAAAGATAAAAAAAGAGTTTTTTTTTTTAATTAATAGTTTAATAGACTTAAAATGAAATATTCTTAGGAAAAAACATACTTTGTTACAAATTATTAATTCTACTATATAATCTAGCAAATATTTCAATAATAATAATAATAATAATAATTATCTATACAAATAAAAAAATTTGTGAATTAATTCTTTTAGGTTACCACGATTTCATGGTGGAGTCATGGTTCTGTGAACAATTGTTTATGAGTATGGTCCCAACATGTTAGAGTAATTGTCTAGGTGAAAAATACAAACGAAAAAAATTAACATAATTAAAGATTAAAGAAAAATATGTGATGCTTGCAAATCAAACGCAAGGTGGTGTTATAAGAAAATAATTTTAGAAAGACATGATAAACATTGATAAGCTTTTTTGCATCAAATTTTATAGCTTACCACAATTCCCACATATGGTACTATCAGGTTTCCAAAGAACTAAACTTTACGAATGCAGGGTTCATCAAGACAAAAAGTAGAGATGCCAAAGACTCCTAAGTTAGGAATGCAAAAAATGCAAAATCAAAACAGGGGATAAGCAAAATAGACTTACCTCTTCATTAAAGAGAGGTTGCACGCCTGTATGTGGGATCTCCTGAAAATCCAGCTCGCCCTCGTGAATGATTTCTCCAACATCAGTTATGATAGAATTCTGTGTGCTTAAGAAGCTCACTAGCTTTGGAAGACATTGTAGTTTCAAGTGACGTAGTTGAGGGAACAATATCACATCTCTATCTTCAAGTTCACCATCTTCTTTAACAACTATTGCTCGCATGATGTTGCATTCTTTTATCTCCAATTCTTGAAGTTGTGAAAGACCCTTAGCTATGGATGACGAGAAGACAAATTTCAGTTTCTCACAATGTTCCACTTTCATAATTCTTATGTCACGAAAGGAGGTCAAGGGAAGTTGGGCATCGCATATTCCATCCAAGTTGATCATGTTTTTGAGAGAAAATATCTTTAAGGCAGGAAATACAACATCATCAATAACCAACCCCCTTGAGTGGATGATATATTTAATCTCAGCATTGTTTTGGACATGGAGATGCTTTAGTTGTTGGAAGCCTTTCATATCCAATTCATATACAATACTCTTAACACCATTTAACTCGTCCCAACACAGATCTTCTATTCCATTAAACAACATTTCTATCCCTTCCTCAAAAAAAAAAAAAACAACATTTCTATCCCACTCTCCAATTGATTGGATGTATTCAGCTTGAGTTTTAGTTCTCTTGAGTTTTCATGTTTGCCAGACCAATCCCACGCATTTCCTATAAATATTTTGTATCTTTTCAACTTCTCAAATAACAAATCTTTTGGCATCATGTTGGCATCTGGAATGTGTACTTCTAAAGTGCCTAGTCGTGACAAATGCTTTAGCTCTGCAAGGCTAGCTCTTTCATTGTTGAGTCCTTCAACCTCCCACTGAGTGAAGCTATTGCCAATATATAACTCCTCCAATAGTGTCAAGCATGATAGGACGTTGGCTGGAATAACTTCAAGTTTCTTACAATTGCTCAAATCCAACATCCGTAAATGAGTCAAAAGCCCAATTTCTTTTGGCAATTGTTTAAATTCATAGTACATAAGACTAAGAATTTCTAAAATTTTCATCTCTCCAATCATAGCTATGTCGCCCAACACACAATGATCCAGACACAAAGTTTGCAAGTTTGTGAGTAGATTAAGTGAGGAAGGAAGTGATGAAAGTCGCATACAAGTCAAATCTAAAACTTTTAACTTTCTCATCCCTTCAAAAAATGTGTCTGAAATTTTAAAAGAACCCTTTTCATCTCTGGCATGCACATATAAGCATTTTAGTTCTGGACATTCCAACCTGTCAGGAAATTCATGATTATCCCTATGAAAAACAAAGATTGCTGCGCACATTTTCATATCGTCCTCATCTGGCCATTCTACTGGACCCTCGTCCCTCATCACCAACACATTTTGAGTCTCATATGCAACTAAGAGTGCGGCATCACGGGTTAGATCATGCATACGAAAACGATCACTAGTATCAGGAGCATCTAACAATAAGCCAGAGTCTTTGAGGCTACGAACCAGAGTATATGTCCTATTTCTTGCTTCTTCCAATGTACTAATGCCATGAAATAGACGCAGCCCCAAACATTTTTTTAACACGTCTTGATAAACAATGGAAGAAAACCCTTGATTTTGAGCACAAAACAAAAAGAACGATTTGAGCTCTGGACTTTCAAGATGATTGTAACTCAACTTTATCGCAGAATATATAACTTCCTGCATTCTTTTCTGGTTTTGAGGGGCGGGCCTCCGTAGTTTTTGTAGGGCATCTTCCCATTCAAACAAACGCTTGTTTTTTAATGCCTTTGCAACTGTTACAAGTGCGAGAGGTAGACCTGCACACGCTGTGGATACCTCAATTGCTTTAGATCGCAAATTTGAATCCACGAGAGAATCACCTAATAATTTCTCAAATAAACACCATGCTTCTTTTTTGAGTAAAACTTCAAGTCCAAAATCCAATTGGGTGCCCATCTCAGAAGATAATACATCCTTATTCCTAGATGTTAACACTACTTTGCAACCCGTACGAGGAATTCCTATTTCATCCAAATCAAGTTCCTTCCATATATCATCTAAGATAACAAGTATCTTCTTATTGTTGTCTTTTGTTAACCTCACCCTTAGAAGATCTGCTCTTTTTCCACTTGAAGTTTCCCTATCAAGCTTTAGATCTAGTTTTGTCAGCGATTTCACCTTGTATTTTTATTAGGTTTGGGCTCTGCGTCACGGTTGCTATAGCTACCTCATCGAATAGCTTTTCTTCTTTGACTTGCTCAGCAATTTTTCTCACCAATGTAGTCTTTCCCACACCCGGCATCCCCCACACCCCAATCATGTTGAAATTAGCATCTCCTAATGCCACCATAAGTTCCTTGGCAGTTACCATTCTTGACCCAAAGTTCATGTAAACCTTATCAGATCTCCAATTTTTCAAGACTTCATTGATGTCTTGCACTATCTTCTTTGCTTTCTTACTTTGCTGATGTCGTTGCTTCAAGTTCAAGCATATCGTATAGGAACACCTCATCTTTGATTTTTCTTCATCTTCAATAACTTCCTTGGCCATTCCCATAATCAAATCCGCATTTTCTAACCACTTGTTAACATCGGTTTCAATTTCTTCAGTGTTTCTTGTAGCTACATTAACCGAATGCGGCAGTTGCACCCTTTCTCTAAAGTCCCTCAACTTCTTTACCTGGTCCTTCATATTCTCAATGTTGCTGCTGTAGTGAAACAAATAACCTAGCCACTGTCCAATTGGTTTAACTAGTTTCTCAATGAGCAACTGTCCAACTGGTTTAACCATGTTCTCGATGACCCACTGGCCAATACACGACTTGACAATTTCTTCTGAAACCATAGTAGTAATTGCAACAGTTATAGCGACAACCACACTAACAATGGCCATTCTCGTTTCAATATCTTTCTCTCCCCTTCTCCCTTTTGTTTTGTTTTGTCTTTTTTTTTTTGGGTGGTGTGCGTGAAAGTAGCTTCAAACTCAATAAGGAAATTACCTCTCCTTAGGATATTGATGGACTGGAGCAAAGAGGCTACTGGAATGAAACTGGAAAATGAAATCAACTTAGCAAAGCAAAAATGGAGGCCAGAAGCACAAGCCTCTATTTCAATAAGAGTGATAAAGAAGCAAGATAGGGAGCTTGGAGTACAGTACTAGAGTAAAGATGGCAAAATGACCGAGAAGTACAAATAATGTATCATGGAAGTGAAAGGACAATATGTATATATCTCCAAAATGGAACATGACAGATCGACCACACCGATCACAATTTAGATCTTGACTTTCACACGAATCACACCTGAATTAATTGCTTCACCAGCCATCCAGACATGCCTTGTTTTGAATACTCAAAGCGTAGAATTAGAAAACAGGAGTTGGTAAATGGTAACAATAAAAATATGGTAAATTACAAATTGAACCTTTAAAATTTGAGATGTTTGAATTTTACACTCTAAAATTTTAAAATTTAAATTTTATACCCAGATGTTTTAGAATTTAGATTTTGCTCCTAAAGTTTGGAAGTATTTGGATTTTACATTCCCAAATTCATATCCATAAGTTTTAGAGAGATAGTTTCAATTTTCAAAATATAACGTCTTCTCTTGATATTTAAATTTGCTTACAGCTTACCTAATGTTAGATATTGTTTGTATATGTTTACTTCTAATAATGTATCGTGATAACATCTGGTACACTATTTTATAGTAATATTTATTACTAGTAAAAAAGTATGTTATCATTAAATAATTATTTTTATTTATAAGTTTTGGAGAGATGATTTTAACCTACGATGTCTACTCATAATTATTGTTTTTATCATCAGACCAAAATATCAATTAATTTTAAGTATAGGCGTTGATCGAATTTTAGATCTCTTATTCAATGATAAAGAGGTTTTACCAATTATTCTAACTGGAATTCACATTCTTATCCATAAGTTTGATCGTTTGAAAAGTTTGTAACGTATAATTCATATGAAAATTTTATATTTTTTTAGAAATATAATAATTTTAAAATTTGTTATCGTATTAAAAAATAGTTATTACACCAATTTTAGAAAAGAATAAGCATTTCTCAATTTAAAGAATGATTATTATTACCACCGCACATATTTGGTGTGATGATCACTCCACAAGTATAAATTCTTGTAGGGTATGAGAAAATTACGAAGTTCAAGTTTTTAAGAAGAGGTTTCACACACACACACACATATATATATATATATAGATTAAGTTAGAGTAAAATTTCTATATTATAAAAAAAAAAAATAACTATTATATATTGAAGTGCAAACAAATATCCAAATAATCATTGCATATAAATAACCATTTCAGATCTATTAAATACAAAACACCGACCATAAATTTGGGTAGTAAAAGTACTAGTAAATCTGATCCCTACCATCAATTTATAAAACAGAGCAAAGATAAGATAGAAAGTAGAAGCACGTACCTCTCTTTACTCCCCTGCAGAGTGCAAAGCAAAATCAGTCACTAGACATTTTTTTTTTTTTTTTGATAGAATAACAGTTTGGTAGCAGGAGAAAACAACAGTCTAGGCTTTTTTTTTTTTTTTTTCGAGAGAGAATAACAGTTTGGTAGCAAGAGAAAACAACAGTCTAGGTTTTTTTTTTTTTTTTTTTAATAGTTTGGTAGCAAGAAAAAACAACAGTCTAGTTTTTTTTTTGGGAGAATAACAGTTTGGTAGCAAGAGAAAATAACAGTCTAGGTTTTTTTTTTTGAATAATAGTTTGGTAGCAAGAGAAAATAACAGTTTGGTAGCAAGAGAAAACAACAGTCACTAGACTTGAATGGGAATACCCAAATCAAAGTTTGGCAGTAAAAAATGAAGTAGTGTAGCGAAAAACACAAAATGTGTAGAGCGTGAAGAATGAATCGTGAAAAGAAGAAGCAAGTATAACACCGAAAATTAATGGCTGAAAACTGAAAATAGGAAATTGTTAAACACACGGATGGGAGAGAAATGAAGTGACCAACTAGGTCCCACTACAATAGAAAACGAAAAAAAAATAAAAATCGATGTAAGTATCTATTGTCTATTCTTTTGACCCAAAAACTAGACATGGCAAAACGGGTCAGAATTTTTTGACCCGACCCGACCCGACCCGAAAAACCCAACCCGAACCCGATTTTTTTTGACCCGAAGAAAAAACGGGTTGACCCGTGACCCGACCCGTGTTTTTTGCGGGTCAACCCGACCCGACCCGACACGAACCATTTAAAAAAAAAAATTTTGGTAAAAAAAATAGTAAAACTAAGACAATATTGGTTTAATTGTTTATTGTGAACTTTAAGGAAACAATTAATACATTTACATAACTATATGCAAATTAATTGAAAGATAAATAGTTGAACATTCTGTAATGAGTAAATATTTTTAGATATTAAATAGCAAAGTACATGCCAAGATAATCTGGTTACAGTAGAGTTAAAAACATAGATTTAAAATTGTAGACATGTGAGAAATATTCACAAGTGTGAAAATAGTGAAGCTAAAGTATCAAATTAGCATAAATTATGAATACTTAGACCTATTTTTTAATAATTTATGTCCAAAATAAACAGCTTTTCAAAATAAATTTTGATATTTTTTAGAGTGTGTGTTGCTTAACAATAATATGATATTCATAAAACAGACCATGTATAAATAAGTAAGCAATCAAATTTTAAAGTATATCTCAAATTGAAATAGAGTGTCAACCACAACTGATAATAGATTATAAAATTAATTTTCAAGATTTTAAATTTCTTATATATTTTTATTCTTTATCAAATGAGTTATCCAATAAGTCATTTGTAATTTTGTTTTATATTTGGAATGTTGATATTGTGTAGAAATAAAACTTGTGTATTTGTTTTACTTATCTTTGTGTTATTTTGTTTTAGATAGTAATGTTAGGATTTGTATAATTTTAAAATTGTTGAATAAGTATTAATAAGTTTAACTGAGTTCATTCTTGATATAAGTGGTGAATTCAAAATAATACATTTTATATCAAGTAATTTGTTGCATAACTTTTCAAATGACGAATACATGTTGTTTTCTTTATTAAAAAAAAAAAAATTCATGTGAAAAATACGGGTTAACCCGACCCGACCCGCAACACGATTGACCCGAACCTGATTTTGACTCGCTTAAAATGACCCGTTTTTGACCCATGACCCGTTTGACCCGCAACCCGATTGGCCCGACCCGAACCCGACCCGCCCGTTTTGCCATGTCTACCAAAAACCAAGGAGGACTAATGAGACCTGCCATTGAAAAAGAAAAATTTTCAAAGATGTCACACCGGATGACGCATCGGGAAAAAAAAATACTCCTAAAAAACTTGTTATTTTCATTTATTTAATAAATTAATTAAGTTCACGTGCAACTTTACAGTAATCTAATAACCTTTGGAGTCCAGCCCTCCCCCGAATAATTGTCCACCTATGAGACCAGCTGTATATATATATATATATATATATATATATATAATTTTTTTGGTAAGTTGAGACCAGCTGTATATAAAATACCCAATCCAAACAGCCTCTAAATGATTCGGGTGCAATACCACGGAGCGCAATTCACGCACTTTTCTCTCACAATATTTTTTTCACTTTTTACTTTTTAAAATTTTTTTTTTTAATTTTCTTAACTTTTTTCTTAACATTTTTTAATCACTAGTTAAGATTAAAAATTGTTTATTGTAATTATTAATCTCAACCATCCATTAGTATTGCACTTGATCTCAATTAGAGTACTGCACTGTATCTCAATTCATGCTAAGAGTTTTTTAAAATTAGAATAAGTGAAAATCACGTGGTATCATAAATAACCTTTTTTTTTTTTTTTCCTTTTTATATTAAAAGAGAAATTTATTGGATAATTTGGACTTTAGATTCATGCCCATCTTGAGAAGAATTCCAAGTGAGAGGAAGGTGCAATATTATTAGACCACACAATAATTACTTTATTAAAAGTTAGAAAGGTATCATAAACAACTTGAGAAGATGTTGTAGTTACCCTATTAATTTATTTAGGGCCTGACTATTAATTTTTTTGAGATCAACTATTAATTTTTTTAGTAAAATGTAAATTACACTCTTAAAATTGTGAGATATTTGAATTTCACGTGCTAAAATTTTAGAGATTTGAATTTTAAACTTTAAAATTTTATACCAATTTAATTGTTAGCCTTTCGTTAGTTTTTTATTAATGTATTTGTTAAGTGCCAGGTTTGCTTTCCACGTATCCTAATGAAACCGGTAAATAATGACACTTGTCATAAAGTATTAAATATTCAATGTCATTAAATAAAATTTAAAATTAATAATCTTTTAGAGTTTATTTTAATTTTTGCTAGGAAAAAAAATAATAACTCAAACTCACGCATGGAGAGAAATTCTTAAGAAAATTGTTGGAGACTATGGAGAGGTCACTAAAGCAGAGCTTGAAGCTCAGAAGCAAAAATTATTTTAAATTCTGGATTAAAAAAAAAAAAATCAAACTTCATTAATAAAAACTTCAATCCGAATGTAATTTTTTTACACACAATCCAATTTCTAAATTTCACAAAAATATCAAATCTATTGTCTTCAACACCCTATCAAAATTCTTCGAAATCCTTCGACTCAGCACCGGCAGAAAGAAACACTACCCCAATATTAAAAAGGAAAAAAAAACATTTGTGGTTACAAACAAACCTAGCAAAGCAAATTATCATTCAACCAAAACCCAGAATAAAGATTCAACCATACAAGAGACCCAATTTCTTCACTAAATGCACTGGTTTCAAGATCCATTTTTCAAGAGTCGACCCACCACAAATTTGCGTCGAAAACAATTATTAAAGAGTAGAGAAAACAGAACTAACAGAAAAAAGGGGTTTTGGGTAGGACGAGTTGCATTGGACTAGTCAGTATCAACTCGAAGCGATTCCTTTTTGGTCTTGAGTTGAGTACCGATAACTGGTGAGACTCGTCTGGTTAGCCTTTTGGTTCTTGGTCAGATTGAAAGGACTTCTCTAACGACTGAATCTCGCGTTCTGGTTAGGGCCAGAGGAAATGACTTTAGAAAGAGAGTGAGTTAGATCTAAATTGAGAAGCAGGAGAGGTATGTATGTTTTTACTAGTAATTTCAGGACCATCTCGCCTTTTGCCCCTTGGGGAAAAATAATTGGCATTATGCCCCTGTTTCAAAACTATATAGGTGCGTGCCCTTGTTTCGATACTCGATGACCCTAAAATTGAGTTACTTAAATTACTCGACTAGCCAAAGGTCGAGTTCAAGGCAAGTTCTTCCCACGCTGTCACTCCAGTGTGGCTTTTGGGCAATAAAATATTCCCGCATTACTATTTGTAACTCGGCAATGGGGAAACCGAGTTATGTGCAGAATATCATTCGGTTTTGAATGCAACGTCTCTAAAACAGTTTGTCTTCCTTCCTACAACAGTTGCTCTCCCTTCCTCAGTCTGATCAGTAGCCACCGTCAGTTCGTCAGTTCGTTCAGTAGAGGCTTCCCAAGTTCATCGAATCTTCTAGTTCTCCTATTTCTACCCGTACCCAAACCAAACCTTTCAGTAGACCCTTTCCGAATCTCAATCCAAACCCAGACCCAAACCCACACCTTTTCACTCTCACCATAGCCGAAGCTCAACCCAATCCATCTTCAGAGTTAAAGGAGTGGAAATGTATTAAGGTAATTTGTAAATGCTGAGTTCAAATTTTCTTTTTTTCCCTTTGCATCTAATCTGAGTTAAGTGTTGCTTGTGCATGTACTCTGATTTGAGTGTGGCTCTTAAGTTTTTATCTGTTAAATTTTTCTCTATCTCAATTCATTATTATTGTTGCTGTTTTAGTTTTGTTGGGTTTGGTTTTGAACTGGGTTTTGATGCACATATAGGGCAGAAATTATTGTAAAATACAGTTAGCATGACAACGATGTTCATTGTTAGGGGAAATTGCTTTTTAATTCATATAGTTTGATATCAAATCAAACTCTATAATTTCAACAAATTATGTCATGATTTTGAATTAGGGGAAATAGCTTTTTAATTCAATGCTAAATGATCTTGAATTGAGAAGCTATTGGTTTTACTGGCTTTTACAAGCTTCCACTCTGTTAAGTTATTAATAGAATAGATATAATGTGTGTATAATGGATATGCACGCATATATGTACACACAGACCATAAATTGTACATCATGGACATCCACTATCACTGAACTAAATTGAACTCATAAATGCCTTGTATATCTACTGTTTCGGGTTCCTAAAACCTTTGTTTTTATTCAACATGTTAGGTGTTTTTTTGTTTTTTATGTTGGTTTCATGTCATTATCCTTGTAATATGAAATGGGAACATTTAAACTTACCACATCAGTTGAAAGTCTGTTACATTTTGTGTACAGATACATAATTGATTGTCTTAAGAGACTAGAATTGTCTTAGAAGTTCTTAAAGAAGTATATATATATATATATATATATATATATATATATATTTTTTTTTTGTTATTAGAATTCCTAGTCTTTCTAAGAAAGGATTTAGAAATAGCGTCTCTAATGGCTTTATTGTAGTCGATAATATTGATAGATTTCAATAATATTCCAACTTTTTCAAGCGCGATTGCTATCTCCTACGTAAGTGTGACTGCTTATTTGATTTTTTCAATAGCGTCTCTAGGTGTGATTGCCCAGTGTTTTATCTTTGTTTATTTGATGTTCTTTTTACTGTTTTAATACCAAACAGCCATCAATACATTCAATATCTCATCAAGAATCTAGTTTAGTGCTGAAATTCCTAAAAATCCTACATCAAATTTGGTATTAAAGCCCGTTCAAGCTTCTGTCTTGTGTCAGAGTAGCAGTCATTTGTGGGTTATGTTTGTTGACTAAGTATATAAATTTATTTTTATTATCATCTACTACATGTGGGGTTGAAAAGGGAACTTAGTGGCATTAAGATTAGGGTCACCAATCCTTTCTTAATAGGTTGGGTTAGGTTGGGGGAGCATTAAGATTTATGGTGGCTTTGGGTATGGAAATAGTAAATCCTCTGAAAAGCCAAATATTTTCAAGTTCTGACTGCCTCTAGGGTGCTTCTGACGGATCTAAGGCTTTGTTTATTTATTCATTTTGGCCTCCTATACTTATTTCCCAAGGGTATTGGTGGAGTTATTGATTTCTCTGTGTCGAAAATAATTTTTGTGGGTATAAAGGTTTAGGCTTTTGAATGGGAATTGGTATATAATGTAATTAATGGAAAAGAATGGAATATGAATTGCTGTTCTTATTTTGTGTGAATGATATAGAATGGAATACTAAAATTTGATGCAGATGGAAAATTGCAATAAAGAAACAAAGATGAAAAATGATAAAAAATTAAAAACCTAGGACTCAGTGTTGGGAACATAACTGCCAGTTTCCTTTAAAGAGTTCTATAATTTGGGATGTTTCAGATGACGAAGAGTTCTATTGAGACCTTCCTTAGTCTAAAGTTAAATTTACTCTTATTTGATTGTAGTTTCCTTTAAAGACTTTTTAATTTGGGAATTTCAAACGATGAAGAGTTTTCTTGGGTTGGGACCTTCCTTGTCAATCTAAAGTCGAATTGACTCGTATTTGATTGTTTGTTTTTGTTTTTCCCTGTTGGATTGCTCTTAATTAAGTTATCCCAGAATAAAGACAATTTGGTAAATTCCAGGTCTTCTGGAATGGGCTGACCTTGGCTGCACCAAATGCCTTGTCGCCTCACACCTTAGGGCGTTGGGCGATATAAGGCCTTGGCACCTTAAGGTTGCCTTTCACCTTTAACTACCTTGACCCTATTTCTAGTTGACTTAGGAAAGCCAAGTATTGATTTACAAAAATTTGCTTGATTCAAAGAAAAGAAATGAATTAGTAAAAACCTAATTTACGACCAAGACTTGACCAATAAAAATATTTAATTTGTAGGTTTCATAAATTTTATGTACATAATCGACTTTGCAGTTGCAGGGTAAAAGAATAGATGACTTCTTTTTGTAAGGCTTGTGGCTTTTATAGGAAAATGCTAGATAATCAACATTGTTTAGATTGGATTGTGGGGTTCATAAAAACAAATTAAGAAAAAAAAAAAAACCCAAAAGAAAAGAAAGCAAAGCTGTTGGACTGTTATGGTCACCAATTCAGTGTTCATTTGACACATAACTATGCACACACCATCATTTGATGGTATAGGTCTCACAGTTGTTTAATTCATTTAATTAAGCTCAAAATTAATTTGATTATTATTAGTTGCCTCCAAGTGAGATGTCCGTTGCACTAGAGTCTCTAATGGCACATTTACCTACTTCCATGTTTGTCTCCCCCTTTTTTGTTGAAAACACACCTCACTAGCCACTAAGTTACAATGAACCCTTTTCACTTCTTGTTTTATGAGATAAAATTTCATTTAGAGTGTGACGGCAAGTACGGAAAAACTTAAAGATTAGGGAACAAGTAAAAGGAAAGAACTTTACACTTTGTTTAAAGAAGGGACGTTCTAGGCAGGGCTTGTTTAGGGGTAATTGTGTACCTTTTACAACTATGTTTTAGTATTTTCCAATGGTGTTTAATTGATTCATTGGTTTGCATTTTGCTGTGTTCATTTGTTGGTTTACTTCGTTTGATTTAGACATTGATTCGCATGTTGGTTGGTTGGTTAGGTTGCTTATACATTTTGCAACTATGTGTCCTTTTTGTTTATGCCTTTCAGCCATGAACAACATGATCATGTTTGGCATATATGCTCAAGCTAGCTGTTTTATATTTTAGTGTTTTACCTTAACTCTTCCTTGATATGATTAAATGGATTGAAAACCAGTTTATATATAGATGCATGATGTATAATTCAGTTGAGCAATTATATGTTTTCAATATTCTATCAAATCTCTCTGTCACGCTGTCTCTTTCACTCTCTCTCTCTCTCTCTCTCTATTTGTTTATGTCAGTTTGTTCTAGAACATTCATTTACTTGCTTGTGTTTACTTGCAAAAGCCAAGATTTTCTTCAGTATTAAACATAGACCTATGTGTCTAACATGATTGCATGCATGTCAGATATGCAGCAACTGCCCAATGTGGATCCTGGACCCATGGTAAATACACAGTTGACACAGTAGCCGGGTCATCGATCCACGGTGTTGCGGGCGACGCCTGCCGGTTAGGTACGTAGTTGTACTTAACTTCGGAAATGTCGAAATCATTTCTTTTTATTTCTGTATGGTTCTTTGATTATTTGTAAATAGATGTTGGACATGGTAGCATTTCTGTTTTGGTTTTAGACAGAATTTTATTTAATCCAAAGAGAAAATGGTATGAAGCAGAAATAATCGTGAATTTAAAAACACTTTGTTATGATCAGCATAAAGAAAATGGTATGGAGCAGAAATATTCTAAGTCAGTAGGTCTCATTTAGAAGCTATACTAATCAATTAAAATTAATCTGCTGCCATTATTTTCCCAACTGTGCACACACAATTAGGCGTGGCTACACATAAGACAACTGAATTTGATTCCTAATTTCCTACTCCATTTGACATAGTGAGGCACTTTGTTCATTCATTTCAAAACATACCATCACCTCAGTTCTAATTTTAAAAAATGTCATTGATCTTGAATTGATCCTATTTGCTATTGAGCTAGAGTGAATAACCTGTAACATCATAACTAACATACTGCAAAATGTTCGTAACTAACTAGTTAGCCTACTGTCTCTTGCATATCCTAAGACAATGCTCTTTTGTGTGCAGGTAGTGCCAGGCGTGCTAAAGTGTAGACGCCGATCTTGCAAGTTACCTCGAAATGGGCTAGACCCACGAATTGCTCGCTACATAAATGAGGCGGGTTTTGAAGGGTTATTCAAGGTTCCAAACTTGGAAGTGGATCACGCGTTGATCACAGCACTGGTCGAGCGTTGGCGACCGGAGACGCACACATTCCACCATCCGCATGAAGAGATGGGCATCACCTTACAAGATATTGAGGTGATGCTAGGGGTTCCTGTTGTTGGGTTGCCAGTGACTGGGAGTGCTAAGCTGGGGTGGCCAGTGTTGTGTCTTGAGTTACTGGGTCATCGTCCTCCAGACCCAATACCGCATCCCCATGAAAATAAGTCTATCCTTGCTGGGGCGAGGCTAAGATTCACCTGGCTGGAGGAACAATTTAGAGCTCCCCTAGCTGCGGATGCTACTGATGAGGTAGTGTAGCAACATGCGTGCTACCACATACTTCTCAAATTGGGGACCATTCTGTTTATGGACAAGTCGACAGACCGGGTGTCGGTGATGCTTCTACAGTTCCTGAACCCAATCAGTAATGCGAAGAGGTACAGTTGGGGTAGTGGAGCATTAGCCTGGCTGTATAGCACTTATGTAAGGCGTCGGAGACGAAGGCGATGCAGATGGGAGGAGCATTGATTTTGGTGCAGCTTTGGGCGTATTCGAGGTTCCCAGTGATATGCCCTGTTGCGAGGCCACCACAACCGCCAGTGGAGGCAAGTCCCCTTGCCAGTTGTTATGTTATTTGATTAGTTTGATATAATTGTCATGCCATTTGTCATTCACCGTGCACGTGTCTATAGTTGGTCAAAATCCTTGCATGTATGCCACTTGTAATACATTCACTAAGGGAACTGCTGTCGAGAAGTAACCCCTGTTTCAAACCAAAAGTGTAATTAACGTGAGGTTTAATGGATTACTTAACAAGATAGCATGCCAATATACACTGTTATGAGTGCAGAAGAAAATTACAAATACAAAATACTCTGTTTTTTTTTTTTTTTTTTTTTTTGATAATGCTAACGCAGTACACTTAGATGCATCTATTAGTGCAATGGGAATCATAGTCACACACGTCATTCGGTACTTAATATGTACTCGGCCACACTTAGATGCTAACGCAGTACTTAATTGTTGTTTGATATTAACTAATGAGCATTGTTTGAAATTGCATGTTTACTAGATGGAGGGGGCCGAAGAGCACGACAGAGCATGCCACACATGTGCTAGCTGCGTATCGGGCGTCACTGTCAAGTATACGGGCACACCAGGTATTTTACCGCTTCATGTCACAAGGATATAATTCTCCATATTTTTTGTTTTTCACTTCGTAGGGTTGTCAACTATTACATGTGTATAGTTAATAATGTAACTTTGGTCAATTAGACCATAGATATACATGGAATTAGTTAGGAACATTTCAAAATTCTCCATATTTTTTTTTTCACTTGGTAGGGTTGTCAACTACTGCATGTGTATAGTTAATAATGTAACTTTGGTCGATTAGACCATAGATATACAAGGAATTAGTTAGGAACATGTCAAAAAGGTGGGCAGTCAATATAGAGTACCTTCATTAGTAATTTTACACCGATAAGCATGTCATTTTGATTCAACCCTTGTTTGTCAGTGTACCCTTAATATTTTTTCCTCGGTTTTAGCTAGTGCAACTAGTAGTATCCAGGTGCATCTTACCATGTCAAGTCCAATAAGAGAGGGAAATAGGTCAAGAATGTCTTAGGATTTTTAGTGAAGTGGTTCTTCAATGGTCTTCTACATATTTGCTCACATTGAGGATTGACACAAATAAGTACGTATTTGATTTGTTTTTTTGTTGACCATTTATGCAGGTTGTCTGGGAGCCATACAGGGATGTCCTAGACTCGTTGCCCTCATATTGCACTGCTGGCCGATATATTTGGAGGGCCATTGTGCCGTTGATCTATTTTTGGATAGTAGAGCATCATCATCCCGAACGTGTCTTTCGTCAGTTCGGGATGAAGCAAGCACCACTGGATATTGTGGATACATCAGTTCATCTCCACAAAATCTCCCTCCAAGGTAAATTAGACAGGGATTGGGTGCAAGAGCATGCTGTCTACATTGACCGATGGGCCTATAGAGAGGAACATCTTGCCAATGCACCGACATTGGATGGGGACACGACATACCTTGCTGCTTACATGGAGTCGTACCGAAGGACGACCAGACGGTACATTACGCATGAGTCGGCGTACTGGGAAATCCTGGTAAGGCAACAATTTGATGCTTCTTTGATGGATTGACAATATATGTGTGTTGCTGCATGCATTCTGAAAATTAAAGTGCGACAACAAGCCATTGAATCAATATTTTGACATTCATTTTAGATAACATTTCATTTCTTCCCTCTAGATATGCATTTGTCACAAGCAATATGTACTGGTGTGCCATTTCAGTGTTCATATATATATGAATAAGCTCAACATGAATAATTTGTTTCCAAATCGGTCATGCACATCACAAAAGTAACCAGAAAAGTTATAACGGGACTCCTTTATTACGCAGGTTCAGTCCAATGTGGAATTACTATTGCAATGCGAACCAAACTCCCAAGTGTACAACCACCTGAAGAGTACTTTGGATCTTGTCGGAGAGCTGAGCCGAGTGGCATCGGAGAACGCGTGTGCCACGACAACTGAGGTGAGCACACAGGCCACAGGCTGTGGTGGGGGAGGTCGTGGGTCTGGAGGGCGTGGACGCAGTGGAGGTCCTGGAGGTGGTCATGAGGATGAGGATGACTTGGGTAACTTCCAACTTTAATACCTCCAATTCTTACTGTCTTCCACTTCTACTACTTTGAGTTGTAATTTATTTAGAGGACGTATTATAATAGCGAAGTATATATTGTTTGGTAAGTAGTTTTTAGGGTTAAAGCCCACTTCCTTCTCTTCATTATGGTATAATTAGTTACAATGTTCTCCCAAACTTGAAATATTTAAACTAAGCACTTTAAATATCAAATAGCAGGTACGGCTTTTTAAGTTCTTCCAACCAAAATATATATGTATTGAATTGTAAGACATGCCCAACCCACTTTCATTTATTCCTTATAAACTACAATCACAATACTATTATCCACTTTTACACTTATACACATCAATGCTAATATATATAAGACATTGATGAAAAAACAGCAAGTCTATTCTTTACGAAGATCGAGTATAAAGCACAATAATCTGTTTGCTAATGTAATTCCCCATCTTTTAATATTATTTCTACGCGGCCATGGAAATAAACTTAGAAGTATATGAGGAAAATTCAAAGTTGTGATCACATTATGAAGTTCATAAAATACTGGTAATAACAATGATAGATTACATACAGGTAACCAAAGCTGGACTTTGTAATTCAAAGGTTTCTTTTCAACTTTTTTTTTAAAGTTAATTAAATATGCCAATAATGAATTAAAAACAAAGTGAATATTACTTTTTATCAACAAAACAAGGTTTATATAGGGTAGTCTAGGTGTCCTAAGCATTAGTTTTATTGGGTAGGGTTTACACTTTACAATAGTTATTGGATTCTATGATCTCACTCAAACTGAGTTTCTACGAACTTACTTATGAATGAATCTCTCCTTTATAGTGTCTAGTTTCTAGGGTAATTATACATGTTGAATCTTGTGTTGAAAACAATGTTTTATTGTTATTGTACCAGCTTTGTAGCTACTCTCTAACTTCGTACCTCTGGTCTTGCTTTGTTCTTGGACTTTGTTGTCTTACATTTTCAGTTGAATGAATGCAGACTGTTCCAATAAAAAAACAAAATAGAGTTTTTTTGGATTTTTATGAGTAATGCATTAACCGATAGTGTAAGTAATCTTTCTCCACTCTCGGTCATAACATTTTATCCATCTGAAAACATCAAATTTTATCACTCACCATCAAGAATTTCCTTAAATTTTATTGTTAAAGTTGAAATAATAGGTCCATAAAAAAAATTTACAGCAAATAGTAGACATTTTTGTTGGGGGCAAAATATGATACTTTCATTGCAAATGGGAAAATATGCAATTAGGTATAAAAAGGAATAACACCGGAAAATAAAGCAACCATGAGGCTGCAACTGGGACGAGATTTTGTGCGTGTGAGTGTGTAAATGAGAGGTTTCATTCCCCACATTAAATCCCCTATAAAGGGTCATATGCCATTGGTTCATATCTAGGCTGCAGATAGTAAGACATTTTCTGAATCAATCCCTTGGTGTCATCTTAATAAATACAATTGTTTTTATGCAGATGATAAGGCGTTGGAGGGCGACTGGGGCATGTACATGGATGGCGCCGGGTCATCGCGATGTGCGTCTGACGATGTTGCCCAGCCATCCCACCCCGTTGGCCATGCCGATAGTGCAGAACACACATCCTGTGCTCAAGCCGGCCCTCGGTCCCTACCACCCACTCGGCTGTCTCCCCCATTGTTTAGCAGCTTTGCCCACGACGGTGGCTGTATATTTGTACCCACACCTGGCTGACCGACCCCACCTGTAGTTCAGCCTGAGCCCACCTAGGACCCTTCACTTCCTAACCCCGACGAATTGGCTGCATAGATCGAACAGATACAAAGTGAGAATATTGAGCCGGTACATGGGTTGCGAAGATCACTCCGCACTGACATACACCCCCCTGGTTGTGGGACCGGTGACGGTAAATACCATGATTTATGGAAACATTTTTGAAGTCCATAGACTGTGCATAATTATAAAGGATATATAAAACTCAAAGGAATTATTCCTATGTCTACCTCCACTATTATATGTCCTAGTCTTCTATGTTCAGTATGATAAAGTAATTATTTGCACAGCTAGGACGGCATCTTTCTTAACTGCTAGCTGTTAATTAGAATGTTCAGATTAACAATCATGTGCTCAGTTTGCATTAGATTTTCTTATTCAGCCAGTGCACCTCCATGCTATGTAAACCGTTTATCATTTACCTTAATAGAATGTCACATGTCTTGCATATGATGTTGTTTGCTTTAAGTGATGATCATACTCGGATCAAACATTTTATGATAATTAAATTAAGCAAAGGGTTTATCAACTATTACTCACTTCACTTGGTAGATATTTCAAAGGCTTCATCATCAAACGCATAATCCAAGAGTCTTAAGTATATCCTCTATAGTATTGAACTACTATTGCCATTGTTGCAATGCAGTTAATCATGTATTACATATGCATTATTTGTGGTTGTAGAATTTGTAGTAGTCATGTGACATTGGAGGTGTACCCTGCGTGATCACCCAACTTATTAGTGCTGTCAAGGGTGATCAATCATTGCTATAGAGTTTTTGTGCTTAGTTTTTCCTTTTTATTTTAACAAAATCCTCACAGAATCTCCCAATGATGTAGCCTTTTAGGACCTTTTACCCCTATTTAGTGGATGAGTAAAAGAGAAGCTATATAGCTCCTTTAAACTCTACTTTGGCTGTTAAGGAATGTATGCATTCAAGTAATGTGCTCTGCTTTGAATATCAGGTAAGACGAGACCTGCGAAGGCGGCTGTGAGGAAACGAAAATAGCGTTGAGCTATTGATGATGTGGATCATATAGGGGTAAAACCTTGCCCAATATCTTGACTTGTTAATTTATTTTAGTTTTTGATGTTCTTTTTTCAATTATTACAATTCACAACCAAAAAAAAGAGAAAAATCAAAAACAATATTAGACAGTTGGGATTTGCTTAGTTCTGGATATCCAATTGAAATTGCTTAGTTCTGTTTATAAATTTCCTTCCTTGCTTTAAGCTTTGTTTGATTTGCAAGACAGTGAAAAAAGGTGTCCTGCATATCCAATTATTGAATGCATATAATCGGCCCTGCACATCAAATTATTATTAACTGGGGCTGTATGAAATTTGGACACAGACACAACGCAAGTGTTATGTTTCAGTTTGGACATAGCACGTTAGAGACAGCAACTTGTTAAATTACATTAGGAAATACATATGTCGCAGGACCAGCATACTTAGTACAAAGTGAAGTTTTCTTTTTGTTGATTGGTAAGTGAAAAATAGAAAAGGCATTTGTTCTACATTAGTTAAAAAACACTTCTAGTCTTGGTATAAAGAAAAAGGTGTTAGGTTCTAAAGATTTAGGAATTTATGTATTTAGAACTCTAATGTGTAATATTGGCAAACCATGATCAAAACAATATGTTTAGTCTTGCTTAGGCTTGCTCAAAGTTGATTAATTATTGTAAAGTTGGAATCGAAAGGCTACAGATGCATTGGTGCATTTCGACCTGGCTCGATCAATCGAAGGATAGACTCGATCGATCGAAAGTCGGCCAGATTGCGTTTTCTGCAGAATTTCCAACTCAGCCCTAACTCATTAAACGTTTAGGGTTTTATGTTTTTGCCCTAGGTATATAAGGCAAAACCTTAGCCACGTTTTCAGAGTTGCTCCTGTTGTATTATTGCTCATACATTACTGTTTTGTGTAAATCTCTTGTGAGATCTAGAGGAGCTTTCCTTTACAAAAAGCTTAGGGTTTTCAAGGTAGAGATTACTTCAATATCTTGATGATCAACTCGGTTGCTGCCATTGGAGCTTAAAGAATAACAAGCATGGGTGCTTATAGCTGATTGGAGAATCCAAGAAAGAAGGAGTCCGTGGATTCGGAGCTTGCACGTGGTCGTGTCAGGAAGTTCTACTAGTAGGTAGCATTAGGAAGTCAAGCAGGGAGCTTGTAAGTCCTTTTGTATGAACATCGATTCTTTCACATAGTGGATTCAGGTTTACCTTGAGGATAGCTAGGTCAAATCCTCCCCAGGTTTTACCGTGTGGTTTCCTGGGTGATCATATCATTGTATTATTTATTATTCTGCTGCTTTATATTTTTGATATGATTGTATGTTTGTGATAACCTAGAATTGCATAATTTGACTAAGTTAATCACTTAACTAATTAACTAGGTTAATCTGGTTGTTTTAAGGGGTCTAAAACCGTTCAAGTGGTATCAGAGTGGGTAGCTCTTTTCTTGTCTGAGATTTTTTGATCTCTGAGCTGATCCTTGACCCCTGTTGTCATGGAACACGGTCACTCTCTTGTTGTTCCTCCTCACTTCGATGGAAATAACTATGCTTATTGGAAAGTAAGGATGAAAGCATTCCTGAAATCCATTGATGAGAGAGTTTGGAATTTCGTTGAATACGGATGGGAGAAGCCCACTACTCCTGTGAGTGAGTGGCAAACTTCTCAAAAAGAAGTAGCTGGATTCAATAGCAAAGCTATGAATGCCATCTTTAATGCTGTTTCCATGGAGGAATTTAAGGGAATCTCTAATGTTGAGGTTACTCATACTGCTTGGAAAATCCTCCAAACTGTGCATGAAGGCACAAAGGCAGTTAAGATAAACAAACTGCAGCAATTAACTTCTAGGTTTGAGAGCATTAGGATGTCTAATGATGAATCCTTTGATGAATTTTATGCCAAACTGAATGACATTGTTAATTCTGCTTTTAATTTGGGTGAAATCTATGATCAACCTAAAATTGTTAGGAAGATTCTTAGATCTTTAACTAAAGACTTTAGACCCAAAGTGACTGCCATTACCGAAAGCAAGGATGTGGACTCCATCCCAGTTGATGAGCTTGTAGGATCTCTTCAGTCCTATGAGTCTGACCTACCCAAAGCAAACAAATTCAAATCAATGGCTCTTAAGTCTGTTGATGATGTTGAGGTTGGTGGATTTAATGATGAGCTCTCTGCTACAAAGATAGCTTACCTTGCCAAGAATTTTAGAAATTTTCTGAGAAACACTAACAGAAGGGCAAGAAATACAAACACTGCTGAACCTAGAAACTTTAGGAAGAATTATCCCACTAAGGTTAATAACTTTGAAAAACCTAGAGAAAAAGTAAGTCAATCTTTAAACAATTTTTTGGGTGCTCAGTGTTTTGGTTGTCAAGGGTATGGTCATGTTAAATCTAAATGTCCTACATTCTTGAGGACTAAGGGTAAAACTATGGCTGTAACCCTTAGTGATAATGAGGATTCTGATGATGAGTCTGGATGTGACGAGGATGGAAACTTCATTGCTTTCACTGCTATAGCTGTAGTTAATGAAAGCGTGTCTGTTGAGGAGAACCCTTCTGATGGGGAACTCTCTGAGGATGCAGATCTTCAAGAGGCCTATAATAAACTTTGCAAAGTTGCTGCAAAGGATGCTATGAATGTTGAACTTGGCCTGAAGAAAATTGATTCTCTTGAGCTTGAAAAGAAGAATTTGCTTGTTAAACTTTTTGATGCAAACGATCTTTTGAACCATGTGAAATCTGAGAACATGCTTTTGCTTGATAAAGTTAAAACATTGGAACATGATTTATCTATTGCTAGATCTGCTAGTTCTAAACTTGATCACATGCTGAATGTTCAAAAGTATCCTTCTGATAAATCTGGGTTAGGTTATGTTAAAAGCATTTCTGTGTCTGCTTCTAATTCCACAAACTTTGTTCCTTCATCTTCTTCTGAACCTACTGTGAGTGAGATTGTGAGTGAAACTATCAAACCACCTGTGAGTGAGGTTGTCAAATCTGTAGAAGTTTCACCTCCTAGGAAGATTAGGGTTGATCTTAGAGAGACTAAACCTAAGGATTCTACCCTTTCCAAGGACAAGATGCATGGTAAACCTACTTGGGTTTGTTATTATTGTGGAAAGTCTGGACACATTCGTCCTAACTGTTACAAGCTTCAAGCTGCTAAGAGAGCAAATAAACCAAAAGTGTCTGTGCCTCAAGCACAAGATCCTATGGCACTTATTGGTGAATTGGTAAAGGCGTTGAACCTTTATTCCAATCCTGGAGTTAGAAATCACTCGAATGTGAATAAGAACTCCAATGCTCGTGGTGCATCTAAAAGGTTTTGGATGCAAAAGACTCGACCTAATTGAGTCTTTCTGATATGGTCCTTGTGCTTCATTGCTCATTTCTTTGTGACCATTGTTCTTTGGTTTCTGTTTTTTTTTTTTTTTTTTTTTTTTTTTTTCTAGGATTTGCATTGCATAACATTCATGCATTTCATTCTAGGATTTATTTGTTTTCTCTTTTAAATTTTTTTTTTTTAAAAAAAAAAAAAAGAGGAGAAAAGCAAATTGTGTTTGACACTATTTTTCTTGGTCTTTGAAAACAAGGTTGGTCAATTTATTTACATATAACATGTCTTATGTACCTTGTTTAGCTTTGATGAGCTTATTTATTACACTTGACTAGTTGAAGCTTTGTAGTGCATGTTGTGTGGGAAAGATGTTTATGGTGTTTTTCACTTTGTCTTAATCTTGATGTCACATGTTATTTGACTGTCGGACTTGATCCTTTTGAGAAAGGCATAAATAACCATCTCACCACTGTTCACTAGCCAATCATGAACACCTTAGTGCATATCATAAGATTTTGTGCTCGAGAAAGTGTAGCACATGCACCAAAAAGAATATAAGGTGTAGCCTCTGTTAATTGCTTAATGCTTAAAATTGGTGTGTACTATTAGGCTTGATGCCATTTCACATAATTAAAACTGGTGTGTACTATTAGGCTTGATGCCAAATTACATCTAATAATGGGGCAAAATTCAAGAAACTTACATGATTGCAAGCTTATGTTTTAGGAGATGTGGGAGTTATATGATGTAACTCTTTAGGTGATAGTCTCTTTTGAATTCTATGTGATGGATTTTGTAGACTTTGTGTTTTATTGCTATTCACATATCACCTCACATATATCTCAAGCTTTTGCTAGTTGTACACACTATACAAGTTACTCTTTGTTAAACATTGTACATGTTATTGTGTGTGTTTTTGGTCTGACGAACCAAGTTGGAAAATACCTTGAGTATTATGCCAAACATTTTTTTTTGCTTGAGAATATAAAGTGAAGAATGGCTGAAATTTCTTTGGAGAAACTGGGATTAAAACTTGGGTTTTTGTAAATGCATTCCATTTCATACTCATGCATTTTGTTTCAATAATTTTAATGCTTTGAGGAGTTGTTTTCAAAATATGGTTTGTAATTTTCAAAACTGTGATTTTTCTCAAAAATTTTGTGAGCCTCTGCCTGTTTTGATTGATTCATTCTGTTTTTCGATCGATCGAAAATGTGCTTCAATTTAATTAAAAATCTTGGATTGATTCGATCGATCGAATGTGATTTTCGATCGATCGAATGTGATTTTCGATCAATGGAATGTCGCGAATCAGGTTTTTAAAACACTATTCTTTGACTGATTCAAAACACTTTTTCAAAAAAAATTTCAAACTTTCTTTCTCTCTCCGACTCGGCAAGGCAAAAGGTCAAAATTTTTGTCGTTTTCCTCGGAATTTTTGCAAGGTTTCTCTTTCCTCAAGCCGATAAGACTGTTTTACCCTTCCTTTTGTGTTTATTTTCAATTTTCATGCATTTTCATGCATTCTATTTTGGGATTTTCGAACCTAAGGAAATTGGGGGTTTTTGTTGATTCAAACTCTATTTTATGCAATTGATCAATGGGTTTTTGTGGGGACTTGATATTATCATAATCTATGTTGGTTAATTTGATCAATTTGAGGTTTTTGTGAAAATTAAAATTTCTAGGGCTTGTATTGATCCGAATTGGGGATTTTGTTCAATTAAGTTTAATTGATGAAATTGGCTTGTTGTTTTGATGAAATTGGTTATTCTAATCTGTTTTCAACATTGTGTGATAATCAATTCATCAATTTGTTTCAATATTATCAACTGGTTTTTCAAATTTTTTAGGGTTTTTGTTAGAAACTCTATGTTCAAGCCAATTTTGTGTAATTGATCTTAATTTGAACTGTGTTTACTGCATTAGTTCATGCATCACAACATTGTTATTGTTCATGCATCATATAGATTTTTGTTCTATATTTTTTTGGTCTAACTTGCAGTCTGCCCTTGGTTTGTTTTTATTTTTTTCTTTTGGTTTTCTCTTGTGTCTTTGTCCTTTCCTTAGCACTATGCCTAGGAAGACTAGGGCTCGTAGGACTGTTTCCTCATCTTCTCCACCCCTTCCTTCTTTTGACCATGAGAAGTTTCCGAGTGAGAAAAACCAAGAGATTTTTGAGAAGCTGAACCTTAGGAGAAAGATTTGGGATGAGCATTCTGTTCTACTAGATGAACTTGATCTTGCCATTAGGGAAAACTTTGAGCGTCGGGGCTGGTTACCCTTGGTGGATATTTCTGATCCTCCTCCACATTCTGCCTTGATTAGAGAGTTCTTTTCGAACATCTCTATCCGCGTCTATGATTCCAACACTTTGGTAAAGAGTTGGATACGAGGCGTAGAGTACTCCATTACTCCCAAGGTAGTGGCTGATGCTCTAGGGGTACCTTTGGTCCAGAATCCTGTCTATCCTTATGATGAGTCTCCCGAGTTGAGTGATGTCTTGTCTTACATCACTGGGTCATCTATCTAGTGGGGTTCTGATCCTAGGATTACCTCTGCTAAGCTTTCTGGGTTACACTATCTATTCTTTAGGATAGCTTGTCATTCTATTTGGCTCATTTCTCATGTTCACACCATTCCTCTCGAGCGGTGTGTATTTTTGTACGCTCTTGTTACTGATGCTCCTATCTGTTTTCCTCATCTATTTCTTCGTTCTTTGAACGAATTTTATAAGAGTTCATCTTCTTCTTATTCCCTTGTTCATCCTATTTTCATTCATAGGATTTTGCTTTATCTTGATCTTAGTGGTTTCCTTTCCTCTGAGCCTGTTCATGTGATTGCTCTCATAGGTGCGTCTTTCCTTAGACAAAGGGCCGCTCATCTTAAAGCTGGCTCTAAACACCCTAGGTTTGAGCCTTCTAGTAGCGCACCTCCTTCTTCTTCTTCTACAGGTCCTTCTGGTGAGGCTGTTCCTGATCTTGATGCTGCTACTGCTACTGTTCCTCCACCTCCTTCGGACGACTTTGATGTACGTCGTACCTTGGAGACTGTCATGACCGTTCCGACGGCTCATGGTCAGCTTTTAGTGGACTTATTTGACAAGATTCGTGCTTTGCATGCTGATCTGGCGTATCTGTGTTCGCCCTCACTACCTCCTTTTGATGATGGCTTGTGATTGCACTTTGGCATTCCGTCATAAAAAGGGGAGTAGAGTTTTGACTTGTAGAGGAGTTTTTGTAGTTAGGGGGAGTATACTTTTTGTTTTTGAGGAGTTAGTGGAGATGTTAGATTGTATCTAGGTGCTTCACTATGTATATCATTTTTGGGGATATTCATGTTAGGGGGAATAACATTGTTTTTGATATACATGATATATACTTAATTCTTGTTGCTTTGTGATTCACTGCTTATTGATTTATATTTATGAGTTGTTCATTGATATATGTCTTTATTCAGTGTTGTGTGAATCTTACAAGAATGTTATACCTGTTGTTTTACTTTTTTCTGTCACACATGCGTTTATGCATTTGTTGAGTATTTCAGGAATATACAGGTTGATTCAATTGAGCTGATGTCTACACTTGCAACTGATGGATAGTAGTTAGGATTGAATTTGAGTTTATGAGCATTACTTTTGTAAATGGCTTTTTACTTGTAAACTTTGAGCTTTTAATTTGTGTTTTGTCACGGATTGCCAAAGGGGGAGTATGTTAGGTTCTAAAGATTTAGGAATTTATGTATTTAGAACTCTAATGTGTAATATTGGCAAACCATGATCAAAACAATATGTTTAGTCTTGTTTAGGCTTGCTCAAAGTTGATTAATTATTGTAAAGTTGGAATTGAGAGGCTGCAGATGCATTGGTGCATTTCGGCCTGGCTCGATCGATTAAAGGATAGACTCAATCGATCGAAAGTCGGCCAGATTGCGTTTTCTGCAGAATTTCCAACTTAGCCCTAACTCATTAAACGTTTAGGGTTTTATGTTTTTGCTCTAGGTATATAAGGCAAAACCCTAGCCACATTTTTAGAGTTGCTCTTGTTGTATTGTTGCTCATACATTATTGTTTTGTGTAAATCTCTTGTGAGATCTAGAGGAGCTTTCCTTTACACAAAGCTTAGGGTTTTCAAGGTAGAGATTACTTCAATATCTTGATGATCAACTCGGTTGCTGCCATTGGAGCTTAAAGAATAACAAGCCTGGGTGCTTGTAGCTGATTGGAGAATCCAAGAAAGAAGGAGTCCGTGGATTTGGAGCTTGCACGTGGTCGTGTCAATAAGTTCTACTGGTAGGTAGCATTAGGAAGTCAAGCGGGGAGCTTGTAAGTCCTTTTGTATGAACTTCGATTCTTTCACATAGTGGATTCAGATTTACCTTGAGGATAGCTAGGTCAAATCCTCCCCAGGTTTTTACCATGTGGTTTCCTGGGTGATCATATCATTGTATTATTTATTATTCTGCTGCTTTATATTTTTGATATGATTGTATGTTTGTGATAACCTAGAATTGCATAATTTGACTAACTTAATCACTTAACTAATTAACTAGGTTAATCTGGTTGTTTTAAGGGGTCTAAAACCGTTCAAAAGGCATTGCTGGGTCAATTTCTTTTGGTCTTGTCTATGGTTTTAGGGGACAAGAGCATGTTGAGTGAGGATGAGATGCATGTGGGTAAACCATTTTCTGTACGTCAGAGCATAAATAACTTCCTTGCTTTAGGATTCAATAATGACCAGGGTTTTAACAGGGAAAAGAAAAAGACTTGATGTAGGATTGCATACGAGTAAGACGAAACATAAATTGAATCCGCCCACAATCTGCCTGAACACTAAACCCTCAATGAATTGAACCAAAACCCACAGGGATGAACATAGTGTACTACAATCTTCTGATTGTGGATTTTTAGTTAGACAAGATCATGCTGGGATATATGGCTTGAGTTAGGTGTGCGTAGACGTTATGTTTTCTCTATAACTTAAACTTATATTTTCCTTTTGTAGACAGTTTTTTATTTTTTCTTTTTCATTTACTGATTCATATTTGGTGGCATATTTTGCAGGCTTCAGTAGATCCTAACATTGATAAACTTTGAAAACCACCATTTTGGTTGATGTCCTTGTTTTTTGCATGGTAGTTGGACAATGTCTTTTTGTTGATGTAACAGCTACTGGACACAACTTTGACAAGATTTTTTGGACATAGAAGACTTTAATAGATTTTTGGAGAGCATATATGACAATTTGGACAGATTTTTGGACAGCTGGTTTTAGCTTATTGAATCTTTTTAAACATATTTTGTAACTAATGAAGCTACTTACGCATCTTAGGTCCTATATGTGCATGTCTGAGTAAGCTTCGAGTTAGGTACCAATCATAATTGCAAAGGGTGGATATTTTCATGTGAAATGTAAAACTTCATTTCTATATTTTTGTATCTATGTATCTGCATATATGAACAAAGGCAGCTTTAGACAAATGCAATATAGTGATGATGGATGGAAATTTGATTTCAAGATGTTTAATTTTAGCAATAGATTTGTTGATGTCCATCCCTTTTATAAGAAAAATGACTCTAGTGCAAATTTAGCTATAGTGTCCATCCCGAATGCAATATAGTGTTCTGGCAATTAAACTCGCTTTTATACTCTTAATTTTGTTGATGGAATTTTAAATTTATTGTATTTGTTATTCACTGCATTATATATAGAAGCGAGGCACATAGTGGATTTTGGATAATAGGAATTTTTTTACTCGGCTACATGGCGTGACCGTGTGGGTTAATAATGCATGAGGATGGTTCTTTTAACCGCCACATAGTGGGTTGCATAAAAACACCTACAACCTAGGTTGTTTACAAACCTTTATATATATAATCCTTGTTCCATATTATGCTTTTGCATTGACCAAGTAACTATCCAGGTGAATTTTACCTTTTTTTTTTTTTTTTTTTTTTTTCAGAAACACCCAACTAAATTGCATCTTAAATTAATAAAATTAGTAGTCAGATGTTGTATGGATCCATTTCAGATTGTTGAAATACTGCAGACAGTTTTATCTTTGCAACTCGCCACCAACAAGTGTATATGAAAGTAAATTGGTGTGAATAAATTATTAGAAATTGCATAATTTCAATAATTATATAACTCAATTCTAGAGTCATCGAGTATTGATGAGGAATTTCCCTCCCCTTTTCTCAGTGGAAGTGGGTTCGACACATCGAGGAACATGGATGAGTCCAGCCAGACTTCTCTGTAAAAAACGATTGCTGCTTGATTGGTATTGGACTGGCCAGCCATAATAAACTCAGCTTTACAGATAATGAGTATTATGGTACTCGAATTTAAAATCATCTAGTATTGGCCTTTACTGCCATGACCAATGTACTGTACTCGGTTCATAAAGGGGGAACGAGTTATAAGTACAACTCGCCACCAACTTAGTCAAGTATTGTTGCAGAATATTGGATCAGTTGAACCTGGGGTTCGACCCATCGAGGAACATGCATGAATCCAGCCAGACTTCTCTGTACAAAACGATTGATATTCGATCGGTGCTGGATCGGTCAAAATATTGAACTCAGTTTTGTACCTAGCGAGTATTATTGCATAATTATGTAACTCGACATCTTTATAGTCGAGTATTACATCTGATAGCATAGAACTAATTGGCCTTCCTCTTCCCCTCAAAATTATTAACCGAGTCTCTCTCAAATCTGAATAGAGTCTCTTTGTTTTCTTCAACCTTTACTCAGAATTATGTGACTCTTCTTCTTCTCCTGAAAACCCCAACCACCCCTCTTTCATCTACACTACACCCAAGATTTTCATTCGACACTATAAATTATTAGAACATGTCTCTCATCCGTCTACTCCGTCTTCCCCTCAAATCCTAGCCAACCCCTCTAATTTAGCCGCTCCTAAATACCGTGGCTGCCCTCTGTTCTTTGTATTCAGCTTTCAACCACCGAATCCACTAGCAAGGTAATATTTGTTATATATTTCAGTTTTGTTTACTTACTAATGAAATTTTAAAAAAATTGTAGATTTTGTTTTCTGTGTTAATCATTATCATGTCGATTTGATTTAGACATTGTAGACTTGTTTGTTTATTTTTAAATGTTGATTTTAAAAAATACTTTAATTATCTTGCTCTATGATTTCTTTTCAAGTTTCGTTGTATCTGTTATCTTAAAACAAAAAAATTGTAGATCCGTTCATTTATGTTGTTAATCGCTATGATGTTGATACTGCCATTTTCTTTTTTTCTTTTTTTAGATAAAAGATGGAAGTTTTATTACATAACGTTTTATTAGATTTTGTTCCTTGTCACTTTTTGTAATTGCTGGGGACTTTTTGTCACTTGTAAAAATTTAAATAAATTATCAGTTCCTAAGGCACGGGTACTAAAATAACAAATGACTTATTAATTAGAGTGCTCATTTTGGAGTAAGCTTGGGGCTTACACTAATATGACCGGTAGTTTAGGTAGGACTATATGACCTCAGTTTCAATTTGACATCAGCTAAAATTCTATTACAAATAATTTGAAGAAAAAAAAATTTATAATTTATTTTAAATAATTTTGATAATCTATCATATGTTGCATTTTATATAATCAAAGTTAATCTTATATATTATGTTGTGTCATGCTCAAGTAATTAACATGTCTGGTTATACGTTGTAAATTAATATACTTTTGCCATGTGAATTATTACACATCCAGATTGTTGGTGTAAAGATATTATATATGTGAAATTCTATGCCATGTTGTGTCATTTTCAAGTGGCACGCTGATGATCAAGATAATATAACTTTGATTATATTAGTAACATAATTTGTTGATTGACATATAAGTTTTCTTAAATTGTGTAGTGTATGAATATAACACTGTGATCTATATAAAAATAGATCTAGAACTCATCAATATCAGTAAATAGTGTATTAAAAAACAGCAAGTATCAAATTCAAATAAATACTGAAACTCCACTGTGTTAAGTTCTTTAGTAGCATTATGTTAATTAAAGTAGTAATATAACTAACAAACCCCATAGAACTTTGGTAATGGAGTCTGATATGGAGTAGATTTACAAATTGTAACGTACTTTATGGTGAGGTGAGATATTATTTTGGGATAAGAATTCTTATTAGTTGTATAAAATAAATGGTTTGTTGTTACTGATTTTAAAATAATCTGTCATGCCTTCTCTAGTTTTTCTGCTTCATACATACCTTCAAATAAAATCATTTAAGATCCATAATCACTGTAACGTTGGCTGGGGCATAATATTAGTAGATTTGTTTGTTTGGTTTGTTGATTTAAAATTCATTTGTCATTCTTTAAAGCTATTCATAGAATTACTAAATTCCATATCAATGATTTTTCTTTTAATTGGTCTAGATGGAAAGTGATGAGACGATTCCTACTGACATTAAGTGTAAAGGAAAAAACATTGACTTAGATGCCCAACTTGATGAAGTGGCTGAACTCCCTCCGCCAAAGAAGGCTAAGACTGAGCTCAAAGTCTACAAAAGGACAAGTACTTCAACTGTTTGGCGTTACTTTCAAATTCTTCCGACAAACGATGAAGGAAACCGTACATGCAAATGCAAGAAGTGTGGAAAGGAGTATATTGCTGCCGGAGCAAATGTTACTGAAAATTTGAAGCGCCATTTGGACTGGGCTTGTCCAAGGAAATTTGATGTGCCATTGAGCATTCCTGTTTCTATAGTGGTAGATACAGGTAATGTATTTCTTATCTATATGTTGACTGCATGAGTTCTAAGTTTTATGATGATTTTTTAAAAAGAAAATAACATATATGTCAACCAGGTTCTGGATTTCCCATAAACTGTCAATATTTATTTGTCGTTACAATCATGAAAAGGTGTAGATAAAACTTTAAATGGCAGAAAAGCTGCTCTATGGACAAAGGATTCCCACGTTATCAAAATAGAACGTATAAAATATGCACAATATTTGCATGGTTGAAGTGGAATAAATTCAGTTGAATGATGCATGATGGTATGGTCGACCAATGTAATACTTATATTCATGCATATTCAAAATATAATAGTTTATAGATTTTGTTGGCAGACTTGGTACACAATAGACACAACAATTTTATTACCAATAATTTTTGTTCTTACTACGATGCAAATGACTTATTTATTTAAACTATTTACTAAGTGCTTGATTACCCACGGTTTTTAATTTTCTTATTTATAATGCATAGATAAGTTTTTAATGAGGTGAGAAACAATTTATTTGATGTAGAACTTGCACAATCACAAGTACAAGGGGAAATTGAAGATAAAATGAGCATGAATATCAAGAACGATGATCACAAGGAAGGCGTCGGGTCTTCAATGGAACCCTCAATCTCTTCTAATCCAGCCTCTTAATCAGTTATGTGTTTAACTTTTTGATATGGCACCTTGATGGTTGGACTTGGATTTTACCATCAAGGATATTTTGATATGCCATGTATTCACTTTCGTTTTGTTATTCTAAAAATCTGTAATGCCTTTTAGTTTTTGACATGGAACTTGGATGGCAAGTTCCATCTTCGGGGTATGATGGAACTGTGACATTTTATTGAATTTGATAGTATGGACGGTGGAAGTTGTTGGACTAGTAACTTGACTCTTTATGGTTGAATGAAATAATTATTCCTTTTGTTATTATTTGAATTTTTATTACTTGATTTATGGTTCAATAATGAATTTATATATATGGGAGTTGATAACAGGTTATTTCAAGTTAAGTTTAATGTTTAATGAAACAAGTTGTTCGGGTCATAATCAACCAGGTTGTTAATAGGTTATTTTTAGTCACATTTGAAACTTACCTATGCGTCAATGTCATGACCACAATATATAAGGATCTCATAAAGTAAAGAATGTCTGAATAATATACATGATCTCTAATTTTCATCCATGAACCATTTATATATATATATATATATATATATATCATAGTGTATGACAAAGAAGATTATGATTCGGCATCTTTTATTAACCCTTCCAAATGTCTTACAATAACATTTCACTATCTCCATACTGAAATGTTTGGATAATCAAATTTAATGGTTTCCAAAAAATACTCAGAATTATATATATCCTAACTTGCACTATCAAATGACAAAAAATAAAAAATAAAAATAAAAACTGAAATATTATAACAAAATAAAAAATCAAGCATATAATGCAACATAAAAAATGAAAAGAATTCTAAAATGAAAGAATTACTAAATAAAAAAATAAAAAAAAATGGTAGGGTATTTCAATTTAAGCTCCTTAAACCATTTCAATTGATTTAGAGACAAAGATACGTTTATTAAATTAAGGGTATTTCATTAGCTGATGAATTTTTTTTTCTTTTTTGCCCAACGTGAGGTTTTCTTTAAGAATAAAATATTAGCAACTTTACTATTTAGTTGTGTTTTCCTCTTTTTTTACTCAACGTGAGGTTTTTTTAAGAATATAATATTAGAAACGTGTGTTAGAATACGTGTGTTAACCCTACTATTTAAGCTTTACAAAATGGTAAATTTGTGAATATCTTAAGCTTTACAAAGTGGTATAGATATGCATAGTTAATAGGCCTTTTTTGAACTCGTATTTTGTAATTCATGAATCATAATTTCATTGTTTCTAAATGTAAAAATTAATTAATTTTTTTTCAAAAACAATTCTATAACCCAAAACAGTACTTCATATTTAAATGTAAAATTATATGAAAAGTTAATACTAGCCAAGATGAATGTTGAACCACTTGTAGATGTGTGTTTTTGGAAGACTAAAAGTCGACACGATTGTTTTAGTTGGAACTATATAACTATGTAAATATTGTTGCAAGTGGCTGGATCAGATTGCCTAAAGCCAAGTACAATTATGAAAACAACCTAGCCAAAAGCAGACAACAAAACAAGCAATTACATATTTCAAAAGGCCAATACAGATTCCAAATTCAAGTTCAAAAGGGAAATGAAAATTCTATTCAACAACATGAAAACTTCATCGGTAGTGCAACTTCAGGCATACAGGGCATAGTCTGGCCATCATTTTGCACTTTCTTGTCGTGTCGAATCACGAACTTCATCATCCCCCATAACATGGGCTACCACTTCACTGAGCATGTTAGTACTCAAGGTTGCAATTCTCCCTGCGTGGTCACGCTCCTCAATGGAAATGTCTAACTGATACCTCAACAATCTGTTCCTCACGTCTCCATCACAATAGCTGGTTCCTTCGCTTTGAGACGTCCCCCCGGGCTTGGTGTCGACATGGTAAGGGATGTCCACGATGGGGAAGCACCATACTGGATGTTCCTAGCATTACGTTGCAAGAACTCCATGTATGCACATTCTGCTTCCCGTCGATCTTTGTATGACATGTGTTCGGCGTTTGCGAATTTATGAACTTGTCTACTTGCTTCTGCCCAATTATCGTATATGCCAGGAGCACGACCAATGAAAACAACATAGTATCTGCCACCTTAAAAGAGGAACATACAACAACATTGTATGTGAAAATTGCATAGGCTGTTGCTGGGGTTAGAACTTACCAAGTATCAAATCTGAGCTATTAGATAAACATGTACCATGTCGCTTTGCGAGCAGGTGCTGGTGGACTACAGCAGCCTTGACGTTGCTTGTTCGAAGATTTGACAAACAGTTGCATAATCTATAATTGTTGGAACTAGGTAAATTGTTTAATCACAACTATCAAACATGGTTTTTAAATGTTACCTTTATAAGCAAAGGAGGCAACCATGGCTTCTCTTTTCCATTTCTGACTGTTTTCTTCTGTTCATACCACTCAACCAGAATGTAAACAGGAAGCTGTCTGGAGATATAAACGTTAAAATACTCGATTATACTACTATCGAGTACAATAATAACTCGCTTTTAAAAAACCCGAGTATGCATAACTGCTGCCCAACTGAAATTTGGTGAAGTAAATATTACTTGTTTTCCCCAGACCCGAGTATAATTAAGACTGTACTACCAACTGTACCGAGTTTTAATCGTAGTCGATCACTGTATAACCGAGTTACAGTACTCGATTTACATAAAATCGAGTAATGTGTGGTGTATGTCAAGCACTCCATGTTCTTTTGGGACCACTGACTAGAGTTCATGCACATCACTGAGCTGTGGGTTCCCCTTTACTATCGGACTGGTTTGAGCATTCTACCAGTGTGTCAAATTTTGATATTTCCAATTCAAAGTTCAGTTGACCTCTTGCAGAACATGCAATATTTGTTGGCTACATCTTCTCCATTCTGACAACATCTCACCTGATAGGTAAACAACTGATAACAATTTATAACAACTCAAATAGGATATTCTTTGACTGAATTGGGTGTTCAGTGGGGGGTCATTGTGAATAATGCTATGGTACATTTCACTGATAACACAAATTCTTTCAATGTTGTGGGTCTTCAATGAGGGGTATATGAACATAATAATGTGGTATATGTTGCATGGTAGGAATTATTTCCCTTATTTGCAATGCTTTCAGGATTCTGATTTGTTTAACAATATCCTACATGAAATTCAATACTCGATTGTGTGAACATTTTTTTTTTTTCGAATTTAGGTGTCTGATGGATTAGATGATACAACTATTCAATAGTAATTTTTAGCATGTAAATTTTTATGACACGCCTAAAATCTATGACAAAAAAGAGGGGTTTTTTTAGCACAATTTGCTTTGGTTTGTTTAGCTGCATGCACACCTAAACATAGGGCATATATAGTTAGCCTATGGTTTCACAATATGAAACATTGTATGATACAACTATTATTACTACTAGCCGCAAACCCGCGCGTTGCGCGCGATAATTATTTTTATGGTGGTTTTATTAAAAAAAAAAATTACAATTTAAACTAATCTAATAATGAGTAATGTATTTCATAATTATATTTTTATTTATTATAGGAACAGTTATAAATGTAATATAGGAATAATTCAAAACACCAAAAAAACGTAAACTAAAAAAAAATTAATAAAACTTAACAATGATTAATTGAACCAATGTTAAGATAAAATTTTGTTTTTGATAATCTATTAAAGTTATTTTCTTTGTAGAAATTATAATTTCGGCCGCCCAAAACATATTATCAAATAAACAATTATTAGCAAAATCTAAGAATTAAATTTCTATACATGCATTGTTATAAAATAATAATAATTAAGATAAAATTGCAAAAGTTAAAATTTGTCACCTATCCGATTATTTTTGTTTGACTAACCTATGCTTTTTTTTAAATAAATGGCATTATAGAGTACTTCTAATACAACTATTAAGAGTACTTTGTCCACCACAAAGGATTAGAAAATAAACAAAAATTAGTAAAGTCTCATAGTTTAACAAATAAATTGAACACTATAAAAAATTATGCTATGTAACAGAATAAATACCAAATTATCCAAATCATGCTATATAATAGAATAATATTATATTTTTATATGTTATATTTAATTCTGTAGAACGCAATAGGATCATTTAACTATCAAAGAGAATTGAAAAAAAAAAAAAAAAAAAAAAAGCAACAACAGCAACAACAATTTAAAAAACAAAACTAAATCACATTAACCCAAAATAGAGTTTAAAGAATATAAAATATTATCAACCTAAAGTAGAGATGCAAGAAAAATAAAAATAAAAATCCACCAAAAAATTTAGAGAGAGAGAGAGAGAGGGAGAGAGAGAGGGAACCTTTTTTTTTGTGAGGGAAAACTATGCATAGAATAAAAGAGATGGTGACAAATTTATAGTAAGAGGGTGTGAATAAGAAGAGACAAAAATAAAGGAAGATGAAGGGAAAGGGGAAGAATGATATTAATGTAGAGGATAGTGGGAAAATGAAAAGGGAAGAGAGGGAGAAAGATTGAAGAAGTAGTGGGGATATGAAATGGTAAGGGAGAAAGAAAGTTGGAGAAGTGTAAATATTAAAAAAATAAATGTTAAAAAAAAAAAAAAAACTTAAAGCTTAAAAGGCTTCAACGTTGTTGTTGTTGTTGTTTTTTTTTTTATTTTTATTTTTATTTTTTACGCTGAAATGGCTCAGACAAAATCCTAAAGCTGAACTGAAAAGGTTTTGAGTTGGGTTTGATAGTGAAACTAAATAAATAAGAGGTGGGTTGGATTAATTATACAGATTTATTATAGGGTGATAGTGGAAATAAATAAATAAGTAATGGGCTGAATTTATTATAAGGTGATAGTGGAAGTAAATAAATAAGTAGTGGACTACATTTATAGGGCTGAAAATTGTAAAAATCATTTTAAAATTGTTAGAAAATTATATTTTAAAAAAGAAAAGAAAAGAAAAGAATGACGTGGCAGCTGATGTGGCGCAACGTGAGAGCAGCAGCATTAAACGCTACGCTTCAGCTTTTAGTAATATATAGATTTGTGGTTCAAGTTCGTTATGAGTCAGCATTACTTCTACATTTACTACGATGGGGAGGCATATATTAATGATTTGCACGGGCTATCATACCGAGGTCCGAACCAAAAGAAGGCACTTAATGAAGTGAAACGTGGGATACACATGAGAAAACTGAAATGGAAGATAATGTCAACTCTAGGGTTAGAAAAGGATTCCCACAACATCTCCATTGTATTTCGGGCTCCTCAGCAACTGGTGGGAACCCAAGTTTTCTACAATTCAATTCCGTTACAATGTGACAATGATGTGGACATAATGTGGGGAGTGATAAAGCGGGCACCACAATTCATAGGTTCTGACTTGTATGTCACTTTTCACACTGATGGGTTTCGCAGTATGCCAGCAGAGTTGAACAGCAAGAATCAGTTCCTGTAAGCACCGTGTACCCAAGTGTTATAGCCGAGATGTCTTTGGCCTACAATGTTGGAGCATGCAATGCGGTTGCTATGGACAATATTGAAGATGCCGAAGTGTATACTCACGGAAATGAAGATATCCAAACCGACTTCAACGACGCAATCGAAATGGATGACGCTCGCGACATGTATGAGGAGTTCATTGATAATGATGGAACAGAGGACAATCCAGAATTTGTAGCTAAACTACAAGTTGAAAACAATGTGGATGCTTGCCCCAATTCGAACCCTAACCCTGATTGGTTCACATCAAACACATGGGATAACATTCATGACCCATCACCTTCCCTAGAAACAGGTCTGATGAGTTAGCGGCCGGGGGACGAACCGAGCAAAGGGATGCTATTCTTGAATAAAGCTGCAGTTCAGCATGCGTTAACCATGTTCTCTGTGGAGCTCAATAAAAAATTTAAGTACCTGAAGTCAGACCCCAAGAGACTGGTTGTAACATGTGTAAACGATGCATGCCCATGGTTAGTTCGAGCTATCAATAGCAAAAGGCACAAGTTGTGGGAGATCACAACATGTAAGGGTCCCCACACTTGCTCGTCACTCCAAGTGGATCATGATGGAAGGATGATGTGTTAGGTTCTAAGGTCTTAGGATTTTATGTATTTAGAACTCTAATTTGTAATGTTGGCAAACCATGATCAAAACATTGTATTTAGTCTTATTTAGACTTGCTCAAAGTTGGTTTATTCTTGTAAAGTTGGAATCGAGTGGCTGCAGAAGTACTTGGGACTTTCGGCCTGGCTCGATTGATCGAAGAATAGACTCGATCGATCGAAAATCGCACAGGTTGATTTTTTTGCAGAATTTCCAACTCAGCCCTACTTCATTAAACGTTTAGGGTTTTATGTTTTTACCCTAGGTATATAAACTAAACCCTAGCCACGTTTTTGAAGGTTGTCCATATTGTATTGTTGCTCATACATTGCTGTTTTGTGTGAATCTCTTGTGAGATCTTTGAGGAGCTTTCCTTTACACAAAACTTAGGGTTTTCATGGTAGAGATAATTTCAACATCTTGAAGATCATTACTGTTGCAACCATTGGAACTTAAAAGAAAAGCAAGCGGGGAGCTTGTAGCTGATTGAGGAATTCAAGAAAGAAGTAGTCCGTGGATTCGGAGCCTGCACGTGGTCGTGTCAGGAAGTTCTACTGGTGGGTAGCATTAGGAAGTCGAGCGGGGAGCTTGTAGTCCTTTTGTATGAACTTCAATTCTTTCATAGTGAATTCAGGTTAGCCTTGAGGATCGGTGGGTCAAATCCTCCCCAGGTTTTTACCGTGTGGTTTCCTGGGTGATCATATCTTGTGTTATTTATTTTCCGCTGCATTATTATTCTTGATATGAGTGTTTGGATTGTTTTAACCTAGAATTGCTTAATTTGACTAAGTAACAACTTGGCTAATTAATCTAGGCTACGCAATCTGGTTGATTAAGGGGTCTAAATAACCTGTCAAGTGGTATCAGAGCGGGTAGCTCTTTTTGTTTGAGATTTTTAATCTCTGAGCTGATCCTTGACCCCTGTTGTCATAGAGCATGGACACTATCTGTTTGTTCCTCCTCATTTTGATGGGAACAATTATGCTTATTGGAAAGTAAGGATGAAAGCATTCCTGAAATCCATTGATGAAAGGGTTTGGAATTCCGTTGAATACGGATGGGAGAAGCCCACTACTCCTGTGAGTGAGTGGCAAACTTCTCAAAAAGAAGCAGCTGGATTCAATAGCAAAGCTATGAATGCCATCTTTAATGCTGTTTCTATGGAGGAATTTAAGAGGATCTCTAATGTTGAGGTTGCTCATACTGCTTGGAAAATCCTCCAAACTGTGCATGAAGGCACAAAGGCAGTTAAGATAAACAAACTGCAGCAATTAACTTCTAGGTTTGAAAGCATTAGGATGTCTGATGATGAATCCTTTGATGAATTTTATGCCAAACTGAATGATATTGTTAATTCTGCTTTTAATTTGGGTGAAATCTATGATCAACCTAAGATTGTCAGGAAGATTCTTAGATCTTTAACTGAAGACTTTAGACCCAAAGTGACTGCCATCACTGAAAGCAAGGATGTGGACTCCATCCCTGTTAATGAGCTTGTAGGATCTCTTCAATCCTATGAGTCTGACCTACCTAAAGTGAACAAATCCAAATCAATGGCTCTTAAGTCAGTTGATGATGTTGATGATGGTGGATTTGATGATGAGCTCTCTGCTACAGAGATTGCCTATCTTGCCAAAAACTTTAAGAACTTTCTTAGGAATACAAATAGAAAGGCAAGAGGTACATACACTGCTGAACCTAGAAATTTTAGGAAGAATGATCCCATTAAGGTTAACAATTTTGAAAAACCTAGAGAAAATTTTGGTCAATCTTCTAATAACTCTTTGGGTCCTCAGTGTTTTGGCTGTCAAGGGTATGGTCATGTGAAATCTGAATGTCCTACATTCTTGAGGACTAAGGGTAAAGCTATGGCTGTAACCCTTAGTGATAATGAAGTTTCTGATGATGAGTCCGGTGGTGACGAGGATGGAAACTTCATTGCTTTCACGGCTACTGCTATAGTCAATGAAAGCATATCTGCTGAAGAGAACCCTTCTGATGGGGAACTCTCTGAAGATGCAGATCTTCAAGAGGCCTATAACAAACTTTGCAAAATTGCTGCAAAGGATGCTATGAAAGTTGAACTTGGCCTAAAGAAAATTGATTCTCTTGAGCTTGAAAAGAGAAATTTGCTTGTTAAACTGTTTGATGCTAATGAGCTTTTGAATAATGTTAAATCTGAGAACATGCTTTTACTTGATAAAGTTAGAACTTTGGAACATGATTTATCTGTTGCTAGAACTGGTAGTTCTAAACTTGATCACATGCTGAATGTTCAAAAGTATCCATCTGATAAAACTGGGTTAGGATATGTTGAAAGCATCTTTGATTCTGGACCACATTCCACTACTTTTGTTCCTTCTTCTTCTTTTAAACCTTCTGTGAGTGAGGTTGTGAGTGAAACTGTCAAACCACCTGTGAGTGAGGTAGTTAAACCTGTAGAAGTTTCACCACCTAAGAAGATTATGGTAGACTTAAGAGAATCTAAACCTAAGGAGCCTACCAAATCTAAGGACAAGATGCATGGTAAACCTGCTTGGGTTTGTCATTATTGTGGTAAGACTGGACACATTCGTCCTAACTGTTACAAGCTTCAAGCTGATAAGAGAGCAAATAAACCAAAAGTGCCTGTGCCTCAAGCACAAGATCCTATGGCATTAATTGGTGAATTGGTAAAGGTGTTAAACCTTTATTCCAATCCTGGAGTTGGGAATCACTCGAATGTGAATAAGAACTCCAATGCTCGTGGTGCATCTAAAAAGTTTTGGATGCAAAAGACTCGAACTAATTGAGTCTTTCTGACATGGTCCTTGTGCTTCATTGCTTTATTCTTTTGTGACCATTGTTCTTTGTTTTTTTTTTGTTTTTGTTCTAGGACTTGCATTGCATTACATTCATGCATTTCATTCTAGGATTTATTTGTTTTCTCTTTCAAAAAAAAAAAAAAATAAATAAATAAAAAAATTAAAAAAAAAAAAAAAAAGGAAAAAGGAGGAAGCAAAAATTATGTTTAACATGATTTTTCTTGATTTTTGAAAACAAGGTTGGTCAATTTATTTACACATAACATGTCTTATGTACCTTGTTTAGCTTTGATGAGCTTATTTATTGCACTTTACTAGTTGAAGCTTTGTAGTGCATATTGTGTGGGAAAGATGTTTATGGTTATTAATTACTTTGTCTTGATCTTGAAGTCACATGTTATTTGACTGTCGGACTTGATCCTTTTGAGAAAGGCATAAATAACCATCTCACCACTGATCACTAGCCAATCATGAACACCTTAGTGCATATCATAAGATTTTGTGCTCGAGAAAGTGTAGCACATGCACAAAAAGAACATAAGGTGTAGCCTCTGTTAAATGCTTAGTAATTAAAACTGGTGTGTACTATTAGGCTTGATGCCAATTCACTTAATTAAAATCGGTGTGTACTATTAGGCTTGATGCCAAATTTCACCTAAATAATGGGGCAAAATACAAGAAACTTACATGATTGCAAGCTTTTGTTCTAGGAGATGTGGGAGTTATAGGATGTAACTCTTTAGGTGATAGTCTCTTTTGAATTCTATGTGATGAATTGTGTAGACTTTGTGATTGATTACTATTCACATATCACCTCACATGTATCTCAAGATTTTGCTAGTATCACACACTACACAAGTTACTCTTTGTTAAACTCTGTACATGCTAGTGTGTGTTTTTGGTCTGACCAACCAAGTTTGAAAATATCTTGAGATTTATGCACAACATATTTGTTGCTTGAGAAGATTCAATGGGAATTTGATTGAAATCTGTTTTTAAAAAAATTGGGTTCAAAATTTTGGGTTTTTGAAAAAGCATTTCATCTCATACTCATGCATTTTGTTTCTTCAATTTAAATGCTTTGAGGAGTTATTTTCAAAATTCGGCTTGTGTTTTTCAAAAACTGTGATTTTTCCAAAATTTAGTGAGCCTCTGCTCATTTCGATCGATCCAGCCTGTTTTTCGATCAATCGAAAAAGTGCTCTCATTTGTCTTAAAATGACTGTGCTTTTCGATCGATCGAATGTAATTTTCGATCAATCGAATATCGTGGAAAAGCTTTTTTAAAAGATCTGTTCTGACTTTTTCAAAGGTTCTATTCAAAACTTTTCAAAGTTTTTCTCTCTCTCCGCGTTGGCAAGGCTCCACCTTAGAGATTTTTGTCGTTTTCCTCCGTTGTTTTTGCAAGATCTCTCTTTCCTCAAGCCGGTAAGACCCTTTTGCCATTCGTTTTTGAATTTATTTTCATTTTTTCATGCATATTTTCATGCATTTAGGGGCGATTTTCGCAATATGCTATTTTGGGATTTTCTTTTGTTTCAAGCCATAATTTATGCAATTGATCATTGGGTTTTTGTGGGGACACATCATGAAAATGATTCTTGGTGGTTAATTTGATCAATTTTGAGTTTGGTGAAAAATTGAAAATTCTAGGGTTTGTTCTTGATCCGAATTGGGGCTTTTGTGAAATTGAGTTGAATTTGATGAAATTGGCTTATTGTTTGGATGTAATTAAGCATTATACTCTGTGAGTTGTGTTATGTGATGCTCAATTCATCAATTTGTTTAAAAAATTCAACAAGTGGTTTTCAAATTTTTGGGATTTTTTGATAGAAATTCCTAGTTCAAGCCAATTTTGTCAAATTACTCTCAATTAAACTTAATTGTTTACTGCATTAGATCATGCATCACAATATTTTATTGTTCATGCATCATATAGATTTTTGTTCTATATTCTTTATTGTGCTAATGTGCAGTCTGCCCTTGGTTTTGTTTTCTCTTATTCTTTGTGGTTTTCTCTTTGTGTCTCTGTCCTTTCCTTAGCACTATGCCTAGGAAGACTAGAGCCCGTAGGAATGTTCCCTCACCTTCTCCTTCACCCCCTCCATCCTTTGATAGTGAGAAGTTTTCGAGTGAGAAAAACCAAGAGATTTTTGAGACGCTAAACCTTAAGAGAAAGATTTGGGCTGAGCGTTCTGTGCGGTTAGATGAACTTGATCCTGCCATTAGGGCAAATTTTGAGCGTCGGGGTTGGTTACCCTTGGTGGATGTTTCTGATCCTTCTCCACCTTCTGCCTTGATTAGAGAGTTCTATTCGAACATCTCTATCCGCATCTATGATTCCAACACTCTAGTCAAAAGTTGGATACGAGGCGTAGAGTACACCATTACTCCTCGGGTAGTGGCTGATGCTCTAGGGGTACCATTGGTCCAGCATCCTGTCTATCCTTATGCTGAGTCTCCCGAGATTAGCGATGTTTTGTCTTACATCACTGTACTACTGTCCAGTGGGGTTCTGATCCTCGGATCACTTCTGCTGAGCTCTCCGGGTTACACTATCTGTTCTTTAGGATAGCTTGTCATTCGATCTGGCCTATTTCCCATGTTCACACCATTCCTCTTGAGAGGTGTGTATTTTTGTACGCTCTAGTTACTGATGCTCCTATTAGTTTTCCCCATCTTTTTCTTCGTTCTTTGAACGATGTTTATAGGAGTTCATCTACTGCTCATGCTCTTGTTCATCCTATTTTCATTCATAGGATTCTTCTCTGTCTTGATCTTAGTGGCTTTCCTTCCTCTAAGCCCGTTCATGTGATAGCTCCTATAGGTGCGTCTTTTCTTAGACAAAGGGCTGCTCATCTTCGAGCTGGTTCTAAACACCCAAGGTCTGAGCCCTCTAGTAGCGCACCTCCTCCTTCTTCTTCTGCAGGTCTTGCTGGTGAGGATATTACTGATCCAATTGGTGATGATGATGCTGCTGCTGATGTTTCTCCACCTCCTTCAGCCGACTTCGATGTTCGTCGTACTTTGGAGACTGTCATGACCGTTCAGGCGGCTCATGGTCAGATTTTGGTGGACTTGATGGACGAGATTCGTGCTCTCCGAGCTGATTTTGCACGTCTTCATTCACACTCACCACCTCCTTTTGATGGCGACTTGTGATTGTCCTTTGGCATTCCGTCACAAAAAGGGGGAGTGGAGTTTTTGACTTGTAGTGTGTTTTTGTAGTTAGGGGGAGTTTTTCTTGTTTTAGAGGAGCTTGTGGAGTTTTTAGATTGTATTTAGGTGCTTCACTTTGTATATCATTTTTGGGGATATTCTTAGGCTGAATTGAATTTTATGAGCATTATTTTTGTAAAGGGCTTTTCATTTGTAAAACTTTGAGCTGTTAGTTAAGGTTTTGTCACGGATTGCCAAAGGGGGAGTTTGTTAGGTTCTAAGGTCTTAGGATTTTATGTATTTAGAACTCTAATTTGTAATGTTGGCAAACCATGATCAAAACATTGTATTTAGTCTTATTTAGACTTGCTCAAAGTTGGTTTATTCTTGTAAAGTTGGAATCGAGTGGTTGCAGAAGTACTTGGGACTTTCGGCCTGGCTCGATCGATCGAAGAATAGACTCGATCGATCGAAAATCGCACAGGTTGATTTTTCTGCAGAATTTCCAACTCAGCCCCACTTCATTAAACGTTTAGGGTTTTATGTTTTTACCCTAGGTATATAAACTAAACCCTAGCCACGTTTTTGAAGGTTGTCCATATTGTATTGTTGCTCATACATTGCTGTTTTGTGTGAATCTCTTGTGAGATCTTTGAGGAGCTTTCCTTTACACAAAACTTAGGGTTTTCATGGTAGAGATAATTTCAACATCTTGAAGATCATTACTGTTGCAACCATTGGAACTTAAAAGAAAAGCAAGCGGGGAGCTTGTAGCTGATTGAGGAATTCAAGAAAGAAGTAGTCCGTGGATTCGGAGCCTGCGCGTGGTCGTGTCAGGAAGTTCTACTGGTGGGTAGCATTAGGAAGTCGAGCGGGGAGCTTGTAGTCCTTTTGTATGAACTTCAATTCTTTCATAGTGAATTCAGGTTAGCCTTGAGGATCAGTGGGTCAAATCCTCCCCAGGTTTTTACCGTGTGGTTTCCTGGGTGATCATATCTTGTGTTATTTATTTTCCGCTGCATTATTATTCTTGATATGATTGTTTGGATTGTTTTAACCTAGAATTGCTTAATTTGACTAAGTAACAACTTGGCTAATTAATCTAGGCTACGCAATCTGGTTGATTAAGGGGTCTAAATAACCTGTCATGATGGATTCGAAGTTCATTGCCATCACACTTGAGTCATACGTATGGGAAGACATTTCAAGAACAATAGCAACCCTGGGTAGTCTTCTGCATGCGAAGCACGACCATTGGGCATCTCACTATAAGGTTTGGAATGCAAAACATAAGGCGGTTGTGGCCATCTACGGGGATTTCAATGAGTCATATGCAAAATTGCCTTGGTTTCTGGCGGTGTTAAAAGATGCAGATCCAACCACAGTGACACAGTTGAAGTGCGACAACTGTAACATGCTAGGAACTTGCATGTTTAACCATGCCTTTTGGGCTTTTGGTCCGTGTATTGAAGGGTTCAAGCATTGGTGATAAGCATCGATGCAACGCACCTCTATGGCAAGTACAAGGGGAAGTTGTTGATAGCAATGGCAACGGATGCTAACAACGAGGCTTATCCGCTCGCGTTTGCCGTTGTTGAGAGTGAGAGCAAGGAGACATGGGGATGGTTCTTGGCATGGTTGACCAATATTACGGACCAGGCCAATCTTTGCATCATCTCTGACCGACATTCAGGGATAAAAGCCTGGTTCGATGACACAAGTATGACTTGGTTGCAGCCTCCCAAGGTCCATCACCGGTACTGCCTCCGCCATGTAGTCAGCAATGTGAACACAAAATGGAAAAATTCAGAGTTGAAGAACTTGGTATGGAGGGCAGCAAGTGTGAATCAAGTCAGAAAGTTTGATGCCACACTTGAATTAATTCGCAATGTCAAGCCGGCTGCACACTGGTACCTTGAAGTTGAAAACAAACAAAAGTGGACACTTGCACACGACAAAGGGTGTCGATATGGAGCAATGACAACGAACCTATCAGAGTGCTTTAATGGAGTACTGAAAGGTGCATGCAGCTTGCCAATAACAGCAATGGTGAGGTTCACCTTTTTCAAAGTGAACTCGTACTTTGACGTTCGTCGTAATCTCACTCTAGATCAGTTGGAAGCGGGTCAAGAATGGTGCAAGTATGCCATGGACAAGTTCGAAAAAAATCAAGCGAAGGCAAAGGACCATATGGTGACACGAATGTCCGCACAAGTGTGGATATATCAGGTTGACACATCGGGTAATCCTCTAAGTGGTGGGGGTGGACAACACACGCACAGGGTTAATCTTCGGAGTATGACATGTATGTGCGGGAAATGGGAAGCGCTAAAGATCCCGTGTTCACACGTAATAGCAATTTGTGCTAAGTATAAGCACGATGCCCAGCAATTTATTGATCCTTGCTATAGCGTGACTCATAGGTACCACACGTACGAACCGATATTCCAACCGTTGAAAGACCGATTAGCATGGCCGGATCTGGAAGAAACTAGAGTAGTAATGCCCAACCCCCGATTGATCCGGAACAAAGGTCAGCCAAAGTCCACGCATATCCGCAATGAGATGGACGAGGATGATAATGATAGGGAGTTGCCGGGCTTCTTATGGATCGAGAATGGCCCAAAATCAAGATGTGGGTTGTGTCACCAAGAGGGGCACAACCGTAGAACATGTCCTGCTCAAAATGCGGAGTCAACAAGTGGTGGAGCTGCATCATAGGTAAAGCTTCCATTTCTTAACAACGTTTGTCATATAACTCGTTATGTGATTGTTAACAATTGAGTTCCCATAAATTGTTCTCTATTGCAATAGTAAGTATTTGGACTAGTTATGAAACAAACGTTGGTGTTCATGGGTGAATAGGCAAATGAGTCCAATTGGTATTTAAATATGATGCTGGAGAATCGTGAAATGAGGTTGTTCAATACTTCTGTTTATAAATTTGTCGTAAGTCATGATTCTGAGCGTTGTTGTGGCTATGTTGCTTGTTAATAACTTATATAGGTCCAGTGTACATAACATATTTGAACTGTTTACAGCAGGTACGGGAGCAAAGGTGGATGGCTGATAACAAACGTACGTTGCGCAACGAGGATGATCCCTAGCGCCTGAGGAAGCACATGATCTTTGGGTATACTCGGTTTCATGATGAGAAGACGGTGTTAGATTGGTCATTTTTTGTTTTATCTTTGATACTATGTTCTGTACTTTTGTTATGTAGTTATGTGGTTAGGCACTTTGTTAATGTCAGTAATGTTAAGTAATGGGGTTTCACTAAGCTGGTCAAGCGAACAATTCAGTTACATGTAAATTGTAGCATATATAAGCAGTGCATTATGTTTAGAACGATTTGCACCTTCTACAACTTTCATAGCTAAATTGTTTATAGCAGGGGCTATCCCAAACTTACAAGATCTATGCAATGCACAGGTGCTTCATGAAATTCATAATAATCGAGTTTCATAGCTGTTATAATACAAAACTGAGCTGCAGATGACAACAAAACATGGATACTGGATCAAGTACACAAAACTCGATTTTATGGAAATCGAGTATTGTGTAGTATTTCCCTCGACGAGTGGACAGTACTCGGTCTTGTAAAAAGTGAGTTATATTTAAGTAACTCGACACTAAAGAAGTCGAGTATTGCGATCAGTCGAACTGGCTTGACCCATCAAGTAACTTGCATGAGTGCAGCCTAAGTTCTCTATAAAAAACGACCACTTCTCAATTGGTAATGGATCGGTCAGGTATTTAATGAACTTGCTTTTACATTTAGCGAGTAATATAATACTTGCAAATGAGAAAATCAAGTTATGTGGTTTCTAGTAGAACATATGTTAGAAGACAGATTTCTAGTGTTAGATTGCTACAATCGACTCCCCTCAAAAGCAGCAGTTTGATTGCACTCGATTCCTCAAGTTCGAAAGCGACTGCCTGGGCTCCAAACTTTGATCCTCAGAATACTTGGTAAGACTCTTTTACCCTTGCCTCCCATTCAAATAAAACTGCCAAAAATTCTGAATTAATCTCCCTCTAAAAGCTTAAATTTCGAACTATGCAAGTTTGGGGATTTTCATGATTTTGGGTGTTGTGATCTGAAATTGTTATGGGTTTTTACATATGCATGTTCTTCATACGATTTGTACCCTTTAATTACATAAACATAGCAGATTTGTAAAGGAACACATGAATTTAGGGTTCATGTGTTCATATAGAATTTGGGGATTTTCATGGGTGTGGGTGTTTTGACGTGAATTATGTAATGGGTTTTTTCGTATGGATGTTGTACACATGTGTTCTGCCCTTTAATTGCAAAGAACTCATGATTTGTGAAAAATGGGAAATTAGGGTTCATGTCTTCATACTGGGAATTTGGGGATTTTGTTAAATAAAAGCAATGTTTTGATTTGAACTGGTTCATGGGTTGTTGTGTATGCATGTTGGTGACACGTTCTATGTGGTGTATATTCAAATTTTCCACATCTGGGTATGCATGTTGGTTCATTAGCCATTCTTGTTCTAATAGCTCAGATTGGGGTTTTGTTGAATTCGGTATAAGTGCTCGAAATTGACCACTGTCTTCAGTGCGCATATTGTTGCAGAATACTGGTGGGTCGCATGTTTTATTGAATTGGGTATAATGGCTTTAAATTACACCCGTTGCACAATGTGCAGTGTGGGTTCACATGTTTTTCAAATAACTTGACTGCATGGGTCAAAGTTCATATATAACAGCAAAAAATTGATCATATCAACGCATTCATTCATGCCCCAATTGTATCCATGCATCATGTAGTCTAAATTTCATTGCATATGTACAGTGTGTTTATGCGTCTCTAATGCAGTTCTGAATATTGGTTTTTTGTTGTGCTTTAATTTCATCTCTGTAGATCCTAGTTATGGCTCCTAAGAAGTCTAAAACAATTAAAACCAAAGCCAAAAGAGTGTCTGCGTCCTCATCTGAGCCTGCAATTGCATTTGATCAAATAAGGTTTGAAACGGTTATAGACGAGGAAAGGTTTGATAAAGTAATTCAGCATAGGAATATTTGGCCAGAACGACAAATCAATCTAGACGAATTACCTCTTTCTGTCCATAGGAATCTACAGTGGAGGAACTGGTTGTCTCTGTGTAAAGATTTACATCCCCCTCCAATTGCCCTAATTAGAGAGTTCTATGCCAATCTCCATATTCGTTCTGATGATGACCTGGGTACTTAGATTCGAGGTTAAAGTTTTGTCATAACTAAGTCTGATGTATCAAAGGCTCTTGATGTACCTCGTGTTTGTAGACCTACGTATCCATACTTGGATCGTTTGGAGCGTCCTCCTATATCTGATGTCATGACTCTTCTTTGCGGAAGATCAGTGACGTGGGGATCTAACCCAAGAATTAACTCGAGTGAGTTAACCGAGCTTAATTATATTTTCTTCAGGATAGCTTGTCACAACATCTTCCCCATCTCCCATGTCCATACTATTCCTATAGAGAGATGTTTCTTTTTGTACGCCCTCGTCACTGATGCCTCTATTTGTTTTCCTTCCCTTTTCATTCAAACGCTTGCTGAGGCGCATAGGAGCAAGTCTAAGAAGCATGATCTATTCTTTCCAGTTTTCATCTATAGGGTTCTAAACTATTTACACTTAGAAACCTTTCCTTCCCTAGACTTGATCCACATCACAGCCCCTATAGGAGCCACCTTTCTCAAGCAGCGGAGTGCACAAAAGAAGAATGTTGGACCGAGTGTTGGTTCATCAAAAAGACCATGAGTACAAGTATTACTTGCAGATATTCATGCTGAGGAGAGTCCTGTTGATCCTACAACTGCTGTTGCTGACGATGGTGACGATGAGGTACATGTTGACAGCGCAGATGCGGAGCCCACCATTCCTCCTCCTCTCTCTCTTCGTGCTATGATGGAGACTTTTATGACAACTCAAGCAGCTCATGGATAACTTTTAGATGGGCTTATTGCTGAGGTTGCTACTTTAAGAGCGGAGTTTTCAGAGAATAGGAGTGCTTTTCCACCTCCTCCACCCTCTGACTCTTGATGTTTGCCTTTGGCAATACATAACAGACAAGGGAAGCAGGGATTGTAGCGTAGGGGGGAGAGTAGTTTTTGTAGCTTCGGTAGATTATATGAAAGTTATTTAATGTGATTTACCAGTATTTGTATATTATTATATGTACTCTTCAAGGTCCACAAACATGATTTTAATTTTATGATAACTAGTCGCGGACCCGCACGTTGCGCGCGGTTTTTTTTTTTTTTTATGATCGTGTTATTATATTTCTTAATTTTGAATGTATTACTACTGATGTTGCATTATATATGTATAAACAATATATTATAGGATTCATGATGATAACACAAATTCTCTTGGAATTAGATGTGGAAAGATTGTAGCATTGTTTTGTAACATTATATATGTCCTGGATTTGTTGGTGTAAAGATTGTCCTCGATTTCATTGGATGTTAGTCCCCAAAGAGTAATTCTTATTTTGATTTATGATTCGGCAAACAAATATGGAAGTGATAAAGATTTTGAAGTAGTATTATGCAATGAAGCCATATGTACATGCCAAAGCTTAATTAATTATACATGATACTTATATTTGTCATTGGGACAGTAGATCCTTGAACATGAACATTTTCTAGTGGTCCAACACCAACTATTTTTCCAATGATGTCTATAGTAAATAAAGTTGAATAAGTAATTTGGAACTTATTTATTGAAAATAAAGTTGACAGTTTTTAGGCAACCTGTCAATTGTTTGTTATTGTCAAAGCGATCCACAATTGTTCTGTAAGCAACAAATTCAAATATATGTTGAGAGATAGTAATTTCAGCCTCTTTTAGTTCCTCAGTAACTATTGTACGTACAAAGTTAACCTTCTTGTCTTTACTTATAGGCCGATAGCTATCTTTTTCCATCTAATTATCTACTCGAAAATTGGACAATGAATATAATTGTCCTTCTTTGTAGTTGTGCCTGAAACTTCTTAACATTGTTTTTTTGAATTGTCGCTCGCATGTATTGTGTCATCAAATTACTGAAATAAGTAATTTGTTACTCACAATTTTTGTTTTAAGGTGTTAGTCGAATAAAGAAAATATGAAAAAATATATTATTGTTCGAAGATCTAACCTGTTCATCTATAAGAACCATGTGGAAATTGATTAGTTCTAGATTTTTTCGGTTGACAGCTTCCCACATTGTTCAAAGTCTAACTCTTACCTTCCAATATACCACTATTGAGAAAATTCATCTCAACATCAATGCCCCCCTCCCCAACCTTTCCCAAAAAAAAAAAAAAAAAAAAAAGGAATTTCAACTTTAGTAGCAAAATTTGGATCTACCAAACCTAGGTGCCTAAAATTTCCAAAAGTCTAACCTCAAACGAAAGCAACTCACAGTCTTAATTCAAAATTTATTAATATTTATGTAACGTGATAGATTTCACTTTTTTGTTCCCCTGAAAAAATCAGGTCCAAAACTTGATTTAGTAAAATTCATCTCCAAAAATAAAAAAGGAAGAAAATCAAGTAATCAAACTCCAAATCTTTTAACAATTAATCTTTAATCTTAATTTTATAGCTGAAGGCCTTATGTTTTTCTATTTGTTACCATTCCCTTACTTTATGTCAAGAGTACTTCAACCACAATGTGAATCAAGTTATCACAAAAATCTAGTGAGTTTCTAAATTTTTGTGATAAAACACCAATAAACTTTATATTCGTCATTACAAACAAATCTAATGGAATTGTTAAACACTAAAAATCTAACAAACTCCCCCTTGGCCACTTTGTGACAAAACATCCCAATACAGACTCATCTAGAGTAAAAAACTCTAAGAAGACTTGCTACTACTAAAGTAACTCCATTAAAAAATAATAATAATAATATAAAAAATATTTTTTAAAAAAACTTGTAACAAATAACTTGTTGAAAGCTTGATCAAACATATTAAAAACGCCTAGACAATTTAATGGGAATAAAGACACAAGCTATAGAATCCAACAGCTTTACATAAAGCTTTGATAGGAAACATACTTTCCATATGAATTTAGGAATATTCAGGAGAAACACAATCTTGCTATCAAATCAAATTCGTAGAGAGCATTAATAATTATTAGATAGCATATAGCCATGTACCCGAGTGTTAAAGCTGAGCAAGCTTAGATCTAAGTATGCATCCATGGTCAGAAAATATACCAATATTAATGCTCTAATTAGTTGCTTCTCAGTTTGGTACCAAACAGAGTCAGCTTGGTTTGTTGTGTCTATGGCATCCCGCTTTTCTTTGTCGTTTGTTCTTTAGATTAGTTGTTGCAAAATTCTATAAGGGGGTTAAATCAAATATAGTGAAGTGAAAAAATATCTAATGAGTTTATACTTGAAACGAAGCCACTATAAATATGAGACCCTTTTTCTTAGTTTACGGAACACAACCAAACTCAAAAAAAGGGTCTCATATTAATATAAACAGAGCATAGACGTTTTGCATCCAAAAAAAAGAATTAACATGTAGAGATACCTCAACCAAAGCAAAGAGGTTCTGTCAATATTTATACACCGTGTGGAAAGGAACAAAGGGAGGAAGGAAATCAAATAGACAGTCGTTACTGAGAAACGGTAGAGCAGAAAGGTGGGTAGCTTTCTTACTCTCTGTTTTCTCATGCAATACCTGAAGCTTTCTTACTCTTTCTCTGCTCACGTTTCTATTTGGTGAAGGCTTCAACGTTTTGTTTTGTTTTTTTTTATTTTACTTGCAGAATTTTTTTTTATATATTTTTTTCCCTCCTGTTAAGCTTCCCTCTACATTACATATTTCAAACTCTCTCTCTGCTCACGTTTCTATTTGGTCACGCAAAAAACCCTGAACATTTCCCCTTTCTTTTTTTTTTTTCTTTTTTGGTATTTTTTTCCTTCTTCCAAACCGGCTTGAACGTTAGGTATTTTTAATTTCTTTTTCCTTTAAGCTGAACTTAAAAGGCTTTGGGTTGGGCTTGATAGTGGAACTAAATAAATAAGAGGTGGGTTGGATTAATTATACAAATTTATTATAGAGTGATAGTGGGAGTAAATAAATAAGTAGTGGGCTGCATTTATAGGGCTGGGAATTATAGGGCTGCAAATTGTAAAAACCATTTAAAAATTGAAGTGTTTTTTTTTCTTTTTTTTTTTAAGAAAATGACGTGGTAGCTGATGTGACGCAACATGAGAGCAGCAGCATTAAGCGCAACGTATGTAACATATAATTAAATAAAACAATGAAAAAAAAATTGCATTTTATTATTTAAGTGATACTATTGGTTGTTGTTATTTATTTATTAATCATGAGTTTATTCATCTTTACAAGGCTCAGTTAAGTCTAAATTCATAGGTCCCCACCAGAAATTTTCATTCACAAAAATTAGCATTACCTTATTTTTTTACAATTTCAATACAGCAAACCAACAAACCTTATATGACATGGCTTATCAACTGGGGCTTTACTTGTAATTGCTTATAAATAATTGGCATAACAGTGGTTTGTGTGCATAGGTGAATTGTACGTTGGGTGTATAGGAAATGTTGTTTGGATTGTCTATCTGCTAGCTTAGATTAGTATAGTTTGAATGAATTTGTATAATTGATTTCTGGGAGCTATGTGATGTGTGACCTGTGGGGTTTACTTTTATTTAATTAATGTGTGCTTCCACATGAATCAGATGTATTGTCATCACAGTGACATACAATATGCTTTGGACAAGAAAGATTGTGCTTTATTATTTAGTAGGTATTGTTTGGTAGATTAGATATATAAATGCGGAGATTTTTAGTTAGAAATGATGGTTCTAATTTATGATTTAGCAAACTTTATTAGAAAATGCAGATGATTAAAATTTTATGGGATGAAAATGAGAGTTTATCTAAAATCTTAAAAAGAAATTTTGTTTGGTTTTTATATTCAATGAGACTTAAGTACAAATTTTTGATAATCACAAGGATGACAATTCATTACACTTTAAATTTTCTACAATTGATAATCATTCATTTTGGCAAACCATTAAGGAAATCACAATTGTAAAACTTTAGCAAAGCTTAACAAACAATTAATAAAAAAACAGAAGATTGCTCGACTATTATTTAAGTGATCCTACAATGAAGCAAAAAAATAAAATAAAATAGAATTATAGAAGCCTATTCACCAACTTAAACATTTCAAGGTCGATTGAGCATCTTTTGCACGTAACCAGTTTTGCATAACTGTAAGGATAAGGTTCATATTGGTTCCAATGTCCCATTCCAATTTTGTGCCATGCTTGAAAGTTTGGAATTTGATACATGGGGATAGTTCCCGCAGCCAATGTGTTCCATGTTCATCATTTAAAATTTCCAAAAGGTTATCAATGCCTCCACGATTTGACTCACAAAGTAGCATGATTCCATGCACAGGTGCCACATGGAACAGCTTTTTCAATTACATTTTTTCCTTCAACAACTTCTTCATTTAAAAAGTATTCTCAGCTTCCCACTATCAGTAGCGCATCAGGATTTTCTACTTCATAGCACCGAAAAACTAGGGTTTTACCTTTGTCTAGTAGTAGAGCTGGGTGATTGAAAAATGGGTCAGTTGAATTTGTTGGAGGACTAGTTTGCTTTTTCTTAACTTGTTGAAGCGTTTGCAACTAATTAAGAAAAAGGAAAACATAAAATTAATAGACTGAATAATTTATATAGAGGGAAATAAATAAGTAGATACAAATCGAGAAAATATTTTTTTATACCTTAACTTAATGTTTCCCAGGAGTGTTGCAGAATCTTTGCCTACTTTCGAAAAGATTTCAACCAATATGTCAGTATGAAGATTTTCTAAAGTAGTCGTTTTTTGGTTTTTTTTTTTTTGTGTTTTTTTTTTTTTTGGAATAGTGTTATAACATTTTAGTTACTATTTATTATAAAATGATTTGTGCTTGGTTCATAGTATCATATTAAATAACAATACATAATAATAATGTGTTTACGAATTTTGAAATAATTATACACGAATTTTATGGTGAAATGGTTATACACGAAAATGAAGAGGGCAGTTGTATGTTAAGGTGCCTGAATCAATGTGGTAACTGAGAACATGCACCATTAGCTGAGTAGGAGAGGAACAATATTGTGTTTTGATTATTGTAGAAGGGGAGGTGAACCTGAAAATATGCACTGGTGGGAAAGAAAAACACAAAAACAAAAAAGGAGCATAGCTAACTTTCACTTAATTTCTATATGAAAGTGAGCGTAATTACAACTGATCCTAGTTAAATTTAGTACGATATTTTTTATGTGATTTATTATATTTCATATTTAAATTGGTGTGGTCCCCACATGAATTTAGACACATGACATTATTAACATTTCAATGTTCATATACTGTTTTGCCAGCCTGTATTGACATGACAAGCCCTAATAACTGAAATTGTAATGCTTGGACCATGCAATGAGGTTATAAATGTGCCACAATAATGATCTTCTTTCTACCCCACTAACTTCGTAGATTGACTAAGCTATGAGTCGCAATGACTCAACGTCAAATCGTAAAATGTGAAACAAGTTTGGATCTACTTCAACATGTGGATCATCACAAGTGCCAGTAGATCAACAACTACAGACATACACAGACTACTATGGAGGGAAATGGGTTGGAAAGAAGAGACATTTCGTTAATATGCCAATATACACGTACGAGAGTCTTGGAAGCGTCGAGCACATCATGGTCCGTAAACTTACAAAACTAAGTACAGATACCACCGCAATAGAGTTCACCATATCAGAACCACCATGGTCAACCCTATACGAGAAGAGGTGTGAGTTGGAGGTGTGTTGTCGATGGCACGGGTTACGAGTTCCTAAGGCACGCTCAGCTGAGTTACCTAGAGATGAACCTGCCAACATACTTGCTCGTCTTGAACAAGAGAACAATCAAATGCAAAGGCGACTAGACCGTTTTCATGCAATCCAAAAAGCTAGGAAGCATCTAAAGGGGAAGGCGCAAGAGTGAGCCATGAAGTCTATTAATGAAATTACTGCATTAGATGATGAAAGAGATATTTCAGACTTCTCAGATTCAAGCAATGATGATTTCCAAAAATTTCTACCTACGAACATTAGACGTTGTTGTTAATGTCTACAGATTTATTGCAAGACAAAATGTTGTTGTTAATGTCTGACAAATGATGATTATGTACGTTTATCTTTTGCAAATCTAAAAATTAACTGTTCATTAGTTTTGGCTAAGTTTATATGAAATCAGTTTTGCATTTTTTCCCTAGTGTTCTTTGTTGCTACATATGAAAATTTAATATGAATATTTATGCATAGATTCAATACATACAGACTCATCCAACCCACACAGACCAACCATTGTTTCACAGAAAAACCATATGGCTCCTAAAGCAAGGACTCACAGGAGTAGAGTGGGGCCCAATTGGGACCATCACCATCGAGGTGTAGACAATCACATTTGTTCATAATAATACTCCCTTCCACCATGCGTGAGATGAAACTAGTAATGTATTACATTGCTATGTCAGTATGTTGCAATGTTTTCAATGGGTTGGCTAAGTGTATATGAAATCAATTGCTTATTTTTTCCCTGCTGATCTTTGTTGCTACATATGATTATTATGCTTTGGTTTGGTTGGACAATGTCCTTTGCTTTGTAGTGTAGGAAAAACCTTAGATATGTTGATGTTTCCAATATTCTGTCTGTGTAATTTGAAATGTTACCCACATAACACCCATCACCCAACTTAGATTTATTGCACATTACTTGTAGGAAAATTTAATAGATTCAATACATACAGACTCATCCAAACCACATTGACCAACACACATATGATTCAATAATACTCTAATTCATTTATATGACACCATGAGTCGCTGTATCATATACCCGTATTTGTGTATCTTAGTTATGCTAGTGTACTACTTTATACAGATACATTACATACAGACTCATCCAAACCAGACTAACCACTCATTCTCTCTTCGTCGTTATGTTCATAACATTTTTTCGTAACAAACTTTTCTCCAACTTCATGTTTTGTGGGCAAATCATCTGAGGGATATGTTTGTTTCATCTTCATCTAAGCCTATTATTTCTACCTAATGATCTTCCAATTTACAGTTCTTGTTGGGTGGATATTGAATCTCAGTGGATATCTGAAGACTAAAAAATAACCATAACAGATAGAATGGTATTCAACAAAATCCTGCCAACCATTACAAAACCAAATGTTGTTATCAACTTTCTTCAATCTCACTTGCCAAATACCACCATAGGGAGTATTGAGTGTAGCTACGGTGGATAGCTCAGCACTGTTAAACCTTGACCACAAGTACCCATCCACACTAATGTGAAAACACAGAGCATCCTGTGGGGTGTTTATGCATCGAATTTGGGGGTGAGCTGTCCCCCATTGTCACACTAATGTTTGCAGTGTTGCATGTGCTGCTCAACAGCTTCGTACTATTCAACCCTGTCAAGTCATATCATCTACACACACGTCAATACACAGATATGCATCCTTTTGTAATGCATAGTTTTCAAGGATGCAGAGCATCCCTGAAAAAGTTTATGATACATTTAACACAGCTCAGCACTGTCTCGTCAAATTATGTCAGATGAAGCACAGGAATGCTGAATAGTCTCCGTGTGAACCCTGTCCAATCATATGACCTACACGCACATTCGTGTGCAGATATGCATCCGTTTGCAATGCACCGTTTTCAAGGATGCAGAGCATCCCTGAAAAAGTTTATGATACATTTAACACAGGTCGGCACTGTCTCGTCAAGTCATGTCAGATGAAGCATAGGAATGTGGAATCATAGTCTTCACGTGAATAAATACACAACCTCCTTTGCAGTACACATCACCAGCACGTTGCTGTAGCACAAGCTATGACATATCAAACAGCTGCCTTAGCGAACCACATGCACCAATAGGTGCCACTGTATAGCCAAGTCATGTTCGCAGTTTTCCATGTGCTCCTTAACACCTCACTGAAAAATACACTATCGAGTCATATCATCTTTATTCATGTGAATACTTACCCTTACATATAGTCACATCCACATGAATACTTGCCCTTGCAAAACACCTATATAAAGTCCCATTTACATCTACCCTTGCAAAACACCTATATAAAGTCCCATTTACATCTACCCTTGCAAAACACCTACGCATACCGAAGTCTCACTTACATCTACCTTTGCAAAACATCTACACATATCGATCAGAAGTCACATTTTCCAATGTCAATGCACAATTGGATGCTACCTCGTTTTCCAGATAACTATAGGAGGCACAGAGATTCCGACGACAGGGAATACTATGCCGGATTGCGGCGTGAGTGGGACTTTCGAGTGAACGAGTCCAACGCTCTACACGATAATCTCGTGCGACTCGGAGCACCTCTTGTCGACCGTATCTCGGTCACACTGCCAAGGCAAAATATGCACCAATATGAGCGTGCAATGACAAAAATTAAAAAAGAGAACAATTTGATAATACTGCGTAGGTCTAGGTATCACCTACTACAACTGGCAGAAGAGCAGGCCGCCGCAACGAACAGGCAACTCACTCCGGCGGAACGTAACAATGTCTTCAACTACGAGGACTACCTGTCAGAGTGAATGCCTATGTCGTATGTGTGTTATGTCTAGGGTTAAGGACTTTTTGTTAGTAGCGTTAGTGTTTAATATGCAATGCATGCATATTGGTGACATCGTGTAAGTTATTTTAAGTTTTCTGTGTTATGTTCTAAGTGCTTATTGAAAAACATTATGTGTGGAAATAGTTAACTTTTATGCGTTATGTGGGAATAATCTATATTACAAATAACATGCGTGCTCCTTACAATCAATAACAAGGTTTACATAGTACAAATGCAACAACAGTGACACACATACATTTAAAACATACTTAAGCAAAATAGTTCTCCAACAAAGTCTGATTACACCACGACACGATTACTCTTCATCTGACATCTTCAAGTCTGACTGATAAATGGGATCAGCAAGAAGTGATTGCATGAATTGTGCGTGCTCGTACCACCCTCCCTCCACTGACTCTCGAATCTCGACTTGGGTCCAATAACGATTAAGACATATCTTCATTCGATTATTTTCTTCTCTTATGCGGTTCAATGCTTTACGAAGTTCGTCGATCGTGCCTCTGGGCATCTGTGATGCGAGTCGCCGAGGCACTGGTAACTTAAAACTAACCAACTCATCGTAAAACATTTGTTGTTCACGAAATAACCAAGCCCACTCTTGTCTCATTGTATTGTGAACGTAAGCACTATTTCGTAGATTCGAATTGATTGGATAGCTGAACTCATCTTCCAATACCCAACAGCGACCCATAGCAGTGAACACATTATGAGGCCTATAGAGTAATGGGTTGCCAGAACCAGACATTGACGCTGAATACAATAACAGCAAATGATCAAATTAATAGTGTGCATCAACTGTTGGTAAATAATGTAAAGCTGCATAAGATGGTACACGACAAAGACATTCATAAATTTGTGTACTATTACATGCTAAAAATGAAATACTAACACTCAAATTTGACTATAAACATTAGACATTGTTGTTAATGTCTACACGTTGTGTGCAATAAAAGATATTGTTGTTAATGTCTCGACCAATGATGAGTATGTACATTCAACTTTTGCAAATCTAAATATTAGTTGTTCATTAGTTTTAGCAAATCTAACAAATTTTATTTTTTTGTCAATGAAATTTACACCAGCAAATACCCAATATAACCCAATGTACACACATAACACTCATCACCGTTTCTATAGATTATTGTACATTTCTTGTAGCACCAAACAACTAATATAACCCTAATCTACTCACATAACACTCATACAAGAAAATACCAAAGCACAAGTCTTAAAGTACTATTAAATTAAAATTCTTCTCTAACAAAAACATACAATATGGTTGATAAACTTGTATAATATCTACAACTACTTTTACCTACACAATAAAATTCTCTATGATATCAAAGAAGAAAATGAGTTTCTCACCTGAGATGATAGAGAGATAACACCAACTTCTGAAAATGAGGAGAAGTTGATCTGAAAATGATGAGGAGAATTGCATGAGAAGCTGATTTGTGGAAGGGAGGAGTAAATAGCAGAACAACTCGATTTCATCAGAGCCGAGGAACGACTTAATAACTCGATTTCCTATTAATCGAGTTCATCTTCACATGCATCTACGTGATTTGAAATGGGGTCAGAATGTAGCAGAACAACTCGATTACACTAGAACTGAGTAAGTGATTAACTCGGTTTCCCCATTGCCGAGTTACAAATAGTAACGCGGGAATATTTTGTTGCCCAAAAGCCATGCTGGAGTGACAGCGTGGGAAGAACTTCCCTTGAACTCGGCCTTTGGCTAGTCCAGTAATTTAAGTAACTCGATTTTAGGGTCATCGAGTATCGAAACAGGGGCACGCACCTATATAGTTTCGAAACAGGGGCATAATGCCAATTATTTTTCCCCAAAGGGGCAAAAGACCAGATAGTCTAGTAATTTCATGTTTCTGTGAGAGATTTAGGTCCAGATGGTGTTGGGTCTGATTTGGGACTTAAATTTTCTTATCAAAGAAAAAAAAAAGATTCCCTTTGAGTGTTTGTTTGGAAAGAAAATTTTGAAGGTCTGGGAATTTTTTGGGGGAAAAAAATTCAATACGTTCATGTTGAAAATTTATGTAATAGATTTTAAATATTTTTTTGGTTTTTTTTTTTTTTTAGTTGCATGGGATACTTAATAACACAGGTCATGATTTAATTGGCTTAATTAGCATAGGTAATAGTAACTAACATGACACTTAATAGACACATTAGTCAAAAACTAATGGAAGGCTGGCTATCAAAATTGTCCTCCTTGTAAGTGTAAATTTCAAATTCTGAAATATTAATTTGTAAAACTTAAATATTCTTAAACTTTAAGGATACTTTTTTGTTTTTTTTTTTTTTTAGGAACAACTTTAATAGTATAGTTTGCATTTTAGAGAAAGAGAAAAGATAGCCCAAACACCCCCCTCATGTTCTTTAAAGTGTAATAAAATGTGGAGAGTCAACCCCAATATTCCAATACTTAGTGGTGCATTGCAGGAACAAGCATAAAGTGCTAAACAACAAAAGAATGGATAAACATGCAAAGTGCATTAAACTAGAACCATTTTACCCATACAACAGGGATGAGAAATTTTTTTTTTTTTTTTTTTTGGAAACCTCAGGGATGGAAATTTAATAGAAGTGGAATAGGAGTGAGAGACAGGGCTCTACTATACTGCCCCATTCACCCTCAGACCTTAATATCCTGATGCTCTTAAGTTGCTGAGAGGGTTAAGTGTAGTAAAGGCAATAATGAATGAATTTGTGTGTTAGATATGATGGGAGCTTTGTAGCATGCTTGAGACGTCTTTAGGAACTGACCTTTTAATAATGAGTGAAATTATGGGCCTCTATGTTTTTAAAAATATGGCAAACCTCAAATTTCTTTCAGTTTAGGTAAAGGAATGGATTGTTTTAGTCATGGGTAAGAAAATATATTGACTAAACCTGATTAGCTGCACATTCCCAGCTAATTGCAGCACTCGAGGAAGTTGCTTTATTTGGTAGAATTCATTATAATTCAGCTAATAAATTAAGGGAGAGGCTTCTGTCTAGTGGGCAATTCCACTGGACACGCTAGGATACGAACACGTGTCTAAAACTGGACACATGTCCACATCTCAACGTGTACAGTGAAATTGGCCACTAGACACAAGCCCAACCCATAAATTAAAATGCTTGGAAGTAAAGGAGTTCACAATAGTTTGGAAGTAAAGGAGTTCACAATAGTTTGGAAATAATTACAACTCAAAAGTATTCAAATAATTTTTGAGTAATATTTATTTCATTAGAAAGTAGACATCCTGTAATTTAATTTAAAAATAAATTTTGCATAATTTAGATTTATATTGAGTGAGTTATGCCCGATTGAAGTTGGACTAAAACTATAGTCAAATTTAGGGTTTTTGGGAAGCATGCGTATGCATGCACGAAAATTGCGTACGCAGGCTCATTCCCAAGTGCTTAGAACTTGAGTTTTCGGCCCTTAAAACATCATTCTTTGATGGGACCCAACCCCTAAACCCTTGGTACCATCTAAAAAGCCCCCAAAACCCTTATTTTAGAGTATAAATACTCACCTTATGTCTCCAATCCAAACCTTAGATAGAAAGAGTTTATTTTTTGTCTCCATCTTTTCCAAAACCTATTCCCTCTTTTCTAAACTCACACAGTAGCACCTAAGCACTTGTTTTTTTTTTTCCCCTTCTCTAGTAGACTTCTAGGGCAAAAACTAGTTTTTAACATTGTTCTCAAAACCCTTTTGTTCTTGAGTTGTGATTACTATGTTCTATTGCGTTCTTTAATTTCCTTTGTTTCCTCAATCTAATCATTGTGTTTTAGATACTGAGGGATCGGTTAAACAAACTTTAAACTCATAATCTTATGCAAGGTGAGTGTTCTTTCCATGAACCCCTCCTTTTCTCAACATGATTCACATGAGTTCCTTAACATAGTTTTTCTACTTGTTATTTCATATGCTTGATATTCTTTATTCATTTTGATATGTATTAATATGATTTTGGGTTGATTATACTTTGTTCTATTTGTTCTTGTGTCTTTATTTTATACTTATGTTATATTTAGTATGTTATTGGTGTGATGTTAGCTTCATATTAATATTTTGTTTTGTTCAATGATTATGATATTGGTTTTGTAATATTAACCTAACCTTGATGTAGTTTTTATTTAGTTTTTGTGTTTCCTCTTTTTTTTTTCTTCTCTCTCTCTCTCTCTCTCTCTCTCTCTCTCTCTCTGATTTAAACTCAAGAAAGCATATGATTCAATAACATGTGATTTTTACTGTTTCTATGTTAAGGATGCATACACATACTCGAGTACGTGTGTACATATTTTTGAACATGCGCATGCACGGTTAAGTATTCGTATGCACCCTAAACCTTGGGTAAAAATCTTGTTTTTTTTAAAAAAAAAAATTTTAATTTAGTTATTTTTCATATGTTATTTGATTCTGTTTGACTCTGTTTAGGTTAATTATTTATGTTTATTAGCTTTCCATATTTTATTTGGTCAATCTTGCCATGTTTGTTTTATTTGATATTTTTTCCTTGTATGTTTCATTTAATTGTTAGTTTTCATGTTTAATAATATTTCTATAATTTAATTTTAATTTGTTTCCTTTTCTATTATTGTGTGATATATAACATGTGTGTATCTTTTTAATTAAGGGTGTGATGTATGATCGGGGTTCTCTTAATAAACTCTTTATTTAAAGATGACCTATCAAAACATAATGGAGGTCAGCCCACAAGCCGGCCGATCTTGAGTGCCTAACACATTCCCAAGTCGTACTTAAACTCTGGACCCATATTCTAATATGCAAACATATGCGTGTAAGTAAGTGGCCCAAAAAGCCTAATTTGGTTCCTGGACCTAAACTAGGTGGCAACTCCATTTTCACTCTCTACCTGGTCCACTCCAAGCTGAGGCGTACTTCCCACGAGGGAACCTCTCGATCTATGAAGACAAACTTCTGCCTCCACGGTAGCTAGCTCGATACTTCTTGATCTATTGAACTTCACATTTTAGCAAAAATCGGCAACACGAGAAGATCCAAAACTTATTCGTTTGAAGTCCAAATTGAGATCCGTTTGAATTGGTATTTAAAGGAAATTATAAGACATATATTGGAAGGGTTTTTAGAGAGAGAGAAAAACTCTTTTTGTTCTATTAGGGTTTTTGTAACCAAGTTTTCTCAAATTCACCATATTGAAAAGTTTCAAAGTAAATCTAAAGTTCGTTTGGTGAAAAAGTTGAAGCCATAACAACCACCACAAACTTGTTCCTGTGAAGAAACCCCTCAAGAAGTTCTTGAAGTTAGCCAGAGTTTCTGATTGTGATTATGGGTGTGTCATCCATGGAGCGTTCATATATTTTAGAGTTCAAACGTTTTGATGCGGTAGAAGGTTTCTACTATAAGTTCATCTCTTGGGATTGTAGAGTCTAGGAATAAAGGTTTTGTATTAGATTTTAAATATTTCTTACTATAGTGGATTGCTTTTTGGGTAGGTTTATGCTCAGGTTTGTTTTTACTATGAAACTGGTTTATTTCATTGGTTTTTCTAAGTCATCACATCTTGTGTAATTTATTATTCCGGTGCACTAGATCCAATGAGATGTCGGCACATGACAATTTCTAGATATATGGCAACATCCTACTTGGTCCAGTGCACAGGACACTAGACCCAAGCCAAATCCTTTTTATAGTGTGTTTGGATTATCCTTTCTCTATTTGCTTAAAGTTGACTAAAGAACAATATCTAGAAAACCAAAGGCTTAAAAAAGATGTATATAAACAAGTAAACTAAAAGATAAAGTTAATCCAAATGCATGCTAAAATGGATTGGATTTAAATATATATATATATATATATATATATATATATATAAATAATAATTTTTCTTATGACAATATTACTACTAGATCTCAATTTTAAATAAAAAGTTGAATATATGGGGGTATTTTGGAAAATTTAGTGAAAATTTCTTTTAACTTAATTTCATTTTTTCTAATTCCTTCCAAATTTTTGGAGAATGAAAATTTGAGGTTTTGAGGGAATAGATAGCAATTAATGTTTCCTCCTATCTATTCTATTTCCTTAATCGCATCAACAACTTATTGACAACAATGTGCAAAATGAATTTTTTTTTGAAACTCAGTGACCAAATTGAATGCTTTTATAAGTACCAAAATAATAATTTCCCAAAAATATAGGGGGGAAAAGTGTTTTTGTCAAATTTTTATTCTTTCTTTCTTCTTCAGCCATTTCTTTTAGGGGACAGTAGATGCGAAGTAAAACCAATTTGAGGTTGGACTATGATGAGTTAATGACAACCGAAGTAAAGCCAGATAATTGAATCAGTCGACAGATTTACGAGTAAAAGGTAGAGTATCATTGCCCATATAAAAAGTACCTTTCTCTATGCTACCAAATATTGACAATTGAGCAAAAAAGCAGGCTGTTTTCCATTCCCCCACACAAAGTGCAAAGAAATTGATCAACTACGGTAAAAAAAAAAAAAAGTTACATTTGTCAGTGTTTCACCTTCACAATAAAACGATTACTAAAGAACAATATATCTTTAATTAATCTGGGATTTAGTAGGCCTTGTTATCTATTACTATTACTAAAGAATAAAAGCAGTTGATCAAGGACGGTCAATATGCTGAAAAATAGATACAATTTAATTCTTTTTTTTTTTTTTAAACTTTTTTTTTTTTTAGAGAAGTAGAGCAAATAAAATCAATTTAGGATGGCTATAGCCAGGAACTGCAATAAGAATCAAAAATTAAAATCACCCATCATAAAAGAAGGCAATCAAATAGAAAATCCCAAGGGGTAGCACAATTGATCGAGAACTGCACTTATGTTTACAACAAAATTAAAATCAAAGGAAAATGAAAACAAGGAAAGGAAACCAAAGATCGTATTCTTCTTCAGGCATCAGCTAGAATCAAGGCCGGCTCAACAATTTTGTGGACCTTAAGCGAAAATTTTAAGTGGATCATTTTTTAAACTTTAAAGTCTAAACTTGCACAAATAAAAATTAATTTATTACATGGTTCAATAAATTGGTATCACTATAATACAAATGAGTTAATATAATATACATCAAATTATTAATTGGTGTGATAATTTATAATAATTGATAAAGTAAGAATTTGCATTAAAAAAAAAGATGTGATAACTTATTAATTAGTGTGGGGCCGTGTGGGGGTCAGCTGTGAAGTCAGGAGTGTAAACTATGGGCTTAGCTTAAGGCTTTGTAATGTGTTGTGCCTTGTGGACAAGACTACACAGTCTTGTCCTTTCAAGTTGTGTGCACTGATATTGTGCAGTGTTCTACATTTTAGAATATTATGTGACTTTTTTAATGCATTTTATTGATCAATAAAAGTACTTAATTTTTTTTTTAATTAAAATATATAGATAAATATATTATATATATAATTTTTTTTTTTTTTACAAGTGGGGGCCTTTTTTTTATTTGGAAGCCTTAGATGATTGCATTAATTGCATTTATTGTTCAACCGACCTGACTGGAATCTATGGAATCAAAACAAAGGTGAGGGTTGCACTAATAACCAAATGAGAGTCAAAGAATGATATTAAACTTGTCAACTTGGAAGGTAAGACAAAAAGTAGTCTGTGAATTGAATAGTCTCTAGATGCAGATACTGTGTATGTGTAATTAAGAAAGAAAGTTAACCATCAAAGCATATTATTAATATTTCAAATCCAACTACTATGATAATGATAATTAGCCTAATACTGCATAATATAATTTGAAAACAACCTAATCTCTTCTTGTTAGCAATCCAATAATTCAAATCCTTATCATCTGTCATTCACATTACCCCCATGGACTTTCTTAACTATAATTTATAACATTAGTGGGTTTCAGTTAACTCAATTGGTAAAGCATTTGAGAGGATGACAGCATGAAAACTACGACGAAAATTAATTCAAAGGAAAATGAAAGCAAGGAAAGGAAACCAATGAACGTATTCTCCTTCAGGCTCAGCTGGAATCTATGGAATCAAAACAAAGGTGAGGGTTGCACTAATAACCAAATGAGACTCAAAGAATGATATTAAACTTGTCAACTTGGAAGGTAAGACAAAGTAGTCTGTGAATTGAATAGTGTCTAGATGCAGATACTGTGTATGTGTAATTAAGAAAGAAAGTTAACCATCAAAGCATATTATTAATATTTCAAATCCAACTACTATGATAATAATAATTAACCTAATACTGTATAATCACTACAAGAAAATTGATCTATTGCGGCGGACCTATTGCGGCGGGTGAGAAAACAGCCGCTACATGTAGCCTATTGCGGCGCAATTTTAGCCCGCCGCTGTACATGAGATCTATTGCGGCGGGCTAATGACCCGCCACAATAGTTCTAGTATATTGCGGCGAAATACAGCGGCAGGCCAATGACCCGCCGTAATAGGCTCGTTATAACGGCGTTAAACTGAGATATAACGGCGGGTCACATGCCCTGCCGCAATAGACCCTTAAAATACCCCCATTCAGTCCTGAAATTTTCCCTCTGTTTTTTTTTTCCTTTTTCATTTTTAGCGCCTTTTCGTTTTTAGCCTTTTCATTACTCTCCCACACACACTCTTTCTCTCTCTCAGACTCTTCGAAAATCTGTGTCTCATCTCTACCACTACCCACAAACCCACAGCCGCAGCCACCACCACCCACAACCACAGCCGCCGCCACCACCACCCAACCACCATCACCCACAACCACAATCACCAAATCACAAACAAAAACAAACCGTAAACCCATAGTCACCACTACCCAACCCAACCCACAACAAACCCACAGTCACCACCAACCACCATCACCCACCCACCTGCCACCACCGTAAACCCCAACCCAAAATCAACCCACCACTAGCCACCACCACTACAAAACAACCACCATCTCACCAAACCGTGTACCACTCCGTCGACGAAATCGTGTACCGCTCTTGATCTGGTGGGCTGCTCGACGTCCAGCACGATATCGCCGTTCTGGAAATCGTGTAGCCGTAGCTCCGAAGGTCAGTCTTCTCTTTCCTTTTCTTCGGATCTGTGTGTGTTTCTTTCGAAGCTGTTTTGATTTGTTTTGAGTTTCTAATTCTCTATTTCATTTCTTGGGTTTCAGTCACGGTCTTCTTCTTCACACCCACTCTCACTGTAAGTTTATTTATTTATTTATTTATATTTTTTATTTCTCTGTTTATTGCTCATCGGTACTATCCATTTACAAAGTCTTTTTAAGTTTTGCATTCAGTATGTGGTTGTGCATGTGGTTTTTCTTTTTGCCACGATCATGGGTTTTTGCACAGGTAATTTCCTCTTAATTCAGAATTTGGGCTTTGATTTTCATGAATGAAAAGTTTCTATGATATTTTGAGCAACTGTTAGATTAATAATTGACAACATAGATTTTTATTTTGAAAAATTGAAACAATTGCATGTTAATAGATTATAATCCCCAAGCTATATTCAAATGTTAAAATGAGATTGTATCAAATAAGTTTTCTGTAAACAAAATTTTCAAGAATAAACCAAACTCAGTTAACAATATTGCTAAGGATCTTGTCAAATTCCTAATTTGTCTCTGTAATCATGATGGTTCTGTTGTAATTTTTTACTTTCATGTTTGAAATATTATTGTTAAGTTTGAGTAGGAGCCCCTTTCTGTTGTAATTACATTTCACTACTTGTGAGAAATCGTTTCCCTCCTTGCAAACCATAATTTTTTTCTTGAAAATTCACAAATTTTTGTAGAAATTATGAATCCATGACCTTCACAAAAATTTCTAGCAGAAAAATACCATGCACAATGAAGGAAACTTAGTTACCAATACAACAACCAATGGCTAAGCTAAGACTGTCTTCTTTAAGTTCTGTACCCCTATTTTATCAGGAAAGTTTCTTTAGAATTGACCAAGTGGAGATTTTGGGGAAGACTGCTAGAAATGTTAATTCAATAGCAGTCCCTGGTGGTTGATGCTTAATCACTTTTAAGCTGGCAAGTTGTTTCTCTAAGATAATAGAGATACATCTCTCTAATGCATTTCTTTGAGATGCCAAGGGATAGATATTTTAATGTAATTGGATTCCTTGTTTTGACTGCTCTCGGGAAACAAGAACTGAAATACCTATTAATTATTGTAGGTGTATCAGATTGATTATTGGCCTAGATACATTTAGTTAATTATCAACTCATAACAGTTTATACTTTATTTTCAACCCCCTTTCTCAAATTTTCTTGCCTCCTTAGTTTTTCACTCAAGATGTGTATTATGTGAGTTTGCAAATAACTGGTATCTGGGATCCATTCTTAAATACATTTGATAGATGTATGTGGTTGTGCATGTGTGTGGGGTTTGTTGTTAATCTGCTTGAGGAAATTCTATTCTACCCACTTGGTTGTAGGCTATGTGATTTCCTTCTATTATTTATTTGGTTCTATTTCGATAATTTTGACAAATTCCTTTTTTTCTTTTTTTTTTCTTTAGGAGGCTAGCTTTGACCTGTTCTCAATTCTTGTTTTAGCCTTGTCATTTTCATTTTTCTTTTATCTTCTTATTTTCTTGGATTTTAAAGAAATTCTCTTCTATTTTTTCTTGGTTTTCCAATCTTCTTTTATCTTCTTATTTTTTTTCAGCTGGATTTTAAAGATAATTTATTTGTTCTAGGATTTTAATCCAAGTGTATTTTTTTATGTTGCATTCGTCCTTTTTTGCCTTCTAACCTTTAATTTTGTATCAAGGCAATCTTCTACACTTAGAGTAGTGTAATTCTAGTAAGACTAGTTGATCATCACCAATAATCATATATCCTGCATATTCTTCTTCTACTGTCTTGGATTTTCTGGACATTCTAAATTTTTGCTCCTTAGCAACTCTTCCTTTTTTAGGTGTTTGCTAACTTTCAATTTATATAAATTTAGTACATTCTTGAATTGATCGTTCTATTAGGTTTTTTTTTCCTAGAATATGGAGCTTTGACAGTTGCATATGCTATCTGGTTAAACTGGTTCTTGTGGGGTTTTAGAAGAACTTTTTCCTGTAGATCTTGTGTTTTGATGTTGGTTGAAAATTGGGATAAAATTGTTTAGTGTTTCATCAATTTTTTGATCTGTTTGATGTCTTTATTTTAGTGTGAAATTGCCTTTTTTTCTATTAGGTTTCTGTGCTTAGCATATAGGAGATGCTTTGTGACCATTCTACTTGGTTTTTATTTTTTATTTTTATATTAACATATTATATGGTTAATGAGCTTAATTATGTGAATTTGACCTTACAGGAGAGCCACTGGCCCAATCAGACGAGCGAAAGGAGGTTGGACTGCACAGGAGGTGGTGAACGATCTGAAGGGTATCTTATGCCATTTTATTCTTTCAAGCCAAGTGGATATTGAGAGAGGTTTGTTCTCTTTCAATTTGGTTGAGAATTGATTTTTTACTTCATTTTTATGATTTCTGGTTCTGGGTTTTGGTATAAGTTTCCTTACAATTGTGATTCCTTACTTATTTTTTAAGATAAAAAATAAAAATTGCTGCTTGCCCATTTGAGTTGTGTAATTGTACCTGTACATATGCTTATTTCGTCAGTTCTACAATAAATTAGTCATGTGAGTATTATGGAATTGAATGTTTTGAAACGGATTTCATGCTAAATGTAATTTCTAATTGGAGCTTAAGGTTGCCTCTGGTCAACAGGAAAGTTATAGATTTCTAGGGTTCTAAAATAATTACTTGGGCAATCAACTCAAAGAAGACAGATTTTTCATCTAGAAATTTATTAACCTATATTAGTATTCAGTTTTTTATTTTTATTTTATTTATTTATTAATCTTTTTAATTTTATTTTATTTTTTTTTTTAATTTTTATCTGCATAAGAAACAATTCTTCTCTGATTCTCTTAATATCAACTCACCTTGCTGCCACTACAGTATTAATTTTGTTTGGCAATTTCATTGCACAATCAAAAGATACAACGCATGCTCTTCTTTCTAACTCTTTTGTATGCTGGAGCCCTGGTGAAATTCAAAATCATTGTTTAGGATTCTTTATATGGCTAGCTATTTTGTCTAAAACTTTGTGTCCTAAATGTTAAGAGCTGGTGTTATTATTATTTGTTTGTTGGTTGTAGGGTACCTTTGTTGAAGGAATAAAAGAAGAAGTTGTATTATCACCTGCTCACACAGTTTCCCTTATAGCAGCTGGAGAAGGTACAAATGTCATGTTATGGTTTTTTTTTTTTTTTTTAATTTTATTTATTATTATTTTTTAATAATACAATAAAGTCAAAAGAAAATAGGTTCTTTAAAACTAGAGTTGGATAATATATATATTTTGATAAGTAGAGCTGTATAATTTATTGGGAAAAGTTAATGGATGCTCGGAGAGATTTGGTTTGGAAAATATTTTTAGTAACTTTTTATCGGAAAATAAAAAGTAATTGATTTTTTTGATAGCTTCTTATATTTATCATGAAAGTGGTATAAAAACTTTCGTAAAATGGTCCATTAACAAATGCCCTAAGGGCAACCCGTTAAGTGGATCCTAATTTATTTATGATATGTTATAAAAGAATATTTTACAATAGCAAAAAAATGAATGAATATTTTATTGTCACATGTGAACTCATGCTTTAGAATGCTTCCCCAACCAAAAGACAAAAATAGTATTATATATTATGATTATGTTACAGTTGTTTGCGAAACTGAAATTTTAAGATTGCTTGTCTTGTCAATTTTGAGTGTTGTCCCACTCTGTATCCCTTTTTTGTTACAATTTGAAATTCTTTTCATGATTTTTGATATGATTTAAATTGTTAATGGCAGAGCACAGACATGTGGGTTCCAAAAATTTTAATTTACTCAGCAGCAGGAGTCATACAATATTCACTCTGGTATTTTTTCACTATCTTAGTACCTACCAATATATATATATATATATATATATATTCACTATCTTAGTGGAAGCATAATGTCATTTAGTTGACTGTTGCATTTCAATATTTCAGTACTGTTTCTTATAGGTTATTCTTACTTTTTTTCCTGGCTTCTATATTAGATTGACTTTTCACATTTTCTTGACGCAGAAAACACAAACAAACTTTTCAAACATGCACACACACTCACAAAGTCAAACACAACACAAACACCCACACACACCCTCATTCAACACACTCTTGCATGGAGAACAGTAACAGAGGAATGATTATAATTATAAATGTAAAATTGTCTATCATGCATGTGGTCTACCAATTTACTGGCCTTTAGATGATGCAGCTATCTATTGTTTGATGTAGTTGAACTCTGGTGTGTTTAGTCTTAGTTGAAAGGCCTTGACCTTGCTATCTGGGTAAAAAATCAGCTTTTTAATTATTTTTTATTTCTTAATTATTGAGATTTGGTCCTGGAACACTTTCTTCATCCGTATGTACCTCCAAAAATGGAAAATGGGGGGACTTGTAGTTGTAATGCTCTCTCTTTAGGTAACTAAACTCTTAATACTAACCCAAAAAGAAAAAAAAAAACTTAACTCTTAAGACAATATTCATACCATTTTTATATGAAAGTTTAAATTCAATTGTTCTTATCCAAGTTATGATTGAGATCCTTGATCACCTCTAAGTTAACCTAATGGTGGTTAGATTTATGCAATTATATCATAATTACATCTGTAGGTTTCCCCTAATGGTGATTATCAGTTTATATCATAATTATATTATCAGTTTATATTTGTTGCCCCCTTTTTTTTTCCTATTGTTAATTTATTAGATTTATGCAATTTTTGTAATTGATTGTTTACCCCGGTATACTTCATGTATACTTGGGTGATTCGTTTTCCTGATTTACATAATTTTATTACTCATAAAAAAAAAAATGTAAGCTTCATTTGGGAGAATGCAAAAAAGAAAAGAAAAAAAGCACACCAATGCAATGTTCTTGTTTCCTTAGATTTCTTGAGGTACCTCTACAGTTTTTGGCTTGATCAGCTGAATAATTCTATTATGCTGTAATGGTATGCAACACAAACTGCAAGTATTGTTTTCTGAGGCTTTGTAATGAGATTGATTGTGTGTGTGTGTGTTTGTTTTTTTCTTGTGATTGTGCCTGTGTTTGGTAAAGTCCGATTGGAAAATATGAGTAATTCTTGGTCCTTAGACTGGAATGGGGATTTTTTGAAAAGTGTGAATCTGTTTGAGACTTTAGTGGGTTGTATACTCCAATTTAAGTGTTTAAATTTAGTTGCTAAGATTTGTATATCTTGTTTGAATTTGTTCAATAGTTTAAGTGAAATGATGCTTCCAGAATTTGCAGACGAATTAGACTTTTAGCAAGATATAATTTGGTATTTCTGAGAACTTTTTGAGTTACCACATTATTTGATTCAAAAGGTTATGGTTTACCAAAGGTTTTCTTACATATATGGATGTTTTATATCTGGGTCCTTTCTTTAGTGCAATTATATATATTATTGGTAAATTACAAACCCACCCAATGAATTTAAACCCACATTATGCAGGACAGAAATTTTAGTGAGCTTATTAATGCTATAAAGTTTCAGTTAGGTTGGCCATTTATGTATTTAACATCTTCATTATATATGCATACCGTGGCAGTAGCAAATATTTGAGTGCGTTACTTAGTTGACCAAAACATTATTATTATTATGAGCATAAACATACTTGAATTGTGTACGACATTGCATTGAAAAAATTTTGTCTTTTACTAGAATATTAGGTGTGTTGATGTTGGAAGAAACCGTTGTTAGACTTTGAGGACAACAGCGATCGATTAGCAAAACAATTATAAAATCTATTTAAGGGATATATTTTTAAATATATCTTAATTTGTTCTTAAGGAATTGTCACGTGGATCCGTGGGGGTGGAGTGTAATCAGATTCCAATAGCAGCAATTTTTCATTATGATTTATGATTTGGAAAGTACTATGACAGAATTGTATGACCTGACCTACCAGTCTTCTTCACTTACAACTACGATTCCTAATGGATGCATGATTGGCAGTTCTTTTTAAGTTCTAAGTTCTAACTCATTCAGATTGGTTCTATTTTGTAACGTGGATTGAGAGGGCCAATAGCCTAATAACTCTTCTATGGATTATTGGAATGTTAGGTTTAATTAAATGAAATTTAAAAAATGTATTTAAATTATATTTTTCTTCTACTTGTAATTTCTTATCATAATTACAAGTTATTCCTTTCAATTTCCTTTACCTGTGAATCAACTTATTAATATATGCCGTATATTGAGTTCCACTCCCTTTGTGTCTCATGCAGCTTGGAGTAGATACTGTTCCAGTCCTTGTTGGCCCTGTGTCCTACTTGTTGCTGTCTAAACCTGCAAAGGGTGTTGAGAAGAACTTCTCTCTCCTCTCCCTTGAAAAAATCCTTCCTATCTACAAGTGAGATTTTTTAAACTTACCATCTATGTCATTTATTCCGGATCTAAATGATCTGAATTTTCTAATTCATTGTTGCATCGATGAATATTTCTTCAGGGAAGTGATCTCTGAGCTTAAAGCAGCTGGTGCTTCCTGGATTCAGTTTGATGAGCCCACCATTGTATTGGATCTTGATTCTCACAAATTGAAAGCATTCACTGATGCCTACTCTGAGCTAGAATCATCTTTATCTGGATTGAATGTTCTCATTAAGACCTACTTTGCTGATATTCTTACTGAGGCATTCGAGACACTAACTGCTTTGAAGGGTGTCACTGCTTTTGGATTTGATTTGGTTGGTATAGCAAGTTTGTCCAGGATTCAATAGTTTAAAAGCTTACTCTTTTTAACTTTTTGTTTTTTGTTTTGCTGCTATTGGTATAGTGCATTTGGATCATTCATAGTGGTTTTATTTTTTTGGATTTTTCTATTCACTGATTTTTTTGGAATGTTTTTGTAAAAAGTTAACCTCTTTTTATATGATATTAACCTCTTTTTATATGATATGTCTGCAATGTTGAACTTTTAACTTGCTATTCCACTGAGAAATCACCAACAATTTTGACAATCAAATGAAATCGATAAAATTATATGCATGTCTGGCATTACTTTAGGAAGAGAGTTTTAATTATAGAGTTTTAGTAGTTTGTAATGTAGAGTTTTAACTGAGAAGCTCTTTAGCTTTTTTAGCTTTTGAGTGTTTGACAAATTGCGCTAAACAATGCTTTAAAGTGGTAGATTTATAAAGCATGATTAGTGAATTGTAGAGTTTTTTTTCCCTACAAGCTTCAAATTTTAGCTTCCTAATCCCGAAGGTTGATGTAGATGAAATCTTTGGTCATTTTTTGAACTTATTGGATTCATTTTAGCAATGCATAGTTCTTAGTTTTTTTCTGAAATACATTGAAAATGCTGCTGCTATTAGCTGTATGCATAATTTATAGGTTTTTAATATATTTCATTCTTCTTTATTTAGGTTTTTTTTTTTGTTTTAAATGCTGAATAACCTTGAATTCTTATATATTTTATTCTTTACTAATAATTTGAGTTTGAAATATATGGAGTGGAGTATATATAAAGCTAACCAAACCATGATATGACTTACAGTGAAAGAGGTTAAAAATCCCTTCATGAATTCCTTCCTTCCTTCAAACCCAAAATTTGTTTTTTCTTTTTTATAGTATGTTGGAACTTTGAGAAATGCCAATGGCTGGAATTTCGCCCTCTCAGGTGTTTTTGTTGTGGTCTAACTGGGCCATTTTTGACGACCCAAAAAGATAAAAACCCAAAGCTTTGGTTTTTTTTTTTTTTTTTTTTTTTTGGGCGAGAGTTTATATTAGAGCATTCCACATTGGGCTCTTCCAACGGGCTTTTTTGCTCAATCCACCAACCTTAATTAAATAGAAAGTGGCATGAATTGTTTTATAGGTTTGACAAGTGACTGCATGCCCCTTAGCTTTTATTTTTAAATGATATTATGCATTTTATTATAATAATATATTTCAAATTAGAATATACTATATCAGTGACCATGAAATATATTAAAAACCTATATATTGAATCACAATTGATGTCCCTACTTGTTGAGTTACTGGCCACTCAATCTCACACAAACACAACAAATTGAATCACATTATTTGTTTAAGTGATCAATTATGTGTAATAAACACTTACGAAGTGATCGATTATGAATAATAAACACCCTTTTATCTGAATTCACTACTCACAATTAATTACCTCCATCAAAATTATATCAAAATTTGGAACTTTCTCATAAAGCAAATTCTTTTTCACTGTCTCCCACCCCCCCCTTTCCATTTGTTTATTATTATCATCAATTTCTCATGTATGACTAATTGACAATCACCAAGGCTGTGTGATCGCACTTCCTATATTTTTATTTTTAGCACATCTTTTGGTTGGATTTATTCCTATTTTTTAATGAAAACCGACTTAGCTGAAATAGAAAGTGGTTTCAGCACTGTTAAGAGGCAAGGACGAATAGAAATTCAAGATCATGCTATTCAATAAATAAATCTTCAAATCATTCCTTTTATATATTATATACAATTGGAAAGCTATACATGAGTTAGTTAAAGAAATATTTGTTTATTTGCTTTTGTTATTTTTCAATACAATGAGACCCATTAACTTATTTCTTAATTGTAGGATTGTAAATGCACCAAATTGCTCATAAATATCTTGGACTTGGCTTGCTAAAAAATTCATTCATATTTGTTTGTCTATAAAAAGCTAACTTTGGACCTTGATTTTACAATGAGATCCATTGTTTTTAGTCAAAACTCAAAGGATCTAGAGAAAGAAGCTTCACTTTGTTTGTTTGATCCATAGGGTGATGGGGCAAAAGGGACATTCACTAGGGAACTATAGGGTCTTGGTCTTCGTGAAACACATCTAACCCCAGCATGGATAGCAACCATTTAGAACAGTTGTGTTGCACTCACAATTATAGTGATGACTTCTAGAGTCCTTTGCATATTATAACACAACAATATTATAATTGTCCTTAATTTTATTTTTCTCTGGTTATAAAATAAAAACTTCTTACCAGGTTTGAATCTGTCCATCCATGTTGAATCTCATTGCATGCCTATCTATAACATTCAGTTCAATATTAGAAATTGAAAGAAATACAAGGAATATAAAGAGAAATACAAGCAACACTGCATTTCAATGTAGTGCAGTGTTGGTTTGAACATTCACTAGGGAACTATTGGTTGGTATCGTTAAAACTTATCAAGTGGGAACATGTCCTTATACTGTAATTTCTTGTTGGCAGATTGCAAAAAGAAGAGACACTATAAGTGAGTGTGATCAAAGCTTATTGCATTTGGTGAAAGACTTAAGGTACTCTCTCTTTCTCTCTCTCTCTCTGTTTGTGGTGGGTTGTTGAATTGGGGCAAGCAGGTGGCTTGCATGGAGTAATAAGGTGGTTTTAGCTAATATTAGGAGTGTTGACTGTTTTATGTAATATTGAATGATTGTTGTTGAGTTGTTTTTATTTGATTAATTCATTTTAAGGGCTTCTCTCTATCTTTTTCACACATGTGGAGCGCTAAAATGGAATTGCATATTTAAAGAGATGTCCATTCCTAAATAATATTGCTAGTAATGATGTTATAGTTACCAAATGCATTGATAACTTCTCTATGCATTTAAATTCATTGTTTGATTAGGAACATAGCTAATCTTGAATGATTAAAGATGATTTGTTTCTTAAATTAAAGTGAAATTGTGTAAATGAAATGTGTGTTAACTCTTGGTTTGTGTTTTCATGAAATCACATTATAGGTATTTCTTGTAAACCACTTTATTGCAATGGATAAGAGTTGGATGAAAATTACCAATAGAAGGTCGCAAGCATATTTAGATGGAGTCCAACAGTTTCTGAATTTTGCATCTAACCATGCACACTCAAATGGAACGATTTCATGTCCGTGTCAAAAATGCGTGCATACAAAGTCGTGGCCTATAGATGTTGTACAGGCTCACTTAGTGTCAAAAGGGATTTGTAGGGGTTATAACCCTTGGATTTTTAATGGGGAATCATCGTTTGCAAAGACTTCTACTGAAATTCCTAATAGTCATGTCCAAGAAAATCCGATAGAGTATGCCGATCTTCGTGACATGTTGCATGACATGTTCCCCATGCAAGATATGGCATCTGGGTCAACGGAAGAAGTCCCTAGTGTGCACCAACCCACAGAAGGTCCTAATGAAGATGCAGTTCAGATTATAAAATTGCTTGAAGATGCTAATCAACCTTGTTATGAAGGTTGTAAGCATTTTAGCAAATTGTCAGCTATTGTGCATTTGTACCACATGAAGTGTCTTAATGGTTGGACTAATAAATCATTTACCATGTTGCTGGAATTTTTGCTTGATTTTCTTCCTTCAAATGCTAAGTTGCCAAAAGATTGTTATGAGGCTAAGAAGATTATTAAGGATCTGGGCTTGAGCTATGAGAAGATTCATGCTTGTCCTAAAGATTGTATTTTATACTGGAAGGACAATGCCAATCTTGAAGCTTGTCCAAATTGTAACCTTTCAAGATGGGAAACTAATGAGTCTAAAGGTCAACAAAGTACTAATGCTTCCTCTAAGAGAAGAAAAAAGAAAGCTGCAAAGATCTTACGGTGGTTCCCCTTAAAACCAAGATTGAAGCGACTATTTATGTCTCCTGAAACAGCTAATCATATGAAGTGGCATGCTAATTGTCGTGTGAATGACAGATTAATGAGGCATCCTGCTGATCCTGAGGCTTGGAAATCATTTGACTCTAAGTACATAGAGTTCTCATCTGAGCCTCGTAATGTAAGGCTTGGATTAGCAGCCGATGGATTCAACCCGTATGGAAATATGAGTACTACTCATAGTACATGGCCTGTCATTTTGATCCCATACAATCTCCCTCCATGGATGTGCATGAAAAAGTCTTATTTCATGCTATCATTATTGATTCCCGGTCCAACCTCACCTGGGAATGATATAGATGTGTACTTACAACCCTTAGTAGAAGAACTAAAGGAGTTATGGGATGTTGGAGTAGAAACATTTGATGTGTCTTCCAAAAAATCATTCCAAATGCATGCTGCACTATTGTGGACCATAAATGATTTTCCTGCATATGGTGATATCTCGGGTTGGAGTACCAAAGGTTCTCTTGCATGTCCTTCTTGTAACTATGATAGTCAGTCTCGTTGGTTAAGATATGGAAGGAAATTTAGTTACATTGGACATAGGCGATTCTTGAATAGTGATCATAAATTTCGTAAGCAAAAAAAATCATTTGATGGGCATGTTAATATGAGACCAGCTCCTATTATAGTACCTGGAGGGGAAATCATGTTACAAACGGATGCTAAAGCCGATCATGTGTTTGGGAAGAAAAAAGTTAATTTGACAAATAAAAGAAAAAGAGGGGAGGAAGCATTAACTGTGTGGAAGAAGAGAAGTATATTTTTCACCTTACCTTATTGGAAAGACCATGTGTTGCGTCACAATCTTGATGTGATGCACATTGAAAAGAATGTAGTTAATAATATAATTGGCACATTATTGAATTTGGATGGAAAGACAAAGGATAACTTGAAGGCACGCCAAGATTTAAAGGATATGGGTATAAGAAGTGGACTTCACTTGGAAAAGGTTGGGAATGATCAGACACGTATGCCACATGCTTGCTACTATATGAATGCTAGTGAAAAAGATGGTTTCCTGCAAGTTTTGAAAGATGTAAGAGTGCCGGATGGATATTCTTCAAACATCTCACGTTGCGTTAAACTCAAAGAACGCAAGATTAGTGGGATGAAGAGCCATGATAATCACATCTTAATGCAGCAACTTTTTCCAATAGCAATACGCGGATCTTTGCCCCCTGAAGTGAGTAGGAGTTTAATTGACTTATCTTGTTTCTTTAGGGAGATATGTTCCAAAGTACTAAATGTGGAGGAACTTGGGGCTCTTGAGAAGAGAATTGCAGTGACATTGTGCGAGTTGGAAAGGATATTCCCTCCGTCTTTCTTTACAGTGATGGTACATCTAGTCATGCATTTGGCTAGTGAAGCCAAAGTTGCTGGCCCAGTTCATTATTGTTGGATGTATCCCATAGAGAGGTAACACATATATTAACTTGGTCTATTTGGTTTTGTTGCATCACAATTTTCCGTTGTTAATCTTGGGTTTTCCAATAGGTACTTGTCAAGACTTAAGTCTTACGTGCATAATAAAACTTATCCAGAAGGCTCAATTGCAGAAGGGTATATAGCAGAGGAATGCTTAACATTCTGCTCACGCTATTTTAAATCTGTTGAGACTGCATTCAATCGGCCTGTAAGGAATGTTGAGGAATCCATGGGTACAGTTGTGAGCATTACACTAGATTCAAATTCATGGATCCAAGCACATCGTTATGTGCTATTCAATTGTGAAGAAATCACCCCATTTCGCGAGTAAGTGATATGTCCTTGCGTATTCGTGAATGACATTCCAATACAATACTCTAGATTAACACTAACATGTTTGTCTACACAGTGTACACATAGCGAAGATCAAGGCTGGTTTCCCTTTTCATGTGACTGATGATGTTATTCAAAAGCAGCACATGGAGGAATTTTGCAGTTGGTTTAGGGAATATGTAAGTAAAGCATATATATATATATATAGAACTATTTTCGGTTGTAACATTTTAGATAGTATACTTATAATAAAAGCATTCATTTATAATAGGTGATGTCAATGGATGCCTCTGAGAGAATGAAACTCTCTGATAAAGTTAGATGGTTTGCTCGATATCCAGATAATGAAGCAAAACGGTTCAAGCGTTATGTCATAAATGGTTTGAAGTTTCGCACCAAAGATTTTGAGACAACTAGGAAAACTCAAAATAGTGGGGTTTGTGTTGATACTGAAGGTGGTGCTACTTATTATGGTGAACTAATCGATATTATTGAGTTGAACTACTCTGACAAGTATCGATATGTATTGTTCAAATGTCAATGGGCTGATGTTATTAGTGGGAGAGAATGCAAAAAAGATGACTTTGGATTTTCCCTTGTCAATTTTTCAAGATTGATACACACGGGTGATCGATTGATTGACGAACCTTATGTATTAGCATCTCAAGCTTCGCAAGTGTTTTACGTGGAGGATGTGAGACATAAAGATTGGATGGTGGTGGTCAAAACAAAACCTAGGGAGGTGTTTGATATTGGTATTGAAGTTGTAAATGATGATGAAGAAGTGGATACATATATGGAGAATGTCCCTTATAATGTAACTACCGATGATGCACGTGATGATGCAAATGACAACCATGCTTGGGCTCGAGTTGATGAAGAAGGAACCATTTATGATACACCGTTGATTAGTGAGGATGAATTGCTTGAACAAGACTTTATCGATGATGAAGAGCTTAGTGATGATGTTTATGAGTCTAATGATGATGAGTCCAATGATGATAGGGCCAATGATGATGAGTCTAGTGATGAAGACTTTAGTGGTGATGACTCTATTAATACTTTTGTATCATTCATTATATTTTTTGCTTTGGTTTCCATGCTTGTAAAATACTTTAAGGGTAGTCTTATTGTATCATTCATTAATACTTTTGTATCATTCATTATATTAATACTTTAAGGGTAGTCTTATATAGATTTGCTTTATGAGAAGTTTTAGTGTTGCAATTACTTATACCATTAATTGTCATTGTGCTAATTATATACTTGTTTATTTTAGACTTTGACACTTGAAATGGGAAGGCGAAAGACAAAGCTGCGCACTCGTTCCAAGAGTGCAACATTGGAAAGAGCTTCTTCACAAGATGTGGACGAAGTGGGTGACCAAGAAACGCATGAAGCTTCTACACAAGGTATGGGCTTTTTACTCAATAGTTTACCATTCATACACAAGATATGGGCATGTAAGTTGTGAACCTTTATATGAAATTTTATGAAACAAATGGGCATGTAAGTTGGTTTCCTCTCAACCATTACCACAAAATTCTAGGATTCTCCTTAGAGTGTTAATTTTGAGATTTTGCATCATGCAGCCTTGAAAAAGGTTATTTGACTCACACTAGAAACATGTTAATAGCTAAGAGTATGGCTATGATAAATCTGCTTCATACCATATATATATATATTATATGTTGCATGGTTCAATTTTTTAATTAAACCAAAGTTTTGAATTATTCTTAAAACCATGCAGCTTCAAAGTTTTGAATGCCTCCTCACCTCTTGATTGGAAACATGTACTATTCAGCATGTTTCTAATATTTTATTTTCTTTAGCATATAATGACCACTTATTTAATAGAATATTTAGACTTATCCTTAGCTTTGCATGCCTTGTTGTTTGACATTGGTTGATATTATCTCCTTCAAAATTCAGATGTGCAGCCAATTGTACGTGTCACTCGCGGGCAAAGCAAGTACTTGGATATTTGGAATCTTCCTGATGAAGAAGAGATTGAGTTGCCGCTAAATAGTATGCATCAGCCGGTTGATGATGGGGCAAGGACTTTCACTGGTTTCTTGGGTACAATTGCGCGGAAACCCCACATGTGCCCGATTAGATTTCTTAATTGGAAGGCCATGCCAGAAGAATTTAAAGAAGAGTGTTGGCGTCTTGTAGAGGTATTAAAAAATTTATAATATTTGTAATTATGACATTTTGTATTAAGTTTTACATAAGTATTTTAGCATGAAAACATTTGTAATTTGATAACTCAATTATTTGATTGTAGCGAAAATACTGTGTCCCTGTTAATCCTGTTGCATATGCGGCTTTGAAGACATTTACCTTACAAAAAATTGGGAAAGCTTGGAGGGATCATAAGTCTAGGCTGAAGAAACAACACTATATACCTGATTCAAGAAACAAAGCACGGGTAAAGAGCAAAGAAGACACAAGATGCATAAAAGAAGATTGGGAAATACTTGTTGATCATTGGTATACTGATGATGCAGTGGTATGTTTGTTTTCTCTCTATTTTCTGTCATGGATCATACCAAAATGAGAATGATTATTAAGAAATTGAGAGAATACATATTGGATTGCTTTCAGATAGGATTTGTTAGTTTTATGTGGGCTTTTTGTGAAACTGGTATATATGAGAAGTTGTGTTTCATATTTCATAGAAAAAGATTCAACAAAGCTCTTTGATGGTCTATAGTTTGTTAGTACTGAATTAGCTTATTTGTCATTTGTCAAAATGGCTTGTAGTTGTTTTATGCTAAACTCCTTTTGTGGCTTCGCCATTGTTATATTTTCGAAGATTTGCAGTTGGGTTTTAGTGTATTTACAGAAATGATTAAGCATTTAATTTTGTCTGCCATGCTTGCTTTGTGATGAAGATGCTTGCCAATGTGGTGTGTGAAGATCATATTTTATGCACATGAAAGGCAAACTAGAGATTTATAAGGCTTTTTTTTGTTTTGGGACTACATCAATACAATTCCTAAGAAATAGGGGAGGGAGAGGCCCCCAACTCAGTGAGTTCGAATGCGGGAATTCTACTCTTTGTTAAAAATAATAATGGTAACTTCCAACTGTTAGATGGTTTTAGTCTTTTAGCATAAGTCTTAAGAGAATTAAGACAAGGCTTTGGCATGTGTGTGCACATGACTTTATTTTACTGTTTGTGTTAACAATAAGCAATGAAGAAAATCTCAAAATTAGACTTTTTTTTTTTTTTGGTTTTATTCATTTTTTTATGTTATGCAAAGTTGAAATGACATATTGGAATTTAATGAATGATACTTCATTTTTATTTTATGTGAGAATGTCATGATTATGATAGATCTTTGTATTATCATTAACTTAAGCATATGGCTCTATAAATGAGTGACCTTTTTGTGCCAAGCATATGTCAACTTTGAGTAATCTTATTTAGCTAAAAGTGGCTTTAGAGTCACTTTTGTTGAATCTTACTTAAAACATACTGTATATAAACATGTAATTTTGTTGAATGTAGATAGAGTCAGAGAAGAATAAGGAGCGTCGTTCTAAACAGGATGACTTACATACTGCTGGTTCTTGTGCCTTTGCTGTGCACGCTGCAAAAAAGGTAATAAGTATTATGACCATTTTTTAAATGATTTTGACTTCTCCTAAAGTTTATGTGGAACCAATATTTATCACTACATAAATATGCTATTCATAATGTAGGCAAAAAAGGATGGACGTCCTGTAGAGCGTGCAGTATTATATCCAATACTACATACTCGTAAAAATGGAACTGCAGTTAATTCTGTAGTACAAGAAAAAATGGTGAGTAATTTCTCCATTGTAGTTGGGGGTAAATAAAATAGGAACTCAATGATAATTGTTAGCCAATACATATTCCTTTTTATTGTGGGGTCATTTGATTGTTGGATCACATAGCAAACTCCATTTTATTGTGAAAATGTTATTCTTACTGATAATATGTAAAGGGCTAAAAAAAAACATTGCCTTTCGCAAATGCAAAGGAAACACCGAGACTGATAAAGTCAATAGAACTGTTCCCTGTGATACAATTACAAACAAGTCACCATGAAAGTAAAATTGGCTGGGAACCATGTGTATATGCATGTAATATCAAGAAGGAACAGGCAATAAGCAGAATGATGCACTTTAAGAAAAGTAATTTCTTTTCCTTTTGGATTTCTGCCTTCAAAAAGCATGATCCTTTCAAAAGAGAAAATTCTTTTTAAGAGATCCCAACTTTAATAAAAAGCATACATATGACTTCCTTTCAAAAAGCATGATCCTCTATGTTTAGTTCTTTTGTTATATTACAACATACATATGACTTCCTTATATATATATATATATATATATATATATTTTGGAGAGGTTCATGTGGTGAGTTGCCTGTAGATTGTCAATTTTCTCTTGAGGGTTACTGGTACATATTGGTGCTTGTTTGTCCCATCCTATATATATGTATGTATATGTTGTGAGGTCATTTTAACTATATGATTTCTAACTTTTTTTTATTTTGTTCAAACCCAAATATCAGGACAAAATGAAGCAATTGTTGGATGATTCTTCGAATCATTTGCAGTCATCTGACATGAGTGGTAGTATTGCATGGTCAACAAATGATGTGTTTGCCAAAGTGATGGGTAAGGAGCGCAAAGGTCGTATTCGTGGGGTAGGATTTGGTCCAAGCCCAAGTGGTCGAAGTAGCAAGAGTGCTCTCACGGACATTGAAATACACTCAAGTCAAGCAAGGGACAACGAAGTTGCACAATTGAAGGCTTCCTTGGCTACTATGGAGGATAAACTTGCAAGTTTTGATGAAATGAAGGAAAGACTTAGTCAATTCGAAGACATGGAGCAAAGAATGGAGCAAAGAATGGCTCGTATGTTCCAACAAATGCAATCCCAATGCAATCAGGTATATTAACAAAGACTTAGTCAATGTTTTTCTCTTTGTAAGCACTTCGTTGTCGTTGTGAGTGCGTATAAATGTTTACATTTAACTTGTTCCCATTTTTTGCCTTGGTAATATTTTCTTGTCATTCTATTCCATTTATGCACACTTATTGAGTGATTATACTTTGTATGTAGGATGTTCCTTCGGCTCAACAATCTCCAGCTCTCCAAAAATCGTCAGCCGCATCCTATCAACCAAGCAGCTTATAAGTTTTATCTTAGTGTTCGAGGACTTTTTTTTGTACAAAGAACTACGGAAGAACAACCGCATTTTTTGCAAGTGTTGAAGGATATTTTTAAACACTTTAGAACTTTGATTATGATATTAGTTTAATTTGAGCGGTTGTTTTATTCAAAATACCACATCTTTTTTTGTTAATCTTATGATGGTGGTTATAGACAACGTTATGTATTTGATAATATATTTCTATGTTAATATTACGTTAGTTTGGAGACATTTGTAGTGTTGTTAATTAATTATATTTGTGGTATTGTGTTAGTAGAGTTAAAATTGTTACAGGTTTTAAATAGGTTTGAACAATATATTTATAACAGGTATGAACAATATATTCCGGAAAAACAGTGGTTTTAAAGCAACCTGGAAAAAAAAAAAAAAAAAAGAACCTATAGCGGTGGTCAAAAAGCGCTGCAATAGGTTTACATTCCCTAATTAAATAAAACCCTATAGCGGCGCTTATTGCTCGCTGCTATATATTCGAACATATAGCGGCGGGTAGACCCGCCGCTAAAGGTACATATATATAGCGGCATTTCCACCCGCCGCTAAAGATACTCACATATAGTGGCGTTTTTACCCGCCGCTAAAGGAGCAATTGGACCGGCTTAATTAATTGCCTATAGCGGCGGGCACAGCGCGCCGCTAAAGGTGGACACAATAGCGGCGGGCGCACCGCGCCGCTAAATGTCAATTTACATAATTTTGGAAGTCGTATGGCGGCGGTTTTATGCCCGCCGCAATAAACCAAAACCGCCGCTAAAAGGTGTACCTATAACGGCGCTTTTTTTTACCGCCGCAATATATCTATAGCGGCACCGCAACGGTGGCGGGATAAACCGCCGCAATAGCACCCGCCGCTACAGGTCAAATGTACCTTTAGCGGCGCTTTTTGGGGCTTTAGCGGCGCTTTTTGGCCCGCCGCAATAGGTCAGTTTTTTTGTAGTGAATATAATTTGAAAACAACCTAATCTCTTCTTGTTAGCAATCCAATAATTTAAATCCTTATTATCTGTCATTCACGTTACACCCATGGACTTTCTTAACTATAATTTATAACATTAGTGGGTTCCAGTTAGCTCAATTGGTAAAGTTTTTTATAGTTGAATAAGAAATTTGGGGTTCAATTTCCGGCTATACCAAAAATCGATTGGTATTTGGTCTGATAATAAAGAGCTATTATCAAGAGTGGAAACCACAAGTTGAAACTCTCTAAAAAAAAAAAAAAAATTATAACATTAAAAACAGAAATTATAATACCATTCATTGCCAAGTTGCAACTAACAAATTATATTCAAATTATAGTTTGAATATAAGTTCAAACAAGGAAACAAGGCGTGCTATATTTAAACTTTTGAGTTGCATCTTTTATTTTAGGCGAAAATACTAATTTGGTCGCTACTATGGCAAATGGTATGCATAGCTGGCACACTTAGTATTGATGTGGCTAACAATTTTTTTTTTTAAATTAATAAAAAAAAATGCCATGTCGACATTTAAATAAAAAAACAAAACAAAATAATTTTCCTCAAAAAAAAAAAAAAAAAATCCACTAGTTCTTTTACGTTCTGGAAATTAGTAACTCATGTTTTTTACATCTAATTATACGGATCATAAAATAGCCATTAGCTCGAATTTACAAAGAACTGTTTCACAAATTTGGCTCTAATCTACTCAGATTTACAAACAAATTAAGGTAAAAAATTAAAGAAATATCTCAGCCTAAGATCTGAGGGTGCCACCACTGTCATGGAGGTTCAAGAGGATTGAAGGTTTTTCGTTCTACTGATCTAGACTCGATCTCTGCCACTAGCAAAGCCAATCAACATCAGTAGAAAAAATCAGCATCGAACCCATTTCTTGGTCTCATCGATGATAATGCAAAAGGTCAAAGTTATATATTTTTGAATTATATCCCAGTCAAGGTCAAGATTGGATTATGTCTAGGTTAGAAAATTTTAATTTTTGTATTGGGAATATTCTTGCTGTAATGTGCAACGTATTTGGTTGTTTAGTGGAGGTGTTGTAAGTGCTTGATGAAATGCCAAAGCAGAATATCACTCTGAATATAGTCGCTAGGCTTCAAAGTTTTGTTTTTCCTTGTTTGGTTTCTGGGAAAATATGAGAAAATTGATGAAAGTTGATTTTTCAGTTTTGGTTTTCTTTTTCCCATATCTTTTACAATTAAGATTTTCTTTTTTTCCTTTTTCCCTTTAAATGTTGACATGGAATTTTTAGTTTTTATTAAAAAAATTTATTATTATTTTATTAGTCACGCCAGCTTTAAATATGCCAACTATATACAGAATTTGCCACTTAGATATTTTATGTTAATAAGTTAACGGTAGAGACTAAATTGACTGCAAATTGAAAATAACAGGAACTAAGTTGACTGTTACCAAAATGTACGACCAACTTGTCTATGACCCTCTTTCTCAAAAAAAAAAAAAAAAAAAAAAAAAAAAAAATTGTCTATGACCCCAAAATACATGGACCAAAATAGATTTTTTGCCTTATTTTATTTTCAATTTTTATTATTATTTTATTTTTTGATATGCATTGACTCTCTATTTAAAATTTTAACCCCAACACTCTGCAGCTTATAGTTCAAAAAAACCATTTGTAAAATTGGAAAAATTCTTAGATACTCTTGGAATATAGATAAATTTTGTTTTCTCCTCTCTTGTGGTGAACTCTACAATGAATTTAATGAGTATACCCCACTATGAATGTGAAAAAAGAAAACGTCATTCTCCGTATTCGAGAAATACCTAAGAATTACTCATAAAATTGAATATTTTTAAAAAAATAAAAATTATATTATCAGGCATTAGCCCAAATTTAGGGATAGTTTTTTCTATCTTACCCATTTAATTTTTATTTGCAACTCTTTCAAAATAACCAAAACAAAACAATATTATCTGCAATAAGCCTTTATTCTACGGTACATGTTGGGAGAAATTACCCACTCCTTGATAGGTACAAAGTCTTAACTAATATTATTAACCAAGTGTGAATTTACCAACACAAAGGTATTCTTATAAATAAAAAGAAAACCAATGCAAAGGTATTGGAAGTTAGCTACAATAAATAACAAGGCTATGCTACTAGCAAGATATATAAATTGGAATCCAATTATCCAAGGGTGAAATTATCAAACATATAGAAAGCATACACTGTTAGGTTCAATAGGTTTAGGGTCACAAGAACAAATGCGAAGCAGGAATAAAATATCATTTAATTAATTTGGATAGTAATAATTTACAAGTAAAAGAGGTCACTACAACAAATTTGTGAAGCAAAGTAAAGATGGACAGTAGAAACACTTACCTCTCTTTACTCCTCTGATTTAAGAGTCCAAAGCGAATGAACAGTTATTAGCCTTGAACACGAAGACCCAGATCAAAGTTTTGCAATGAAGCGTGAAGGGTAGGGAAGTAGGCAGAACGTAGAGCGTGAAGAATGAATCATAGAAGATGAAAAGCAAGTCAACACTGAAAATTCATGGAGGAAAAGGTGGAAACAACGCATCCATAAACAAAAATTCTAGGACTACATTGTAAACCACAATTTTTTTTACAACTATATTCACATGATAAAAATGTAAATAGTAAAGATAAAGTGGTGGATCCATATGAAAATGAGAGACAGCCAGTTATAATCTGCCACATAGAATAATTGATGACATTTTATGCGGTACTAAAATTACTCATTAATAAATTACCCAAAAGAAAAAAAATAAATAAAAAGCACAAACAATTTATTAAAATAAAAAGGCACAAATAAAAGAGAAAGATTAATGTCAAGGAAATATAAAATGACACAACTTGTACTACAAGGACTCACATCACACTTCTATCACTTACAACTCACCACATTGGCGAATAGTGGCATAAGTTATGCCATTTTATGTGTTCCTAGCATTACTCAAAGAGAAATGATGTGACCAATCGGATCCCACCACAATAAAAATCCAAATAATAATAATAATATTAAGATAATAATATGACTTTTGTGTGGGGGAGATAAATACATTTGAGAGCTTTCATGAATAGCCTCATCACACGAGCACATGTGTGGTAAGGCTCCTTCTTTTTTTTTTTTCTTTTTTTTTTTGAGTTTAATGTAATTTTTCAATTTGAATTATTTATTGTTAGTGCAAATTATCTATTGTTAGGGAGATTATATAGGAATAGATTTTTAAGAAACTAAAATTTAGGATTTCAAATGAAGTAAACTACTAGGTTTAGTATGTGCTAGTTTTTAGGAAAAAATGAATCAAACATGCATGAAATATATTTAAACAGAGAGTGTGCTAATTTTTAGGAAAAAAGTTGCCCTAGTAGTTTTTTTTTTTTTTTTTTTTTTGTGAATTTTGTTGAATTACAATTTTAACCCCAATTTTTATTTTTTAAGAATAAGGATTATTTAATTAGATAAGGGGTATTTTTGACATTTTTTGGAGTAAAAAAATGACTCTTTTTTTGAGCAAAAATATGACTATTTTTTTTTAGATAGTTTTTTTTAATAGGAAGTTATTTTATTTATAGAACATGGGGCAGTGGGAAGTTTTATAGAACCTGGGGTAGTTTTGGTTGTTTTTAATTTTTGTCAATTTACAGTTTTAACCTCATTTTTATGTTTTAGAAATAAAGATAAGTTAATTAAATTAGGAGTATTTTTGGAAGTCAAAAACACAATAACTAACTATGGGGATAAAAGCCCAAACGAATATATTGGGCCTTGGGCTGCTATTTGAATATATAAGTATGTCCGAAGAGGAGCAAACGATCAGAGGAGGCCCCAAAGTTGAGTATCATGGAAGAAAAGAATGGAATTATATAGTCCGAGGAGTGCATTCTCTTAGGACTGAAGGAATATCAGCCAAGCAAATACCTGAGCATTGTGGATGAGCTTCCAGGAAGTTCCAACGATAATGATGAACTCCATGCGTGCATAAGGATGATAAAGAATGGCAAAATATCTGAGAAAAAGCTGATACCACCGCATTTAATGCATTGCAGCAACTTTTCTGGCCGCATTTATGTGGAGAAGACTCCTGAACAGTGCAAACTCAGCTGCCTCCACTCATGGTGAACTAAAGAAGATACCTGATGTGACATTTACTCAAGTGGGTGCTTAAATGAAGAACAAGTATACGATGAATATGATTTAGAAACAACTATATAAATGAGAAGGTTCTTTCATGAGAGGGGATCGGAAAAAGGAGAAAAGAAGGAGAAGAAAAGATTACTGTAGCTCCTAGAGCAATCTTAGTCATTCAAACCATAATTTGTCTCCTTGGACCTAAATTTATTCAAGTTCCCAACATTTTCATACTTGCGCTTTTGATAAAGTCTTGATTAACTGTTGTAGATTTCACAAATAGCCCAATTCTTTTACCCACTCTCTACAAATTTATTGTATTAGGCTTATTGGGCTCATATCCCCTCTCTTTTGGGCTTGAGCAACAAATCTTGACCCTACACTAACTTTCTGAATCTTCTTAATATATAGAGATAACATATAGAGACACTTTAACCTAAAAAGGTCTAAGCCTAATGAATATGTGCTAAATTATTATTATTATTATTATTATTATATAAAGTAGAAGTTGAGAGAAAATTTAATTAGATTTCAATTATGCATTAATTTTGTGCCATGTGTCTACTTAGATTTTTTAATCTTTGTGTCAAGTGAGTTAATGAGTGCAAAATACTAAAAGTTCAATATTAATGAACTATAAAAAATAAAGAATAAAAACCAATCATATATCTACTTAACAAAAATCACCATTTGTTTTATCTTATTCAAAATTAGAATAAAAATGATCATAAGTAATAGTGTTAAATTTAAGCAGGAATTTTAACATGCATCTAATTACATTTATTTTTTACTAATAGTTTGATTAATTATGTTTATTTTTAGGGGAAATTACAGTAAATTCACCTGTGGTTAAGCCCGTTTTTACTTTGCCTACTCATGATTCAAAACTCAACACTTTATCCACTTGAGGTCCGCTCTGTTACAACTTCGTTACCCACCTCAATTAAAATCGAGGGTAAATATGTATTTTTGTTTTTCTTTTATGTCTCTCTCCTCCCAAAACAAAATAATACATACAAAAATGAGAAAAATAAGACCTAAAAGCAAATTTGCAAAAATTGTAAAGTTCTAGTTGAAGAACACACTACCTCTTGGTATGAACATTCTTGAGCCAATCAATCCAAATAAAATTTTCATATTCACATAAATCCAAAAAACATTCTACTCTTATATACATACAATAACCTTAAATTTAAAAAAATCCTACACTTTCAGAAACTCACACACAAACAACCATCGCCACCACCGACCTCAGATCAATGGCTGATCCACCCGATCTCAATTTCCACCTTTCGCTCTATTCAATCTCATCTAAGGAACCCATGGCCAAAGTTTCACTAGGTTTGTTGTCTTTTCTCTCTCTCTTCGTCTCACACACACATCCAAACAACAGCCACTGCGGTGACTTCATTTTGCTTCGTGGGTCTCTTTTTTTTTTGGTGGTTTTTTGGGTTGTGGGCTGATCTAATTTTGTTGTGGTAGAAGTGGTTGATTTGATTTTGGCAGTGGTTGTGTGTTGTGGTTTGCGATTGGTTATGGGTTTCAGAGGTGGAGTAGCCACCGCAATGACATCGTTTTGCTTTGTGGTTCTACTTTTTTTTTTTTTTTTTGGGTGGTTTTTTGGGTTGTGGGTTGATCTGATTTTGTTGTGGTAGAGGTGGTTAATTTGATTTTGGTGATGGTTGTGTGTTGTGGTTTGCGATTGGTTATGGGTTTCAAAAGTGGTTGTGGTGACTGTTGGTGGACGGGAGAGAGAGAGAGAGAAAGAGAGAGAAACAAATTAGAAAGGAGATGGGAAACCCAGTTTTGGGTCTTTTGAAGCAAACCCAGTTTTGCTTTTGGGATTGTCTGTTGAGACTGTTCATGCTATTGAGGCTTTCAATCATTCATTCGTTTGGGTTATTGGAAAAACCTTCATATGTTAAAGGGAGTTTGTTATGGTGTGCCTATGATTACATTGCCTCTCTCTACTGAACAATTTTTGAAGTTTCTGCATTTGAAGTTCTTAAGCAACTTTTTACCATTTTTACATAATGACATTTTTTTGATCTTGTTTTCTTTTGATTTTGTATGAATTTTTTGTTTTGGGAGGAGAGAGACATAAAAGAAAAGCAAAAATACATATTTACTCTCGATTTTAACAGAGGTGGGTAATGGAGTTCTAACAAAGCGGATCTCCGGTGGGCAAAGTGTTAAGTTTTGAAGCACGAGTAGGCAAAGTGAAAACAGGCTTAACCACAGGTGAGTTTACTGTAATTTCTCCTTATTTTTATGATAAGTGTTCATTTTTAAATTTATTCATGCATATGCATGAGTTACAAGCTAGTGTTATATTAACTACTCATTCTTGTCATCATTACTCAATATGGGACTTTACTCACTTGTGTATACCCAACAATCTCTCCATTATCTGTGAGTCTTTGTTTCTTTGTGGGCTATGCAACTCACACTCACTCCCCCTTGCCTAAATGAGCTTTTTCATTTACTAATGCATCATCCATGGGCTTCCATGTGTCAACTCCATACCTCACATCATTATTGTTTATTACCATTGACAAATATCCTTTGTTGGGCCTTTTTCCAATATCATCAAGATCGTTTGTGTGGGCTTTATAGGCTTTTCTTATGTCCAATATACCACCTCTATTCATTCTTTTTATCATTATTCAATACAGGACTTCACTCACACGTGTATACGTAACATTTTAACCCAAAAACCAAAGATATGGTTTGTACGATCCACCACCCAATATAAGCCATCAGATTCAAACTAGTTTCTTTCTTTGACAAGTAAAAACAGAAAATTCTTCGCAACTACTTGAATTTTGGCACGACTGTAAATTATCCAATAATGTTTACTTATAAATTTATACTTAATTATAAGATAAGTGTATGTTTGATAATGACTTATTTTCGATAATTTATTTATATAATATTGATCAAAGATATAATTTTTTATGTTAAATGTGTGACAAAAAATTTAAAATCTAATTTATTTCAAAAAATCTAAATGTTAAAGCAATAAGCTTTTAGCTTTTAAGCAATTCACAAAGATTATAATGTATTTGTAAACAAAAGAAATTAGATTTAAACATACATATTATTATATATTGCATGTATACTTATATAAAAATATATTTATATAAATTAATAGTAAATTTTGTAATTTTATAAATAAATTCTTAAGATATAAAATTAGTATTTATAATTTATTGATAATATAAATACTCAATTTTTAAAGATACAATATTAACAAATCTATTTTTAATAAGTTCATAAATGAAAATTATTTTATCTATATAACTCAAATAATAGTGCTAATTTTCATTCGAAATAAAACTAAATGGACAATTCTAAATTTTTAATAATCAGCTCAACTCAGTTCATTTACAACCCTATTTATAATAAAGTACATTTACAACTGTAATTATAATAGATTTGTGGCTTACAATCATTGATAATTTGGGATCTTAGAGACTCAAAAAGATCTACTGAGAATAAATGAGGAACTTGGGTCCAGGTGAGAAGATGTTGTTTATGCATGAGTCCTTTTGAAGACCATCTAAAACTGGGTATCTGATGAAGGAGGTCAAATCCTATAAGAAGGTCTCTTCCTGTGAGGGGGGAGCCAGGACTTGGTGTTTAATGGTAAGTGTTGGGAATATTCTGATGAGAATGGGTTTGCTTTTCAGGGTGATCAAAAATGTTTCTCCATTTGCTGCTCTGAACATCTGGTGATGAGGTAACCAACATTCTTTAGGTAATATTTTAGGATGGAGGATTGTTGCTGCTGCTCCTGTATCAAATAAGGCTATTACTGAAATGGGTTTGGCATAAGTGTCCAGGAGGATGCTTACTTGGGCTATAGGGGTAGGACTGGTTAGGGGGGCTATAATGGGCTGTGATGTGAAGATAGTTTGGATTTTTGGGTCTGAATCTTCTTCATTGTCTAGATCTGAGTCTTCTTCTGAGGTGGAATAAGCCATGACTGCTAAGGCTTGAGGGGAGTACTCATCATCTAATGAAAAGAGAGACTCTACGTCTGAAAAAGGAGTATCATCCGCATGAATCTGTGCTTGCTCCAGAAGTTTTGCTGCTTTTTCCCTTTTTGGACAATTTTTTGCAAAATGCCCCAGTCTTCTGCATACAAAACAAACTCTTGAAGTTTTCCCTCTAAACTGCTTTCTTTTAAGAAATCTCCATTTCTTCCTACGAAAGGATTGCTTCTTCTGACTCGCATAGTGCCTTTTCTTCTAAGAATATTTTTTGAAATGATCTTTTCCTTTTGTTGAGCAGGTACAATTCTTGTCATAGCACTTGATCTGCAAATCTTTCTTTTTACAATTATCCTTGAGTTTGCCATGGATCTTGTTAATTTCTGAAAGAAATTTTCTCTGGTTGCAGAGTTTTTCTAGGGCAATAAGCACATGCTGATAGATTTCTCCCAGAGAGGCTTGCTGCAACGTTATCTTTTGGAGATTCATCATGCGAAGAGTTTCGTCTCCTAATGGTTGTGGAAGGGAATTGAGGAAAGTATGCTTTGAATTGACATCATCCATGCCATTAAAAGAGTAGTATCTTCTTGACATTCTGTCAAAATGTTTCTCCAAATCTCTTCTTTCAAATGAGCAGCATTTCATCAGTAGAAATTCCTCTCGTGCTACTTCAGTGTAGTGAGTTACCGATCCAAGGAACTCATTATGGATTATTGTGAAAAAATCTTCCAAGGTATTACATTGAGCTGCTTGTCTTTGCCTGTATTCCCCTAAGTTAATCCACCATTCTCGCAATCTTCCTGTGATCCTTGCGACAAATTTGGCTATAATTTGGGACACCGTGGCATTTGGGGCTTGGAGTTCTACTATACACCAAGAATACATGTTAAAAAACTCTTCATGCCATTTAGAAGGAGGGATATTATCAAGGGTGAACAGATGTTTGGAGTCAATGGTTGATGAATAAGTCAACCTTGTTTGGTTTTCTGGGATAATGGGTGGTGGAGGAAATATTGGCGAAGGTTGTCTGGGTCGGAGAACATCATCTTCCTCTTCTTCCTTTGGTTCTGCTTCTGTCATAAACACCTCCTCTAGACCAAGATCTGACAGGTCTAATTCAGAATCCTCAATTACAGGGAGTACAAAAGGTTCTTTTGAATCCGCAAGGGTGAGGGTTTTGAGGAATGATGAGATTGGGTTTGGGGGGTCAGGGTCTACAGCTAACATGTTCATGTCGGGAGGCTTTGAGGAAGCTCCAACAGTTGGATCAGGAGGTCAATACAACGATTCTTTGTCTTTCTTGGTAGGAAAAGGTTTGTTTTGGGACTCTGGTTGAGTTGGAATATTGTAGGTTATGACAGGGAAAATTCCACTTGGCTTAAAAGGATTATGGTCAGGATGTGTTATGGCTAATGGTTGAAGATTCTGGTAGGGAGAGGCTGGGAAGAAATGAGAGGTTAATGGTATGGACAGATCTTTATATAACGATTGGCGAGGTTGGAGAGGCATATGAACATATATCGGAGGAGTCTGAGGAATTTCCTTCTGGGGTCCTTCCATGGATTGGAGTTGTAGCAACAACTGTCTTCTTTCTTTTTCTTTTTGCCCAATAAGGGGAAAAGAGACAGACCAGTCTCTGATTGTAGATGTGATAGTTGCCAATTCTTCCTCAACTGCTTTGATTTTCTCTTCCTAATCCTTTTCAAAACCATCACATGGTTCCATGAGGTGCATGATTAAGGGTGGGCTTGGCTAGGCTCTTAAACTAATGGCCCGTTTAGATGGAGGGGGAAAGGGGGAGAGTAGAGGGGAGTAGAATAAACTTTACTAAAAATAAGCTAATTTTAGGCTAAATCTACTATACTTTACTCTCCGTCCCTCCCCCTCCATCCAAACAAACCTTAAGAAACCTCCACCCATGGGAGGTCTTTGAGTCCCTTTCAATTACAGGTGGGCTACATGCCTGGCTTTCGTTGGGAATGGAAAACTATTTAATTTAAATTAAACAATTTTTTTTTAGAAGGAATTTAAATTAAACAATTAGTTCCATTTGTTTAAATTAAAGGTTTACTTCCTCCCAACTAATCTTTTTACTATTAGTTTATTTAGTATTTACACAACAGATTTTTATTTTAAGATGTCAAATTACCATATTTGACTTATATTTTTCTTCTTGTAGCTAGGGTGTGTGTGTGTGTACGATAAAAGAAATATAGAATGTGGTTGTGGTTGTGGTTGTGGTGGTAGTGAAAGGTGGTGTTAAGTAAAGAGCTGATAATGAATCGAAAAACCATGCCTAACCGCTCAATAAAATTTTGGTAGCCAGAGTGAAAATTAAAAGAAACTGGTATACTCACATACACAACACACTTATTATGGAAGTTACGTTCCATTCCAAGTAAATTGGCTAGAAAGAACAAACTGACTAAAATACCTCTGAAAATTTATAATTAGGAAGAGATTCTTATACCTATATCTCTAATTAACTAGCTAGGAACTAATCATATAGTGTTGATGCTTTATAAAGTGTTAAAGGGTGTAAAAGGTATCCAAGCACAACACTGGTGATGACCACCACACAAACAAATAGAAGAGGAAATCCGACTCGTGAGAGTCTCCTCTGATCTCTCCTCTTCTGCTCAATTCTGCCTGCAAGATAAGGAGAAAGAAAAATGCCAATGCCACAACTAGAAGTAAATGACATGTTTAATACAAAGTAAAGCGATACGACAGTCATTGAGAGGGGTAAGTGAAGCATTTGCACCTCATAGAAAAGGTTGACTACATGGCTGCAATCAGTCGAACGCATAGCCTAGGAGTTCACTTTGTACAGCCTAATATGTAATACTATGCTATGTATAATGTTATGAAACAGACCAGTACATTATTGACTCTCTTTTGTTGTTTTTGAATTAAAGGTACCACCCGCTCTTTAGATACTTGAAAAGGCACACCGCAGTGGTTGCAAATAAAGCAAATTTTAGGAGAATAAATTAAAAAATAATATTTACAAATCCAATGCCAAATCATCATCAGAATGTTTTTCCTTGATGTTCAAGATTTGCTCTATCAATAATATAAAAATGTAACTGATCAAGAAATGCTGGGTAGAGACTAGATGTAATGAGCCCACTAGTTTCAATGGAAAAAGAATGAGAATTTATGTAATTCTAAGTAGTCGCGCTCCACATAGAAGAGTAGAACAGGAAAATCGAGAAAGAAAGTGAGAAAGTTGCACCTTACTTCAATGCTAAAGGCTATGGATTGCATTTATACAAGTTTCTTGGAATTCTTATTGGGTCATGTTAATGAGTTCACTTATGATAATTGTTAATAAACTACATGGTAATGCCAAGTTCCCAACTTGTCACAACTCCGTCATCTACTCGCACTCTTTATTCTGTAGCAGTTGCACTAGGAGCTAATTGCTCCATAAATGATAGATAACAGGTTGTTTTCGAGCCCTTCAGTACAGCCTGTTGCCCAAGCGCCACAGCAGCAGGCAAATCACAAACTGTACCACAAATCCTCCCATATGCTACCTGATTCTTCACCAAGTTTCTAGAATAACAAAATCTCTAAGACTATGGATTACAAGTGTTTATAGAAGTTGCTTGCAAATCTTATTAGCCAAATAAGCAACCAACAACTTGTAACCAACTTGGCTCCACCTCTTGCAATCTTACAACTAACTTGACTATTCTTGACTACGAGGCTAACGATGTGATTACAAAAATTACACCTTATAGTACGTTTGGGTTCATTACACTAGGGAGATTTAAGCAGAGATACACTATTCACCCTAATACAAAAACCTTGTATGCATAATAATAGATATTCTCCCACAGACAAAGTAATGAGTTTCTCAGAATCTCAAGCTCAGCACCATGAGAAAGATAAATTAAAGGCAGTTCTAGAAGAAAAGTTCTCCAGCTGGGTCAAAAAATCCATTTTCCTTTCATCTGAGTCATTCTTCTTAGAGGTGCTATTAAAAATTTAAAAGTACTCAAAGCTATACCATCCTTTTTTTTTTTTTTTTGGTAAAGCAAAGGAGGAATTCATAGATGCTAAAAGAAATTGGGGACATGTGAGCTGCTGGTCTCTACAGAAAGGGGCAGGACCTAAAACTTTTTAATAAACTTAATACTCACTGATATGCAGATAGTGAACATAAAAGATTTTTATAGTTGTTAAATCCCGTTGCACTAGGAGGGGGAAAAAAGAAGAAGCATTGCAACGCTTATGGCAGAACTCACCGATTTTAAGCATACCAAAAGAAACTATAAGAAAAAAATGGAGTTCAAGAAGTTACAAGTTTCTCTTTGTTAAACTCTTATATCTTGAATGCTTGAACTCTTCTCCTCTGTTAGCTTTGAAATGGTAACTTCAGCCTGCAAAGGAGATCCAAAGACTTGATCGTGATAGAACAAGACACCAACCGTTTCCTAAATATATTTATTATAAATTTAATAAAACAACAAAATTGAACTGATATCAAAATACCATATAAAACAAAGGAAATATAAATGGTCATTCCACAAATGATGACTACTCTAACTAATCATTTTGTAATGCAAAAAGAAGAATCCAGTAAGCTCCTCCCACCCACTCATACAGCTTCAAGATAAAAGAGAGTAAATAATTTGATATAATCAGGGAACAAATAACACAGTCATCCCCATCACCACAAAAGTTTGCGAGTTCCAAATATTAGATGATCCTGTTGGTAGAACAAACAATAAGGGGCCTGAGCCAATAAGGATTGCGAAGAATTAGAACAATCTTCATTTTCAATAGGGGCTTCATCAAAATATTTCAACCTTACCTCCAATTGAGAAGTGATGGGAACAATGGACCCTGCAGATACATAACAGATGCATAAGATTATAGAAAACAAATCCTAATAATTCATTGGGAATGATAGTGAATGAACATGGAACCAGTGCATTTATTTTCAGAAGTCATACGATGGGCTAGCCCTGCAACTGAAAGCAATAATGAATGGATATGCATCAACCAATTCCTTTTACTTGATTTCTAAATTTTAGTTGATCTGATACCAAAAAAGCTCCTAGGGTCTAAGATTGGGTAGCCATTGATGTCAATGGTTGAATATGATCTGGTTTTCTGCTGCAATCTCAAAAGCATTCTTTCATATGCCGGCTAATAGCCAAGAAAATGTTATATACCCGTGATAGGCCTGCTAATGGGGTAACAATATCGGTCCCCTATGTTTGTTCTGCATGGAAAATTTGGAACGCAAGAACCATTTGTTTTATGAATGCTCATATACTGAAAGACAGTAGCAGCTAGTGTTAAATTTTTGCTTAATTAACTAGCATATAAATCATTCAAATTCTATGCTAAACTGGGTATTCTCACTGATGCGAAAAAACTCCAAAACCACCACATACAAGCTAGAATAGGTTGCCTTCTATGTACAACTCTTTTAGCTTAAAATGCCATCTTATTTTCCATATAAGATTATGTACAACTTTTTAAATTACCATCCTTTCAAGGTACAAATCTACTTTTACAGAGCTTATCTCTTAAACAAAATAAGCCAATAAAAATAAACTCATCCAATTACAGAAGGAAATCGATTTGAAACAAAGATATTGGATTGAGACTTTGAGTTCAAGCCAGGTCCAAACTATATACCAACTTATAAATTCAATTGCTGTAAGCTGATCCAATCAATACATGAATATTCCAGGTCAATAGCATACACAAATGATTATTAGCAGTATATTATTCAGAAGAAATATTAAAGGTCATATAGTGTATGTCACATAATATATATGGTAAAAGATTAGAAATTCAATGTTCCTTTTATATGCATATGCATATGGATATGGATATTAGCTGAACAGCTCGGTTATCAAATACCTTGTTGAGGCAATGCTTTATTATAAATGCATGACTGTCATCTTCATATATTGCTGCAATAGTAATTACTTTAAACATTCTTGGCCACTGGCACCCACATTACTGAAAAATCAATCAGGTAATCATCCTAGCCTCCACAATTTTTGCATCTGAAATTCATGAACATGCAACAGAGGTTCCTCTCAAAATATTCTTGACTGTGAATTTGAGATGACCTAATATTGGCACAGTGTAATTCAGAAATCAACTGTTGTTTGAAAGGAAAAGGGGAAGATCACAAGTCCTAATTTAAACAATAGCCAACAACCCCAATCTTTTGTAGAAGTGCTCATTAGGCCTTTATGTGAATGACAAATGAACCTGTTCAATAATTTCTAACAAGCATTATTACAAGAAAGCATGCAAAAATTGTAGGGAAGAGAGAGAGTGAGAGAGAGAGAGCATGCAAAAAGTCGTATTCAAAAGATCATGATTTATATAAGGAAAAACCTAAATTTTAGGTTGAAAACAGGGCATAGTGCACTCTTCTAAAAGGAGCAACCAAAGTAACCAGAACACATAAGCAAGATACATAACTTTGCAGTAGTGCCAAATACAGTCAAAACATATTAAAGTTGATTTATCAATGATATCAATGACATAATAAATATGTATGTCACATCAAATGGCATAAAATCAAGAAAGTGAGATTTTTGTCAACAAATGAAAATGAAAAACCACATATTTTTGAAAGCCACAATCAAAATCAGAAACCACTTTTGCAATGTGAAGTACTTTTTTGTCATAAGTAATTTAGCCTGGATAGCTTTCATAAGTGGTCCAGGTTTTCTCCTTTTTTCCCTGAAATAGTTGTGCTAAGGCTGAAGGCACACATAATAGGAGGTTCTGGTGAAGGATGATAATTCAGTTGATTCAGTCCAGTTCTCACCATGTTACATGCATCCTAATGGTAGTTTCAAGCATTCAGTATACAATAATGTGGCTTCGTCCCTGGCTGGAGTGTCTCTCAGAAGTACTGAAGGGTATGAGTAGTTGACTTGAATGAGTACATGGTTTCCAAGAAACCAGTACCTACCCAATGGTGATTCAAACAATTTTTGGCGTCGGCAAAGGGCTACACAGGAGAATCCAGCCAGAACTTGAACTTTAGACCATGGATTCAGAGTCATCTGCATAAAAAATGCAAGCAAAAGTGTCAGATATTGACATCAAATAAAAATGCAGAACAAAGAAAACCAAGAAAAGAACTTACATCATCAATGGCAAAGTCGTCAATGTGTAGTGTCGGCACCAATCTTGTACAGGGTGTCAATCTTTGCAACCTCATACTTGATTGTTTGAAGACCATTGGGTTATACAGGGGTAGACATTCTCCTTCTGCTCCGTTACAGCTTGGACCTTGCCAAAATACTCATATGCCTAAATCTACAAAAAGAAGAAGAAGAAGAAGATGTGACTAATCATAAGAGCAAGCAAGGACTTAAGCAAGAAGTTACCTCCCATACAGTCACAAGGCCACCAATGCTCTTTGTGCACATTGGGAGAAGGAGAACTGTACTATAATGTAGTATAGTGGCATAGGCAGCTCCACCCAATCATAATTTCCATCTAAATCTACGTTTTCGAGTGAGGGGAGAAACTGCAAGCTCACTGTCTCCTATGCTAAGGATCAATACACTTCTAATCATGCGCAACATAAAGGTCCTTACACGAAAATTCACATTTTGGCCTTCAATTTAAGCATAATTGTTTAAAAGCCAAAAGAGTCACATCTGCATCTTGTCCACAAATCTTGGACACCATCTACTTGGATCTTGTTACCAACTTGAGGGTCTTTGTTTCTCCAACATATCCACAAATTCTTCAAGGAACTTCTGTTCTCGCAAGTTATGGTCTTCTGCATTCAAGATCAAATCCTCACAGGTTAATCTTACACATGGCATAAACTGGGCAAATACAAAGGAAAAAGATTAAATGCAAGAAAAACCTAATCTTTGTAGCATGAAAGTCACATTCACAAGAGAAGATGTGTGCAAAAAACTTCATTCCAAAGTCATTCATGTGAACACATTGAAGCCTAAAATCAATAATGAAATGACATTTGGAAAATAATGCCAAGAAAACAAGGTGAAAAGCTTCCAAGGCAACCCATTTATGTGAGTGTCTTGGCAAATTCTAGCTTAGCGTCAAAATTGTGGAGATGGTGAAAATGGCTAAAAGGCTAAACAAAAAAGGTCATGGCAAGTTGACTCAGGGATCAATTGTAAAGCAAATAATGAGCCAAAGCAAGCTTCAAAGCAAAAACAAAACCCAAAACTCAAAAATTTCAACTCATGAACGAGTTGGTTCTTACACCCATTCATCAAGAAAAACACATTTACCACAAGCTCAAGCAAACATCCAACTCCAAAAAACCATTCAAAATAGCTTCACAACTCAATGGGCACATCACTCCAAAAATAAAAACTTTCCCTTACATCTAAGGAATTTGAAACCTGTGTTCACACCATCAACCCACACACACCTCACACCCAATTGCATTCAAAAAAAAAAAAAAAAAAAAAAAAACACCATCATTATCAACTTGAACTCACACACACTATGGGCATCTCATTCCAAAACCACTCAAAAGCCTCACACCTCCCATGAAACTAAACTTTCATATTCTAAGGACCAAGACAGTGAACATGAAAATTTTCAAAACTTCATTCCAAGTTCAAGCAAAATTTGAAACACAAAGTCAAAAAGACATGACAAAATTATTGAAGCCATTTAGAACACTTAAAAAGTGCAACCAATGACAACAATTCAAACCACCAACATACACCTTGGACCAATCATTTAGAGAAAAATTCCAAACACACTCTCAAAGGACACGAACCTTCACACCAACAAACTAGCCCTAAAATCATTTCATTCCCACTTAAGGCAATAACAAAAAATTTGTACCAATAATCTCAAGTCACCCATTACTTCAAAGAAGGAACTTTAAAAGTCCTAGTGTCTAAGAATGGGTTTTGCATTCAAGAATTTTATCTAGGAACTTTGAAACTCCTAGGATCTAAAAATGGGTAGCCATTGATGTTGGTCGAGGATGATCTGGTTTTCTGCTGCAATCTTTAAGCATACCTTCATATGCTGGCTAATAGTCAAGAATATGTTATATAGCCAAGAACACTTGCTAATGGGGTAATATTATTCATCTCCTATGTTTGTTCCGCATGGGAATTTTGGAGTTAAAGAACTATTTGTTTTATGAATGCTCTATACTAAAAGATAGTAGCAGCCAGAGACAAATTTGTGCTTAACTAATTGACATTTGAACAGTTCAAATGCTATGTTAAACTGGGTATTCTTGCCGCAGTGAAAAAATTTTCAAGACCACCATATACAAGCTAGATAGGGTTGCAAAAATCTTTTAGCTAAAATGCCAACTTATTTTCCCTATAAGATTATTTACGACTTTTTAAAACCCCATACTTTCAAGGTACAAATCTACTTTTACAGAGCTTATTGTTTAAACAATATAAAGTCACCCATTGCAGAGGGAGATCGATTAGAAACAACAATAATGGATTGAGTACAGGATAGGTCCTCCAAAGTCTATCCCAACTTATAAATTCAGTTGTCCAAAATAATTCCTACAATATGTGTTATTCAGCAAAAAGTAAAAAAAAAGGTCATACAGTATATGTCAATCTTCATAATATTCGTAGTGAAAGATTAGAAATTCACTACGAATTTCTCCTTCTCCACCACCTCTTTCATGGTTCTGGAACCGAGGCGTATCGGCTTGTGCTATGTGCGACCATGCAGCACCCATTTTCAGGAACAAGCTCTAAGATTGTTCAATTGGAGGCGGGGATTCAACAGCCATGGAGGAGGCCACATTCCTCACCAAGTATGGTTCCATTGTGTACATCATCCATAGGAGAGATACATTTAAGGCTTCAAAAATTATGCAGCAGAGGGCCTTGACCAATCCTAAGATTCAAGTTCTATGGAACTCGGTGGTCGTGGGGGCATTTGGGGACGAAAACGCTAATAATTGGGTCTTGGGGGGTTGAAGGTGAAGAATGTGCTGAGTGGGGAGGTTTCGGATCTCAAGGTATCGGGATTGTACTTTGCGATAGGGCATGAGCCAGCCACCAAGTTCTTGGATGGTCAGCTGGAAGTCGATTCTGGTGGCTATGTTGTCATGATTCCAGAGTTTTTGCTGCCGGAGATGTCCGGGATAAGAAGTATAGGTAGGCTGTTACTTCTGCCGGCACTGGTTTGTCAACATCCTCTATCTCTCCCCTTCATTATTTATATTTCGATTTTGGAACTTCCATGTTTGCACCACTGCTCGTCTTCATTTTATTTGGGATCATGTGTTTTGTGTAGGGAATAAGGTGTATTTGTTTCTGCTGCAATTTTTTGTTGCTTTGTTATCAAAACTAGTTTTAAAAGTGTCCTGAAATAGGTTTTTTTTTTTTTTTTTTTCTCAAAAAAAAAGTTTTTTTTTTATTTTTTTAAATGAAAATACGTGTTTAAAGTATTCATAATGCAAAAACTATGTTTACTACTATTTTTTATATAACATTTTTAAAATGTGAAAAAATATAATTGTATATTTGATATATGTATTTTTCTTTTTTAAGGATGAGTATAGTAAAAGTGTTATTATTTTATTTGAGGGGAGAGAAAATTTCCTCACTAGGTGGGGCCTACAGTTTGGTATGTGTATGTGTAATCTCTTATCAAGTGAGGTTTACAGTTTTTAATATATTTACAAAAGTGTCATTGTAAGGTTGAAATTTATCAACCATCTTGTTGGCTTTATTTCGTGCCAATTTGCTTGTAATTTAGTATTTAGTAACCCTGTATTTAAGTGAGATTCATGTAAAGGTAGTGTGTGAAGAGAGTGTGAAGAATTGCTTAACTTTGTGCAAAGAAGTAGGGACTCGCGGCTTGCAAGCCGCCAAATGCTGCACACGTGAGAAGCATGCTGGAAGGTGAAGGGTCACGCCAGCTATCGCACTACAGGACAAAAGTCCCAGGCTGGCCAGGCCGTTATCTCGCGACTTGAACTCGCAACTTAGACCAGTCGTGAGGCCAAGCCGCCAACCTGTCCTGTTTGGGAAAAACTGACTCTTCGTATTCCAAACACACACCACTATATATAGACCCTTATACCCACGAAATGTAGAGAGCTTCCAGAGAGAATTTTGTAAGAGAAACCCTAGAGAAAAATAAGATTGCCTCATCCCTAATCTTCACAAAGAGACTCTTCAAATTCCTCTACTCTCTTTCTCTCTATTGATACATCCTTGAGAGGTTCTTGACCAAATCCTTTTCTCATCACACCCACGTCTGTGAGAAGGTTCATTTGATGCTAAGGAATGCAATTTAGAAGGGACCAATGGTTATTGGTTAATGTTATGGGTTACAACAGAATCCGGTAAGGTAGAAAAGAAAAAGGTTCGACGCAACCTCGTTGGAGCAGGAAGCTTGAAGGGCTTAGGTACTTGGGTAGATTAGGCTTGGAGGGTCTATTTCTAATCATGTATCCCAACCACATTTTCTAGTGAATTATTTATCGCTTGGAGGGCGGCGGAGAGGTTTTACGCCGAGGGCTTCGGTTTCCTCTTCGATAACATATCGTGTGTTGTTCTTGTGTTTGCATCTCTCTTCTCTTTATTTTTACCATTTAATTACTGTTGTGAATGTAATTATTTATGGTTTAGATCATTTATCAATTCTGTTATAAGCTAGTTTGGTAATTTGTTGTTTGGGGGTCTAAACATTCATAGTGTTTTCAACGCTATTTGAACTTTCAGTCATTAAGTGATGTTATTTGAAAATTGAAAACGAGTATGGAGGAGTTCTCTAAATACAATGTTCAAAAATCCTAAAATAAGAAATGTAATTCAGACACTCCTAAATGAATATCAAACACTTTTTTTTTTTTTTTTTTTGCCCACAATTAGTGTTTAAATACTGAAAACTATTGTTTGAAATTTCTTACCAAATAGGGCCTAAGCTTTCTACATTTGCCAATGTCTCTAATTTACTTGTTGCAAAAAAAAAAAAAAAAAAAACAAAACAAAACAAAATTCTTGATAATGATATGGACACATTGGAGTAGAATAGTGAATAGTCAAATTTCATAATGCAAACTGTTGAGAGAACTATACCCTGTTCAAAACCCAAAAACACCAACTTCAACAATTAAACTCAACTCTCCCAAGATTATACATAGCTTCAAACAAACTCAAAGCTAGACCCAATTAAAAGGCACAAACTAACCAAATCAACTAAATCAGCCAACCCATATGATAAAAGTGGATATCCAACAAATCAAAACTAAGCAACCAAAGCCCAATGAAATCTTAAGTCCAACCTGAAATTGACTAAAAATACATCTGCCCATCTCACTCTGAAATTAACTCATCTTCTCAAACCACACAAGCCCAACCCAAAAATCAAACCAAGTTCTCACAGCCTTCACTGTTTTCATCAGCCATCCTTTAGCAACCTGATCCAATAAATTAAGAACCACCATTTGATATTTTGCAAGCAAATTTGGAGTCCTATACTTGATCCGCTTGAAAGTTGAAACTCCATGATAACAAATATCTTTTTTTTTTATTCTTTTTTTTTTTTTACAAGATAAAATTTATACTCTAACCTAATCTAAGTGTATATGTGTGTGAAGCTCCCTTTTAGAAACTTGAACCTCGTCCCTTACCCCCCCCCCCCACCCTACAAACATTTATACTTGTGGAGTGACCATCGCACTAAGGGTATGTGGTGGTGTGATAACATATATCTTAGTCATGTCGACCTTTTTATCAGATTTTATTAAAATAAAAAAAATTATAAAAAAACAAACAAATAAACATTTTTAATATAAAATTCAAAACTAACAAGTAATTGCAATATGTTGAACACTAATCTAACCCGTTTATTAAATGGGTGTCGGGGACTTTTTTTGCGACAAAGGCCAAAAATGTGATATTATCCAAAATCTCCTTTTGGGTTCTTTAGAAATGTTTATTTGTGGAGAATCAAGCCCAAAATTTCAAATGTATAATAAACAAAAGGCTAATGGTACTTTAACAAGAGAGAAATCAAAATGCCATAATTGAAACACAAGAAAATGCAGATTAAGAATACAGGTCCTAAATTTCGACCCACAGTTAGCGAGAATAGGAAATTGAGAAAGGTTGTGAGGATGAGAGGAAAAGTTCCCATGTACCAATATTTCCACCCCTAAGGTTCAAAATTGTGACAATGTTTCCTGACTCAGTGACTTTTGCTCTCAAGTTCAAGCTTTATGGGAAAAATGTGGTTGGTTCATTTTGAATCTAATTGGGGCCTTTTGTATTGAGTTTGGGGTGCTCTAAATGACTAGTTTTTTATCAATAGAAGAGGCTTTGAACCCCAAGGTCTCAAACAAACAAGTTATAGTCAGATTTGTTTTAATTGGATAAGAAGGTTGGATTGCTTTTTGCATAATTTGGGAAAAGAGTGGCTTAAATTCATGGGCTGATGTTTCCTAAACATGGCAAACCCTTGGAGTCTGCATTTGTATGTTGCAGTAGATAAGGCCAACCACTTAAGGTCAGCTATATGTTTTAGGCCAAAAAATGGTAAAGCAAAAAGGTTAGACCACAGTCAGCCAGAGCATAAAGACTTTTTTAAGGTAGAAATTTTGGGTACAAGACCTTTTTCATGAGCCAGAGGTGCTACCAGTGTCCCTTGCTCACTTGGTAGCATGCATGGGCTAGGCTCATGCAAAAGGTTTGAAAGGAACCGATATATACCCTCCAAACCACACTTCCTCAATTTCCCCCAATATGTTGCATGGGCTTAGGTCACACTTAAAAGAATAAAATATAATGTAATACATGAATTGAGCCCACAAGGAAGTTAGGCTTGGTTGAATTGGGCTTGTAGAAAATGTGTCTCAAAAATGGGTATCAACAATGGGTCAGTCATGTCAACCTAAATATGACACAAACCCATTAAGCCTCAACTCATAACCTGCTAATTTCGTGTCGTGTCGGGATTTATGGGTCGTGTTCAATTTTGCCACCCCTAGATAGTGTTGGACTATTTGTGAGTGGTGGTAATTTTTTATTGGAAGAGAAAATGAGAATTGAATAGGAAGAAGAGGAAAATAGGTGAAAAACTAGGGTGAGAAAATAATGCCAAATCAATAGATTTTTGTTTTAAGCAAGATTTTAAAAACCAAACTAGACTGACTAGTCCTAGTAGTTGAACCGAGAACCTATTCGGTTTGAAAAAAAAATACCTAAAACCAGTGAAAACTAATCAAAAACTAGTCAAAATGGGAAAAATCAGGAATCGGAGGCAAATCTGGTTTTTCTTAGGCCCGGTTTTTAAAACCATGGTTTTAAGGTGATAAAACGCATTTTGGGAACAATTTTTCCAAAACACCTATAAAACAAAAACTGAAAACACAAAATTGTTTTCACTTTACCAAATAGGCTCTACAAAATACTACTATTCTATCTTAGTTATGTCTATGAATAACTAATGTTTGTTTCTCATCATTTTTGTAATTCAATTGATATCTCATATTGTTTTCAACAAAAACATCTGAACATATAGGGTTTAAATCCCTCTGCCCTCAACTATTGAATTAAAAATAATAATAATAACGTATTCAACTGTCTATAAATAATCGCAACTTTTTTAAAATTAAATTTTGCTTCAAAAATTAAAATATTTCTTGAAAATTTTTAATTTTTGGCTTAAAAATTAAGACATTGATTAAAATGTTCAATTATTGATATGTATATATATTTCATCTCATGTATTACTAATTATAATACCGTTTGAAACACTTCTAATACTAATAATAAGCTTTTGTAATATTCCCAAAAAAAATTTGACAAACTTTATTTCTTACAAATTGGACAAAGATTTTAACCAAATATGAAGAAAAACTCCTCAAACCCACTATTTGGCAACTTAAAAGATTATTTAACTTTCCTTCTTCTTCTTCTTCTTCTTCTTCTTCTTCTTCTTATTATTGTGTGATAAATATGATAGCATTTCAATCTATAGCATTAATCTCATGATGATTACTCTTTAGACAAAAAACTTTACCAATTAAGCTATCTAAAACTCACTTCACCTTTACTTTTAGTCATGTGGTTTTTTTAATAGTCATGTATCTTGTTTAAATGATTTAATGAATTATGTGATTTAATACACATAAATGATCTTATGAACCATCACGTATCTGGTTAATTAGAGAAAAAAATTTTCTTTTCAAATTCCAATTATTTTCATTAAAATTTCGTTTCCTTCTCTTTACTCTCCTCTCCCATATATTCCAACTCTCATGTTTGGTATGACTTGGTAGTAATTACTAGTTAGATGGATTACCCTTTTTTATGGCAAAAATGTGGATGAATAATTATTATTGATGGGTATTGCTTATCCAATATGGCAGTAGTTTTTTTTTTTTTTTTTTAATATTTTTTAAACATGGAAGTTTTCCAACAGGAGGTCCTCCCTTTGCTTGATTGTCAAAATATAATAGATCAACCAAATGATGGATTAATGGATATCCTTATATGGAAAAACCTCTTCCCTAGGGTTCTATTACCTAATTCTCATCCCATTAATCCACAATCTCTAATCATAGACGCAAATCCTTAGATTCTCACATTCCATAATTATAGTATTCATTATGTTAAGACTATTGAAAATGGACAAAATTAAAGAATGGGTTGTGAGAAAAGACCTCTCCATATAATGAGACATTCTATTTAAGAATATCTAATAATTTTCTGCCTATGAGATGTCATAGAAACGTCATGACTGATAGTAGGATGAATTTAACTTTGGATTTCCAGATTTACTAGGGAATGTTTTAGGATGATAGTTATATTTCCACCTTCAATATATTAATATTACTTTATTAAAAAAAAAAAAACGACTTCCAGTTTTGATACACTGTAATGATTATTACATTGGAATATAAATAAGTATTACAAAGAATACATTAAATTGGAATGTAATAAGTATTACTATTCATTAGTTTGGTGACTATTTAAGAATAGAATTCTGAATATGCATTTACAATTTAGTAGAGTATAAAAAGAATGTGTACTTAAATCATTTTTAAGTCAAATTTCTTAAAATACACTTATTTTAGAGTATTCAAAATAGAGCTAATAATTAACAATAAGAAAAATTTATTTTCTTTCCTTTTAAAGTTGTGACAACTAATGACTTTTTATAAAAAAAATTTAAAAAGTTATTACATAAGGTGAAAGAATATATATTCAGTTTTTTTGATAATGAATAGTTATTCTTCAGTTTGAAGAATAACTATTCATAAGAAATAACTATTCATTATAATAAAAACATAACTACACAACCAAATAGTTATGTTATAAGAAAATATATTACATTACGATATTTATTACAGTCTCCTAAAATTCCCTATATTACGTTACATTATTTATTACAGTCTACTAAAGGTTCGCTTAAGTTCTTTCGGTATTCCAGGGACTGGGAGCATTTGAGTTCATTCTTTTCCTCTGTCTCAAGGCCCAAACCTACCGCCCAAGCAAAGCAAACACAAGAAGTCAAGAAGTATGGATGGACTTATTATCTTCCAACCCTATGAGCTTATGCTTTCTTCTTTCCCCTCTGCCACGGAACCACCAACCCTCCTCCTCCTCCATAACCCAATCTGAATAGCTCACTGGAAACTTGGGAAGTCTAGACATTGAGGTAAACATTTTCATCGTCTTCACTTGGTTGTTTACTTTTGGATTCCCTTATCTTTTTGGGTTTGTGTATTACATGATCTTGGATGGGTTCTTGAGAGGACAAAAAACCCACTTGTGGGTATTGGACGTTTTCACTTGTTGAAGCTTGTTGTTGTTTATCAGCCATTGTGTCTTGTTAATTTGAGCTTTGAAATGTAGAAATAACCATGGGGTGTTCCAAATTCTTTTCCATGATACTTAGTTTACTCAGTCAGAAAGGCAGTTCCACATTGTTAAATGCAGAGAACATAGAATCATTTGAGGGTTATTCTTTTTTTTTTTTTGGGAATTTTCTTTACTGGGTATTTGGTATAATTCAAAGTTAAAATGTAATTCCCCTTTTTATCAGTGCATGCTTTAAACAAAAAATGCTTAATTAGGTGTTTTTTTATTTGGTCCTGTTATATTTTTCTTTAACTATATGTAAGTAACCTGGAATTAGCTAAATATAGATTCAATTTGTTTTCATTTTTTTAAATTATCAATCTTTTCCATGAAGTGTGCCACCGTTTCTAGTTTGTTTGACTTCATTTTTCATTTGAGGGTTTGCTGCGACTTGAACCACATTGTTTATGAAAATCAAGTACTTAGTGGGTGTTCTGTTTTTGTTTATATATGTCCTCAGTTTGTTTAATTCTTAGGTTTATTTGTTATTCCTCTTGATTTTCTATATCATCTTAGGTGGTGGTTGTCGCTGCTGTTGTTGTAGTCGAATATATATATTTTTTAATGTGTAATATTACTATGTGGAATTCATTTGTTTGTTTAGACGTTATACTTAAAAAATTGTTATTGTTCAAATTTTAATTAGTTTGTTTATGCTTTATTATTTCATTCTAAATTTTTTATGATGCCATTATGGTCCAATCTTAAAAACTTGAACATCTCCTTTTTTTTTTTTTTTTTTTTTTTTTTTTGTTCTCTTTACAATTTGGTTTTCAAAACCATGCTTTTTAACTTTTATAGAATAGAAACTGCAGAAAGGAGAAATTATGAGTTATTGCCCTAAAAACAAGCTCTTAAATCTACTCAGAAGAGGTTCCAAGTTTGTTCGAAAGGCCTCCAACTCTGCTGCTCCCACCGTAGCTCCCACTTCCACACCTGGACAAGCATCCTCCTTTGCAGCTGCCATTACTTTTTTTGTTCTTCTTTATCAAAATGATGAAACTTGTGCGCTAGGGTTGTGAAGAAATTAATCTATTTATGATCTATTTGACATGGCTTGATCACCATCTCTCTATGCAATTGGATGACTGTTGAGTCTTGAATTAAGTGCATTCTTTTGAGACACTGAGCCCATTTTTGAGCAAACCCAAGCTGATCTAACTCAGGTTTTAAGAACATGGAGTATTCGGTTATGTGAATATTTGGAACTTGATTTTGTCCCACCCATTTTTGGACCCCTTAAAATAAGATCAAATGGATTGTCACTTGTCACTTCAAGGTTGAGCTCTCTGGCTTTTTTTATTGCTTGGTGACCTGAGATTGAGTGACATGTATTTATGATTTCTGCGCAAATGTAAATTAAGCCTGTGCATAACTTTAATCTCACATACTGAACTTATCGCAAGATACTTGACTAGGCTTGGATTGTTTGTCTTTTTAAATTTAATTTACAAAAAAAAAAAAAAAAAAAAATACTACATTGATTTGGGAAAGTGTTTTGTGTTCATCATCTAGCTACATTGGGATGCATTAGATTTGACAGTTTCTGTAATTGACTATAAGAATTGAGATAATACAAATACTTGGCAGTTACATATAAGTAGGTAAATAACAGTAGGTTGTTGCTTACTAACTCCAATCTAAGTGATTCTACTATTGGGAATACATGTCTTTCTGAAATGTTCATTTAGGTCCCAAGATTTTGGGGAAGAAAGGGGAGAAGGGTGGGGAGAGAAAGGCTGCTGCAGGTTTCTGTTTCATTCTCAATTTTCAAAACAGTCATCTAGTAAATTAGAAATCATGTAAGCAGTGGTTTTGATTATACCATTGGCCATGGCATCAACCATTGTTGCGATAACCTGTTTCTGTCACCAATATTTGGGTTTTGTTGAACAATTTATGTTATCATTTTAAATTTAAATAAAAAGACCTGTTCCACTTAAGTTATGGTTTATTCACAGTATATGTATTAAGGTCTTCCCTATTTAGTTTACTTGGTTTCTTTAATGATGCAGGTTGCAGGGCAGCTTTCGAAGCCGAACATTACTTGCTTGAGATTGGATCTCAGGAGGGTAAAATTGATTGATGAGTACCTGTTAGGGTACAGCCTAGTGGTTGGAGGCTTGGTATGAGTTGTAGATCCAGACATACTAGGCTCATCCCCACTAGGAGAGTTTCCCTAGATTACTTGATACAAAATTCGGGCAGGTGGGGTCGTGTATCCTTTTAAAAAATTGTTCAAAGAAGAAGAAGCTAATTGATGAACAATATTTAATCAAGAAGGACAAAGAATTGTCTCCAAAACAATGACATTTTACTTTGTCACTGTTGGATGCATAAATAGATTTCTACAATTATGCTGCATCTGTTTTCAGCTGTAACTTTTCTTGGTTGTTTGGCTTTGGTAATCTTAAATCTTAAACCTTAGCTTTTGCCTTTTGGTGGCTTTTAAACATGCTGACTGGATCAATTTCTCTTGGATCTTGGCTACTCTGCTGGTTTCCTGAGATATATTCTGCCTTAACACCATGTTTGATGTGCTATATGGCAGGTGTTTAATTTTTTTTTTTTTTTGGGGTGCACTTGGTTAGTGTGATAGCATGTCCTGTTGGTAATTATTCTTCTCTACACAAGGACATGCCAATATGAACAAAGAAATCAAATTTTTGTTCACCATGTTTGTAAAGCACCTGACCTTTTAACAGATTCTATGGGTTATTTACTCAGCATGCTATTTTGAATTATGGCATGAATGATAAATCTTCATTTACTTATTCCCTGCAGAAAAAAAAAAGTTTAATGTTTCCTTAAATTTTTAATTACTTATTCTATAGAACCAATTGTATATATGGGCAGAAAAAGCTTTATCGTAGGACCTTTTACCACAACCACCCCCCCCCCCCCCCCCCCACCAAAAAAAAAAAAAAAAAATTAACTCACAACGTGAAGAAGTTATTTAGAACTACAATGAACTAGTGTCATTGTTACTTCAATTTGTGTTCAAGAAAAAGAAAACCATTGCTTTGTTACTATTGGCCATGTTATCCACCATTGTCATTCTCAGAACCAGTAGTACCATTGAATATTTATACATGTTTTGCGCAAAATAAGATTGACCAAATTGAAGATATTGAAAGTTTTATAATGTCATGGTGGAATTTGTGGAGGAAATCATAGGTGAAAGAAGGTACTCAAATCATTCGAGTCTTCAAATTAAAGAGGAGACATTGAGTGCCAAAACTTGGAAGAGTAGAAGTTTTTGTTAATCTTTGGTTTTTTTTTTCATTGTAATTTTAATAGGGAATCCTTGTTTTTAGAAGTTTGCAAATTATTGGAAGTTTTGAGAAATTGGAAAAGGGCATTAGCATGTAAAGTATACAAAAATCCCGAATAAGAATAGGAAGTTGTGACTAGTACTTTAGCATTAAAATCTTTTTTTTTTTTTTGGGGGGGGGGGGGGGGGGGGTGTGTGGGGTGGCAAACCTGAATTTGAATTCCCTCTCCCCACTTATTGTAAGTAGGAAAAATAAAAATATGATTTTCATTACCATATTTTAATATAATTTACACCCCTTTCATTAGATAGAGATGGATCTTTGATTCATGAGATTTATGCTTATTTCAGGGTTTTTATTATTTTTTATTTTAACTATTGTAATTATTTTAAAAAACAACTGCATTCTTCATGTTTTGGTGGTCAATGTTACTATTTATTCTTTTCTTGCTCCATAAAATACTAATTTGTATTTTAATTATATACAATTGTTTATGAAGAGAAGAAAATACTCCTGCATAGTTAAAGCCATAAAGATAAAAATTTTCTTCCTAACCATCTTGAACTAAAATTTCACAACCATATACAATATCATTTATCTTCCCTAACCATGCAGCTAAAAGTCAAGGGAGATCAAATTGGCTACGTTAATCTATACAGCTGCTTCTATGATAGTCTTAAAGTGTTGGTCTATTATGTGCACTGGTGAGCATACATGGATAATTGAGTTAGAGAATTTAAAAGGATAAGCAACTTTGACACTCAATGATAGCATGTAGTTTATAACACTCATCAAAATAATAGCATGTATGCACAACTTCATTCAAATAGCCATATGGTCTTTTTGCACTAAGAAGAGGTAGTTTATAACACTCCAAAGAGAAATGTATCACACAAATAAGATGTAGTACTACTACTACTAATAGTCTAATACTACTACTACTATTATTATTATTATTATTATTATTATTATTATTATTTAACATGGAAAAACAAGAAAATAAAGAAACAATAGCAGAATGAACAACAAATGGATGAACTCTATCGATTTCCATAACCATGGGGATAATGACCCTCTGAGCATATGATTTTAGGAGAAGGAAACATGATCCCAAGTACCACAAACTACAATTCCAAGCCTCAGTCCCGCTGCTGCATATTTTGGATGATCTCCATCTTTAGAATTCTGAACTTTGTGTTATAGAAAACAACATATTGAAGAAAAAAGCATCAATCATTATAATTGCTGACATCAAAGTATCATCAAGGAAAAATAATATCCTTTTAAATATAATAAATTATTTTGTGTGTGCTTACGAAGTGCAAAGGGACACAATAATATGTATAATGGAGAAATTTTGATGCAATTTACAAGGATTCTATTATGATAATTATCTAGTGGAAGAGTGAAAAGGTTGCTCATGTTTATGCATCAATGCATTAAAAAGATTAAAGTACATGGTGTGGGAAAATAAGATATTTTTTGAATAATATACTTACCCTTTCTTCAATGAACTATTGTGTGAGCCAATGTATGGTAGTATTTAGGTCAACCTTCCAATGCCATTCATCTTCTTGTGTTGCTTGTACTTTTTTTAGCTTTGGTGTCCCTAAAGCTCCATAAGAGAAAGTCTTCATTTCAGGGCACTGCCTCACAATTACTTTTTCCAAAGATGGGAAATTGAGAGAATAACTTTCAGAGCAAAAGCTTGCAAGGTTTGGCAAGGAATCAAGTTTTAAGTATATCAACTGGGTGAAAGTAATCACCTCACTCGCTTCACCTCCCTCTCCTACTACAACTTCTGTTATCCTTTCACATTCACTTACACTCATTTCTTTGAGTTGTACCAAACTTTTGGCGGTTGATGATGTAACTAAGTTAATCAATCCATGACATTTTAGTATTTCCAAATTTGTCAAATTTTGGAAAGATATTGATGATGGTACTAAAATTTTCAATTTGTCACAAAATGACACTACTAGATTTTCTAGATTATACAAAATTGGGCTTGGTTGGGTGTCTTCTTTCCACAAATGTGTTAACGTTGGTAGTTCATACAGCTCAAGTTCTCGTAGTTGTGCGAGTATTGTAGCATTATTTTCCTGGTCAAAAAGTTCTTCATATGAGAATATTTCTTCCCAAGAAGTAAGCCTCATAAAAAGTTTCTCCAAACTATGTAATCTTTTTAGAAAATTAATCCAATCAGAAACAGCTAGATAGCCCGCTATGGAAAGGTCTTTTAATTTGTAAAAGCTCTCTTCCAAAAGTTGGTCACATTGTATCTCCTTCATCATGAAATCTCCACTCAATGTCAAAACCTCCAAGTTAGGGAATAATGTACCCTATAAAATATATATATATATATATATCAAAGCATTGAATAAAAAGAAAAATAAATTTATAAATGAAATGGATTATATTCGTGAAGTCTCTAAAATTAATGGTAAGAATATGGTCCAACCTTATTATATCTAGATGAAACTTAACCAAAAAAAAGAAAAAAGAAAAAAGAAAAGAAAGAAAGAAAGAAAGTACATAATAAAGAACTATGTCATAATTCATAAATACTATGGAATAGTACTAGTCAATCAAATGCATAGTGGTGTAAGAGTCATTTATAAGAAAAGAATGTTTTCCAAAACCATGTTAATCAATTAGTAGTTGTTGTTGATCAATTGTTTCAATTTGTCACAATTTGACACCTGTAGTACTTTCATACTTTTGGACACGTTGACCAAAAAAAACACCAAATGTAACTATATTTTGATGCAAGAATATTGATTAAGGATTTTGTTAAAAAAAACAAAAGTATATAGATATATGATCTTTACTAAGAACTCTTCGCGTTTGAAACTTGTTTTTAGTGTGACAGATGAGTACTACTCCAAACAAAGTTATTATTTCTCGTAAACCTAAATATTATAAATGAGTAGTTAATACTTAAATTAGCCTCTTACCTCTTCAACCAAGAAAAGGGGTTGTTGAATGGAAGTCTCTAGTTGGCTTTGTTCAACTGTTTCTTGAAAGTTCAAAATTTTTGTAGTAAATATCTCAATTTGATCACATGCACGCACCTCCAATTTTTTCAACAATGGCCATTTTGAAGTATGCAACCCTCGGCAAAACCACTTGAGCTTTGGCAATTTACGAAGTACTAGGATAGTTACTTTAGGGAAAACAAATCTTGCTGCTGTTTTTGCAATTTCTTCACGTGAAACAATTTCCTCCACTCCACAATCTTCTATACGAAGATCCTCCAATTCCGTGAGAAATCTAGCCACAGATGCTGGGAACAAACTTTGCAGACTCTCACATTCCCAAACACTTATTTCTTGTAGATTTTGAAATTTGAAAATTCCTTGGGGGTCCTTATTCCATACTTGCTTCATTTTCGGTAGACGACGCAATATCAAACTTTTCAACGGAATGGCTGTCACAGCATGTGATTCTCTAACATTTTGCCTTTGAAGTTCAAACACTTCTTGTAGTGAACCACAATAAGCTACTTTAAGTCTCTCTAGACTTTGGAATCTTGTTAGCATATTAGATTCAAAGATATTCACAAGATTTTCACAGTATTGAACAACTAGAGATTGAAGCATGAAAAAGGAATCTTCAGCTAATTGATCATGCCATATGATTTTCAAGTTTTCCAACTGCAAGATTCTCAATGTTTCCAAACTAGGGAATGCAACCTGAAAGTCCATACTATGTTATTGACATATCTAATCATAATAACTAACATATTAGAAAATAAGATATATGCGAAATAAAATAGGGGATAATAGAAATAGAATTACCTTTTCATTGAAGAGAGGTTGCATGGCAGTATGAGAGATCTCCTTTGAATTCACTTCTTTAAGTTCTTTGCTCAATGTCATGCCTGAACTAACAGGTTTGAATATGAATGACTCCAATTTAGGGCATTTTTCTATCACCATAACCTTCAATGATGGAAATATGATATTGCTTCCTACGCAGAATTTTTTTAGGACTGGAAGATCTTTTAGAATCAGGTCTTCCAGTCGAGGGAACAACACCTTTGGAATTATTTCTTCTTCTCCTAAGTCTTCTGTGAGTAGTACCTCTTCCATTACCTTACAGTCCTCAATGTCAAGATATTTGAGCTGAACCATAAATGTCGCTGTAGCAGAAGACAATAGGTATTTTAAATTGCCAGAGCCTTTCAAGTTCAATTTATACAAATTTTGAAATCTCGGGTCTGCTAATTTGAAAGAGGAGCTTGCCCGATGTTGGTTGTGAAGTAGTATCCCTTCAGAGTGTATAAAGGACAATTCCAACGTTTCCAAGTTGGGGAACACAACCTGCAACAACAATTAATTATCTACTTCAGCAAACTTGTTAAAAGAAATGAAGAAAACAGTGTCGTATTTGCCTAATACAACAAGGCCCAGACCTCAAACGGTGGTAAAGTCAGACTCAAAACAATGTCATAAAGACTTGGGAGTACTTTTTTTTTTTTTTGGAGAGAGTTTTAACTTAAGTGACACACACTTGACCAATTTTTTTTCATTTAGCTCAAGTTGTTAGTATTTGATTAGATACGTGTTCTAATTCAATTGGTTAAAGTAATTAGGAAGCAATTAATTCTTTCAAATGGCTAGATTAGTTAGACTTATGAAGGAACAACAACAGTTAATTCACTCAAGCATTTTTGGTCACTCTGTTTTCTATATAAAGGAAAAGAGCCTCTCATTGTCTTATCAAAAAAAGAAAAAAAAAAAGAAAAAAGAAAAACCTCTCATTGTAATTACATATACTCTCACAGAAATCCTGTTTATAGTGAGAGAGTTTTGACAAACCTAAACAGTGCATAAGTTAGGGTACGTATATTATTGTTATTTCATTTGAGGAAATCACCAAATTTTTTATTTGAACATAGTGGCATGGCAACTTGGCAAGCAATGAGAGGGAAGAGTCATCAAAAGATAAATTCATTATAAAGGCACATTATGATCCTGTCACATATTTACACTTTTTTTTTAGTGAGAGAGAGGGGATTCTAAAATTGGAATTTCTTAAAACCTGAAAGAATAGTGATTTTTTTTTAACTAACTAAGTTATAAATATAGGATACTTATTGTGAGGGGTAAAAGCCCAGACATACCTATTGGGCTGGGGGCCCTGTCTTGGGGATTATTGTATGTTTGAAGAGGAATAACGGGTTGGGGTAGAGTTCATCTGAACGCAACCAACCCAGAAATGTAGGAAGAGTATCATCCGAAGAGGTCACCTTTTGTCCGAAGAGGTTCTACTCCTCGGATACGAATAGTCTTGATCAAGCCAACAAATGGAAGGTCCGAATGACCTTCCTGGCAATCCCAACGACAAAGATAAGCTCTGGGCATACCTGGGGATGATAAGGACGAGGAAATATCTCAAGGAAAAGCTGCCACCACCACATTAAATGCATTGTAGCTGCTTTTCTGGCCGCATTAATGTGGAGAAGGCCCCTGAACAGTGTAATCTCAGCTACCACCACTCACGGAGAGTTAAAGAGGATACCTGATAGGACATGCACTCAAGTGGATGCTTAGATGAAGAACAAGTAGACAATGAAGATGATGGAGGAGGGTGCTATATAAGGAGAAGAGGTCTCTGATAATGGTGATGGAGGGAAAAAAGGAGAGAAGTAGGAGATAATTTTACTGTAGCTCCAAGAGTTGTAATCACCTTTCATTCAGTAACACACCTCTTCGGACATACACTTGTCTAGTCGGTTAAGCATGATCTTGTGCTAATAGATCCTTAAATACCATAATTAATCACTGTTTAGTTCGCAACTAGCCCAGTTCTTTCGCCCACTCTCTACAAATTCATTGTCTTGGGTTCATTGGGCTCGTAATCCATCCTTCTTGGGTTTAGACTACAAAAACAGACCCTACAATTGGCGACAGTTGATGATGGCAGAACAAAGTCAACAACGAGTAAAATCTAGGGCATCCTAGCACGTGGACCCTTTCCTTAATTTGGAGCGGAGATAGGAACGTGAGGGCAATGCGCACACCATGCACACTGAGCAAAGCCAGTCACGTGACCGGAGTCATGCGTCCCATGCAGAGAAGAATCGGGATTTGCAGTTGGAGGTTGAAAAGCTAAAAAGAGAGTTGCGTTACGCAAAGCGGAAACGGGTTCCTTCATATTACGATGAGGAGTCTGATGACCAACAGGATTCCTCTTACCAACAGAGATCGCGAACGCCGATCAGTGAGTCCTTTTTCTACGAGGAGGAGCGTCGTCATGAAAGGCAACATCGGAGCCCACCACGCGGAGGTGTGGGGAACAATGCCATGAGCAAGGCCTTGAACCAAATCTCTAGATCACCCTTTACACGCAGGATCGAAGAAGCGAGACTCCCTCGGCGTTTTAACCAGCCTACATTCACCATCTATAATGGTAAAACAGACCCGGTGGAACATGTCAGTCATTTTAATCAATGAATGGCAGTCTACTCCAGGGACGAAGCTTTGATGTGCAAGGTCTTCCCCTCTAGTCTTGGACCGGTTGCAATGAGGTGGTTTGACAGCATGAAGGCAGACTCCATCAGTTCCTTCAAAGAGCTCACTCAAGCCTTTGGTTCACGTTTTGTCACCTGCTGAAGAGTGTCCAGGCCGTTGTCCTCTCTGCTATCCTTGAGCATGCAAGAGGGTGAAACTCTGAAGGCGTATTCAGATAGGTACTGGGAGATGTTTAACGATATGGAGGGCAACTTTGACGCGATGGCCCTCGACACATTCAAGCTCGGCCTCCTTACGACCACGGCTTAAGGACATCTTTGTCTGGTAAGCTAGTCACTAGCATGCGTCAGCTGATTGACCGTATTGAAAAGTATAAAAGAGTTGAAGAAGATTAGCAACAAGTGAAGGGTAAGGAAAAGGTTATCCCCCAAGAGAGGAGGGATTTCAGGTCGGATCGATACAACAGCAATAAACCGCAGAGAGATTTTTCTGCGCAAACAGGATCAACAAACCCTGAAGCAGTTAACACTGTATTCAAAGAGCTAGTACACCAAGTTTTAGAAAAGATTAAGAGTGAACCATTCTTCCGATGGCCGAATAAGATGGTGGGGAACCCTGAAAGGCGTAATCATAATCTCTTTTACCAGTATCATCAGGACCATGGACATACCACGGAAGATTACAGGAGCCTGTAGGACCACTTGGACCAACTGGTTCGGGATGGTAAATTAAGACACCCTCTGCACCACTTTAGTGGTTGAGGAAGTCAGATGAGCTCAGAATCCCGAGGAAACGACCCGTCTAAGCCTCCGTTGGGAACTATTAATGTCGTCTTTGCTGCATTGAGAAGAACAGGATTCTTGCCATTGAAGGTGATGTCAGTTGCCCGTTCACCCACAATGGATTCCTGCCAAGATCCGAAGAGAGCTAAGGTGGTTGCTCAACTGGTTATAGGGTTCTCGGATGAGGATAAGATGGGGACCGTCCAACCCCATGACGATGCCTTAGTAATTACCCTCAGAATTGGGGGATATGATGCGAAGAGGGTGATGGTAGACCAGGGCAGTGCTGTGGAGATAATGTACCCCGATCTCTACAAAGGGCTAGACCAAAAACCTCAAGTCTTAACGCCATACAACTCCCCCCTTATGAGTTTTAAAGGAAGGGTTGTCACCCGGAAAGGCCAGATACGCCTACTTGTGCAGACCGACTCTGAAGTGGTGGAGGTGGACTTTGTAGTCGTGGATGTGTATTCGCCTTATACGGTAATCGTAGCCAGACCTTGGCTTCATACACTAGGGGCTATTTCCTCTACTTTGCATCAGAAAGTCAAATACCCATCTGAAGGACAAGTTTATGAGATCCGAGGGGATCAGTCTGTAGCCCGACGGTGCTTAGTGGCCGCCATCCAACATGAGCCCGAAGCCGAGTCCTCGTCCAGGGCCGAAAGGGGTTTATAACAATTAAAGTCTCTGAAATTGCCCGCCGAGGACCCAGGAGAGAAAGCTAGATGTGAGGATTTGACAAAAGTCACCATCAGAGACAATCCGAAAAAATTCTTTCAAGTCAAATCCCAGCTGCCTCTTCGGGAGAGGGAAGAGTTAGTAGAGTTCCTTAAGAAAAACTTTGACGTATTTGCCTGGGACGCCTATGAAGCCCCAGGGGTGGACCCAGAATTCATTTGTCACCATCTGAGAGTCAACCCACTGATAACCCCTAAGAAGCAGCCTCCTCGATGCTTATCCAAGGAACACGCTGAGGCAGTAAGGGAAGAAGTAGCGAAGCTCAAACAAGCTAGAGCTATTAGGAAGTTTTCTACCCCGAGTGGCTAGTGAATACTGTGATGGTGAAGAAAAAGAATGGAAAATGGTGAGTATGCGTGGACTTCACCGATTTAAATAAGGCTTACCCCAAAGATCCATTCCCTATGCCAAAAATCGATCAGCTAGTGGATGCCACTGTCGGCCACCCTCGGATGAGCTTCCTAGATGCCTTCCAAGGCTACCACCAGATACCCTTGGCCTTGAACAACCAGGAAAAGACCGCTTTCGTCACCCCTATTGGTAACTACCACTATAAGGTGATGCCATTTGACTTAAAAAACGCAGGGTCTACCTATCAGAGAATGATGACGAGGATGTTTGAGCCACAGCTCGGTAGAAATATCGAGATTTACATAGACGACATGGTGGTGAAAAGCAAGGTTGTAGCTGAGCATGTGAAGGACCTTGAAAGTACCTTTGAAGTCCTTAGGGAGTACAAGCTACGCCTAAATGCTTCCAAGTGCTCATTCGGTGTGGGATCTGGCAAGTTTTTGGGATACATGGTGACTCACAGGAGAATTGAGGTTAACCCCGACCAGATAAAGGCCATCAACAATTTACAAGCTTCTTGGAATCCCAAGGAAGTCCAAAAATTGACTGGAATGACTGCTGCCCTGAATCGATTTATCTCCCGGTCAGCGGACAGGTGTCGGCTTTTCTTCTCTCTGCTTAACAAGTGGAAGGGATTTGAGTGGACTGAAGAATGTTCTGTGGCCTTTCAGCAACTCAAAGATTATCTAGCTCGGCCACCAGTCATGTCTAGCCCTGAGCCGGATGAAGTCTTGTTTGCCTACATTGCGGTGGCTCCTTGTGCTATGAGGTTGGTACTGATCCGAGTAGATTGCGGTGTGCAAAGACTAGTCTATTACGTAAGTAAGTCACTGCATGAAGCTGAGATTCATTACCTGTCACTAGAGAAGGCCATCGTAGCAGTAGTGCTTGGTACACGAAAGCTACCTTACTATTTCTAGGCCCATATGGTCATCGTCCTCACTTAGCTCCTACTCAAGGCTATACTCCGAAGCGCTGACTACACCAGACGGATTGCTAAATAGGGTACGATCTTAGGGGCTTTCGACATTAAATACATGCCCCGCACGTCGGTCAAAGGCCAGATCTTTGCGGATTTGGTGGCCGAGTTCATGGAACCCCATGTAGAAGAAGCGATACCAACGTTGGACATGGATGAAAAATCGGTTGGCATGATCTCTCAACAAAGCCCCTCCCATTGGAAAATGTACGTAGATGGCGCAGCAAATCAAAAGGGTTCTAGTGTAGGCCTGGTATTAACATCTCCAGAGAAGATAGTTATCGAAAAATCAATAAGACTGAACTTCACGGCCACAAATAATGAGGCCGAGTATGAAGCCTTGCTGATAGGAATGGCCATGATTCGGAGAATGGGAGGAAAGTCATTGGAAGCGTTCTCGGACTCGAGATTGGTAGTCGGTCAAGTGCAAGGTGAATTTGAAGCGAAGGATGAGAGAATGCAAGGATACCTGAGTCGAGTTAAGCGCTTGCGGTCGGGTTTTGACTTTTTCAATTTGCTGCGCATCCCCAGAAATGGTAATGCACATGCTGATTCTCTAGCCACGCTTGCTACCTCCTCAGTGCAGAATTTGCCGAGAGTCATCCTCGTCGAGGACCTGCATGGGCCTATAGAAGCAAGAACAGAGGCAGTACGGGTTCACCAGATCAAGGCCGAACCTAGTTGGATGGATCTTATCGTTAACTTTTTGCAGGGTGATATTTTGCCCAAAGAAATGGGAGAGGCTGATAAAGTCCGAAGGAAAGCGACCAGGTTCTGGTTATCTGAGGACCAGAGACTGTACAAATGCTCCTATTCAGGACCGTACCTACTATGCATTCATCCTGAAGCGGCTGAGTTGCTATTGGAGGAGCTGCATGAAGGGATTTGTGGGAGTCATACTGGGGGTAGATCTTTGGCTCATCGAGCCATTACTTAAGGTTATTGATGGCCGAACATGCAAAAAGAAGCCCAGGAGTATGTTAAGAAGTGCGATCAATGTCAACGATTTGCGCCGAATATACACTAGCCAGGTGGAACCCTCAACCCACTATCCAGTCTGTGGCCATTCGCTCAATGGGGCTTAGATATCGTGGGGCCATTCCCTAAGCCTGCAGGAAACAGGAAATACCTGCTGGTCGGCACTGACTACTTCACCAAATGGGTCGAAGCTGAACCTCTTGCCAACATCCGAGATGTAGATGTACAAAAGTTCGTATGGAAGAATATCATCACTCGTTTCGGGGTTCCTCATACTCTCATCTCAGACAATGGTCTGCAGTTCGATAGTAAAGCATTCAGAAGTTATTGTAGCAAATTGGGAATCACGAACAGATACTCCACCCCAGCTTATCCCCAGGGTAATGGCCAAGCAGAAGCTGTCAATAAGGTCATTATAAATGGCCTAAAGAAGAGATTGGACAATGCAAAGGGCAAATGGGTAGAAGAATTACCGCATGTACTTTGGGCCTACAGAACTACGCCTCGTAGATTTACCGGGGAGACCCCTTTCTCAATGACCTATGGGGCTGAAGCTGTAATACCTTTGGAGACTGGGTTCCCGACGTTGAGAACTAGTTCATTCAATCCGATTGACAACAATAAGCAGCTAGAGAAGAGTTTGGACCTGGTTGAGGAAAGAAGGAAAAATGCAATGGTTCGTCTAGCACATTATCAACAAAACCTCAGGTAGGGCTACGACGCCAACGTAAGGCCAAGACCTTTGGAACCTGGTGATTTAGTGCTGAGGAAAGTTGTCGGTACTGCAAAGAACCCAGCTTGGGAAAAATTAGGGCCTAATTGGGAGGGGCCATATCGTATTACTTCAGGGGCTGGCATTGGGGCGTATTTCTTTAAAGATCTAGATAGCCATGTGATACCCCGCCCTTGGAATGTAAATAACCTCAAAAGGTACTATTATTAATCGAATCTTCCCTTTAATCAACATGCCAACTCGTCATTTGAAGCACATTTTCCTAAGTGTTTAAACTTAAATCTAATCATGCCTGTAGTCCTCGGACTAGATGATTTAGGTTAGTTAATACTCTGTTACAATTTTACTGGGTGTTTAAACTTAAATCCATTCATACCTGTAGTCCTTGGACCAGATGATTTGGGTTAGTTAACACTCCGCTACATTTCTCTAAGTGTTTAAACATAAATCCATTCATGCCTGTAGTCCTTGGACCAGATGATTTGAATTAGTTAACACTCCGCTACATTTCTCTAACTGTTTAAACTTAAATCCATTCATGCTTGTAGTCCTCGGACCAGATGATTTGGGTTAGTTAACACTCCGATACATTTTCCTAAGTGTTTAAACTTAAATACATTCATGCCTGTAGTCCTCGGACTAGATGATTTAGGTTAGTTAACACTCCGCTACATTTCTTTAAGTGTTTAAACTTAAATCTATTCATGCCTGTAGTCTTCGGACCAGATGATTTGGGTTAGTTAACACTCCGCTACATTTCTTTAAGTGTTTAAACTTAAATCTAATCATGCCTGTAGTCCTCGGACCAAATGATTTAGGTTAGTTAACACTCTGTTACAATTTCGTTAAGTGCTGAAACTTAAATCCATTCATGCCTGTAGTCCTCAGACCAGATGATTTGGGTTAGTTAATACTCCCTTGCAATTCCTCTAACTATTCCAACTCAAAACCTTTCTCGCCTCTAGCCCTCGGACCGGATGATATGGGTTAGCCAACACCCCCCATACAGTTATTATTAAAATATGACTGTATGATGAGCCACACTTGAAATTCTCGAATGTATTTAAGTTAATTCAAATTTATGATAGGATTCCTTAGTCATATTTAATTCAAAAACAAGGGGTAATAATGCTCTCTATGCATATTTGAAAAGACCTGCGAAGCTCCCATAATCACTTGCTGCTTTCGTGGCTTGTTGGTAAGCCTTATACTAACTATTCTTTTTAGTGCCAATTTTAACTACTTACGTCATCTACATGATATGGTGGATAAATTTATCTATATTGCCACCATAATTACAAGGGACAGTTGCTTGCAACAATAATAAGTCATAAGATATGCAACGAAGAGACAAGAGTTTCATTGATTAAGAGAAAAAGAGTTTACAAAATCCTTGCATAATAGAAGAAACTACTAGAAGTACAAAATGGAAACCCCTAAATTTCTAGGCCTTCTTCTGAGAGACCAAGGGATCAGCAGCTTAGTCCTTGGATTCTGGGAGGGTCTTCTTCTCCCCCAAAACTTTGTCCTTGGCCTTGGGAGCCTCAACAGGCTTGTTCGGATCATCGGGCCGCCTAGATTCCTTGGAAACCTCAAGGTTGCCTGGTGGGAGTTGGCCGACCAAGGATTGCTCCAAAGCCTTTTGGAGTTGTGTAGGAGGAGGGGGATCAGACCCTGGGAGCTCTCGGATTTCAGGATCGTAGTATACACTCCCAGGTAATCTTAAGTCAGATTCCGGGGGGACTCCAGCAGCATCCAATGCCTTTTTCCAGGTTATGTCGCAGTAGTCTCGACTAACCGAGGCAAATTGCTCCAAAAGCTGGGTCCCGGTCTCATCCACCCTAGTTGGTAGGCTGCTTTTCTCTTAGCCTCAATTGCCTCCTAGGCCAGTCGAGCATTCTGCTCGACTATTCGGGTGCTCTCCTTGGCCTTTTGAAGTTCGGCCTTGAGACCCTTCACCAGCTCCCTCTCGGTCGCCGGTTGATCTCTGCCATGTGCAACCTTTTACGCTGATCTTCGGCCTGAGCCTCAACGTTTTTGAGTCCAGTGTCGAGGCTATTCCTTTGATTGATCATCTCTTTTAATTGCTTGGAGAGCAGAGAATAATCCTCCTTCAGGCTGCCCAGAGATTTTTCTACCTTTGATTGAGATTGGGCTGCAGCTTGGGCTTCGAGGTTGGACTTCTTGTTCCACTCCTCGGCCACATATATTTACTGAGTAATCTGCATGACAAGAATTTTCAACATAGAGTAAGGACAGGAGGTAAAGTAAAAAGCAGCACCTGAATTAAGAGGATCAGTTCACTCACCATGGCTATATCCCTCTTGAGGGATAGGAAGAGGTCGTATTGGTTGAAGCGTCGATACGAGTCCATATTCTTTGGGAGGAGAAGTGGCTGCTCCAGAGCCTCGGCAACAACACCTGCCCTCCCCCCATCGTAGTTTTTGAGGGAGGTGTCCCAGGGGATTGGAGCGCCATCTAGCTCCAGCCTTAGGGACCAGGTGCAGGGCCTTTGGCGCACATCGGCTACATAGAAGTCCTCTCGGCTCTCAGTAGAAGAGGCCCTCTTGCTTTGGTGGTCTTTCGCCACCTTTTGCTGCTTGGCCCCTCTTGGGGGAGCCACCTCCCTCTCCTCAGTGTTAATGATGGGTCTCTTCTTCTTCGGATCTGGCACTTGTTTGATGCCAAGATCTAGAGGAATCTGAGGAGGTGGCAGTGGAAGGTTCGCAGCTAGTTGAGACGTACCAGTCCCTTTGGTCTCTACCTTTTTGCCCCTATTTTTCATTAAACTTTTAAGTCCACCATATCTTCGTCCGAAGAGTCTTCGGGAAGGGCAGTTATCAAAACAGGATGGATACTGGACTGCCCGTCGGCTTCTTCTTCGACGTCCGAAACCTCTATCACTCGATCCCCTTCTGAAGCTTCTCCCCCGAACTTAAATTTATCTATCTGCTCCTCTAGCGAGGAGGTAGAAGAGCCAACCCTTTCGCCTACAACCGCCGGTTCAAGGGGAATTTGTTGAATCGACTGGACGAGCGGGGGTACACCCTGAGGGTTTGGATGTGGAATGGGTGTGAGGTTGTACGGTGCCAAGAAGCCTTTCCGATCAACGTCTATGCGGTTGAGACGATAATCTCCCTGCGTTATCGCGTTGCTGATCGGCTGATAATCCTTAGGTTTCGCTGTATACCTAAGGATAAGCGGAACCGACCAGAATTGCCCGTCCTTACTTACAAAGATTTCCGATCTTAACAGGTAATTGAGGGTGGCGGTGTTTGTGAGTCTAAGCCAAGGAGTAACGTGGTCTCTATCTGTCAAAAATCAGAGTAGAATTCAGTCAGAGACTTGAAAATAGTAGTGCGAAGAGAAGTAAAAATTGCTAAAAGGCGAAGATCCTAAGCCTACTATTAGTGAACCTAAGTCTAGCATGTCCCACCTGGCTCTCATGGCATGGTTGGGCAATGATGACCGTTGTGCCATGCGCCCGAGACGATTACATAGTCGTCCTTCATCCCTTTGTTGGATTTAGGAAGACAGGAGACAAGCCTAACAATGTCGGATCGGGATTTTAGATAATATCCCACCCCTTGTTGGCTGTGACACTCGTACATGTGTACCACGTCCAGCCAGGTGAGCCCCAATCCTAGGTGACGGTTAAGATCCTCAACTGCTCCTAAGATCCTAAGCATGTTGGGCGCACACTATTCGGGACTAAGCCTATGGTTTCGAAGGTAGCTAGTGGTAATGGGGCCCATGGGGATTGTCATCCCCCATTCTAGGAAAGCAATGACGGGGATTACGACTTCCTCCGTTCTTCGATCCGTTAATATTTTTTCCGGAGGGCAATACCTCACACCCACATTTGGGGGTATGCGATATGTGGTCCTAAATTCCTCCAACTGGGCAGGACTGTCCACCAGATACTGGAGTTTGCCCATCACACTTAAACAAAAAGAGGGAAGCACTAAGCGTAGTAACCAGGGGGTGATTGTTCAAAGGTCGAGAAAACTGGCCGAAGGGAAGACTGAAGGATCGAAAAGATGAGAACTTACAGGAACTAAACTGGAGATTGATCTTCGAACTCACACAAGGATTCTCAAAGATTCTGGAGAAGACTGGGATCGATGACTGAAAGAGCGTGATGGAGTCGTGTGCTTGTTCTTGCTAGGTAGCCTGATAGTTTGCAAAGTAAAGAAGGAGTAACTTCTCCTGATATTTTATACGAGGTCAAACGAAAGGGCAGGAGTTACCTCACCCAAATCCCGGGTAAGAACCACGCCCGTTAGATCAACAACCTACCGTTGGATACAAAAGACAAGGCACCGCCTGGAGTAATTAATGCAGCGCCTTGGAAATACGAAAACAACAACGGCAATGATGAAGCGCTTATATCTAGGCCTACACACGTGCCAGTTCAGATATTTGTCTGTTCTCAAGCCTCTTACCTCGTGACAAGTCAAAATCTCACTTTTTCTCTTCGGATGCGAGGGAAAAATTAGGATTTTGAGGGGCTATTGTGGGGGGAGGGGGTAAAAGCCCAGACATACCTATTGGGCCGGGGGCCCTGTCTTGGGGATTATTGTATGTCCGAAGAGGAATAACGGGTTGGGATAGAGTTCATCTGAACGCAACCAACCCAAAAATGTAGGAAGAGTATCATCTGAAGAGGTCACCTTTTGTCCGAAAAGGTTCTACTCCTCGGATATGAATAGTCTTGATCAAGCCAACAAATGGAAGGTCTGAATGACCTTCCTGGCAATCCCAACGACAAAGATAAGCTCTGGACATACCTGGGGATGATAAGGACGAGGAAATATCTCAAGGAAAAGCTGCCACCCGCCACATTAAATGCACTGCAGCTGCTTTTCTGGCTGCATTAATGTGGAGAAGACCCCTGAACAGTGTAATCTCAGCCACCACCACTCACGGAGGGTTAAAGAGGATACCTGATGGGACATGCACTCAAGTGGATGTTTAGATGAAGAACAAGTGGACGATGAAGATGATGGGGGGAGGGTGCTATATAAGGAGAAGAGGTCTCTGATAATGGTGATGGAGGGAAAAAGGGAGAGAAGTAGGAGATAATTTTACTGTAACTCCAAGAGTTGTAATCACCTTTCATTCAGTAACACACCTCTTCGGACATACACTTGTCCAGTCGGTTAAGCATGATCTTGTGCTAATGGATCCTTAAATACCATAATTAATCACTGTTTAATTCGCAACTAGCCCAGCTCTTTCGCCCACTCTCTACAAACTCATTGTCTTGGGTTCATTGGGCTCGTAATCCATCCTTCTTGGGCTTGGGCTACAAAAACAAACCCTACACTTATTATTATTATTATTATTATAGATACTTTTATTATTTTAATTTTTTTTAATAATATTATTTGTGTTATAAGCTTTTATTCCAAGAAGATTTTATTAAAACTGAGATCTATACACAAAACTAATATGTGGGATCATACTCAATACAGTTTTTTTTTTTTTTTTTTTTTTTTTTTTTTTTTTTTTTTTGAGAAACAATACACAAGAAGTTGAAAGCAAAATTTAAATAAAAATCCTTCGTCTTGCTTAATGTTATACTTTATGTATTGTTTTAAAAAACTGGACTGACCCAGCTGGTTGAACTAGGAATTGGACTCAAAATAGGTTTAGATAAAAATTGAAAACCGATCAAAAACAGGAAAAAAATCAGGAAGTAGTCCCTTTTTCAGTTCTCTAATGGTTTCGGTTTTTAAAACCATGACTTTATGTTCTAAATGAGAGAAGGGCATTAAAGTCTTTTTCTTTTCGATATGTTTGCAATTGGCAAAGGAGGAATGTGAACCCTGAGCGACTTTCTTGAAAACACAAGAGACTATGAAATTAAGCTATAGGGCTCTTGAAGATTTGTATTCCCAAATTTGCAAACAATTAACATTGAAACTCAATAGTCATTTAAGTCTCAATATAATTTTTGATTGCATAATTAGGGTGATCAACTAAGTGTGACCATGTTTCATCAATTAATAACTTTCAAGTCCTAATAAAGATGCAACATTTAAATTTAGCTTCACAAATTTTAAAAAAAAAAAAAAAAAAATCAGATTCATAAAGTAGGACACAAGTTATTAATTGTGTGACGTACGTAGCCTTTCTTACCCAACTAATATTCTTTAGCTATAAGCCTATAACCTCACTTGAGGCACATGTCTCTCTCACGTGTCCATGAATTATTTACGCGTGAGAAATGATATGTGTCACAAGTGCCCACTGATATGTTACTTTCCATTTACTTCAATTAACAATTGATAATATATTCTCAAAAAACAATTGATAATAGAGACTATCAGCATTGCCATGTTTCTAATGGTCCAGGATTTTTTTTAGAGCGTTACGTTTGGAAGGTGCAATTGTGCAAAGAACAGTTAGGTTATGAAAAAAAAATCTGCTTATGCTAGGATAAGAAAAAATTATTTAATGCTCTAGGGTTAATTTTTCCCTCACATAAATAGTGCAGCTTAATTATTTTGAATTTAGCCACTTTTTTTTGAAAAGGGAGCATTACTCTAAAATAATAAATATTAATTACTTTGGTATACTACAGACAAATTGGACTAGCAACCTTTTAATTCATAAACTTTAATGTACCTGTTCGTGTAGAATTGGCAGGCGAAAATTTAGCTCGCTTTCAAGAATGACTTCTCGGGCATCAATTATGTCTGAATTTTGTGTACTTAAGAAGCTCATGAGCTTTGGAAGACAATGTAGTAGTAAGCGACGCAATTGAGGGAACAACTTCATATCTCTGTCTTCTATTCTGCCCTCTTCTTTTTCGACCATTGCACCCATGATGCTGCATTCTCTTATCTCTAATGTTTGAAGTTGTGAAAGGCCTTTAGCTATGGATGACGAGAAGATAAACTTTAGTTTCTCACAATGTTCCACTTTCACAATCCTTAAGTTACGAAAGGATATATGTCAAGGGAATTTGTCCATGACATATTTCTTCCAAGTTGATCATGTTTTTGAGAGAAAAGATCTCCAAGACAGGAAAGACAACATCAGCAATACCCAACCCCTTTGAATGGATGATGTACTTCATCTCAGAATTATTTTGGACATGTAGATGCTTCAGTTGTTGGAAGCCTTTGCTATCTAATTCAGATATGATACTCTTAACACCTTTTAACTCATCCAAACACAAATCTTCTATTCCACTCAACAACATCTTGATCCCCTGCTCTAATTCAAAGATCGAATTCAACTTGAGTTTTAGCGCTCTTGAGCCTTCAGGTTCGTCAAGCTGATCCCACACATCTCCTATAAATATTTTGTATCTTTTCAACTTCTTAAACAACAAATTTTTTGGCAGCATGTTGGCATCTGGAATATTTACTTCTAAAGTGGTCAACAACGATAAATGCTTTAACTCTGCCAGACTAGCTCTTTCATTGTTCACTCCTTCAAGCACCCATTGAGTGAAGCTATTATGGACATATAACTCTTCTAATTGTACTAAGCTTGATAGAACATTTGGTGGAATCACCACAAGTTTGGTACAATTTGACAAATCCAACGACCGTAAACGAGTCAGGAGCCCTATTTCTTTTGGCAACTGTGTAAATTTGGAGGACAAAAGGCTAAGAATTTCTAGATTTTTCAACTCTCCAATCACTGCAATATCTTTCAAAACACATTGATCCAGACACAATGTTTGTAGGTTTGTGAGGAGATTAATTGATGAAGGAAGTGATGAAAGTCTCATTTCGGTCAAATCTAAAACTTTGAGCTTCCTCATTCCTTTAAAAAAAGTATCTGAAATTTCAAAATCTCGATCTCTGCCATCCACGTACAAGAGTTTTAACTTCGGACATACCAAGCCGTCAGGAAGTTCATGGATATCCCTAGCATATATAGAGATTGATGTGCACATTTTTATTGCATCTTCATCTGGCCATTTTACTGGATCATCATTTCTCATCATTAACACATTTTCAGCCTTTGATATGGCGAAATCACGAACAAGGTCATGCATACGGACATACTTGCTTGTACGAGGGTCTTCTAGCAACAAACAGGAGTCTTTGAGGCTCCGAACACTTTATTTCGAGCTTCTTCCAATGTAAGGATGCCAGGAAATGAACGCAGGCCAAAACAGTATTTTACCAAGTCCAGGTAAAAAATGGTAGGACCCATTTGACTACATAGTAAAAAGAAGGACTTGACCACTGGACTTCCAAGATGTTTGTAACTCAACTCTATTTTTGAATATATAGCTGCTTGCATTCCTGTGAGATGTACAGGGGAGGGTCTCCTTAGTTGCAGTAGGGCATCCTCCCATTCAAACAAACTCTTATTTTTTAATGCCTTTGCAACTGTTACAAGTGCGAGAGGCAAACCTACACACACTTCAGCCACCTGCGTTGCGATGGATCTCAAATTAGGATCTTTGAGAGAATCACCCGCCATCTTCTCAAATAAACTCCATGCTTCATCTGGGGATAAAACATCAAGCTCAAAATTTTTTTGCGTGTTCATCTCACAAGATAATATATCTCTATCTCTGGATGTCAACAATACTTTACATCTATTACAAGGAATTCCTATCGCCTCCAAATCAAGTTTATTCCATATATCATCTAGGATAACAAGTGCTTTGTTATTTCTTTTTAGCCTATCTCGTAGACGAATTGCTCTTCCAGGTACAGTCTCCACGTCATCAAACTTAAGATCTAGCATGTCCGCTATTTCTCCTTGAATTTGTCTTAGATCTGGGCTCTGCATCACAGTTGCCATAGCGACCTCATCAAATAACTTTTCTTTTTTGGCTTGCCAGGCAACTTCTCTCACAAGTGTAGTCTTTCCTGCCCCGGGCATCCCCCACACCCCAATCATGTTGATATTAACATCTCCAAGTGCCACCATAAGTCCATTCAGAGTTGACATTCTCGAGTTAAAGCTCGTGTAATCCATATTGGAAACCTTATCAAATCCACCATTTTCCAAGACTTCATCAATATCTTTCGCTATCTTCTTTGCTTTCTTACTTAGCTCATGTCGTAGCTTCAAGTTCAAGCATATCCCATAGGAACACTTAATCTTTGCTTTTGCTTCATCTTCAAGAACTTTCCTAACCTTCCCCATAATCACATCCACATTTTCTAACCACCTGTTAACATCAGCTTTATTTTCACCGCAGTTTCCTATACCAGCATCAACTGAATGTTTCACCCTTTCTCTCTGCTCCCCCAGCTTCTCTGCCTGTTCCTTCATACTATCAATGTTGCTGCTATAGTGAAACGAATAACCCAGCCATTGTCCAACAGGTTTAACAAGTTTTTCAATGAGAAACTGACCAAATGGATCAACCACGTTCTCGATGAGCCACTGTCGAATGGACTCGCCAATTTGTGTTGCCACCGCAGTAGCAATGACAACAATCACAGTAGCAATCACACCAAGAGTGTCCATTCCTGTTTCAATCTCTTTCTCCCTTTTCCTTTTTTTTGATTTATTTTTTTCCTTCGTTTAATTCTTTTCGGTGGCGAATGAGGAAGGTAAACTACAAACTCAAAACCAAGAAAAAGAATAACAGAAATTGCAATGGGAATTAATTAGTAAGGAAATACCCTCTCCTTAGTATGCTGATGGACTGGAGTATAGAGGTCACTAGCTAGAATGAAGTTGGAAAATCAAACCTGCTTAGGCAAAGTAACAATGAAGTTGGAACAGATATGACTGGTCGACCACACCAGTCATGATTTAGAGCTTGACTTTCACACCTGTATTTATTGCTTCATAATCCATCCAGTCATGCCTAGTTTTGGATATTCAAATTAAACGTAATATTAGATAACAGAAGTCGGTAAATGGTAAGACTCAATGTATTAAAATTCAAATATAATGAAAGACATTGTGTTCTTATAAGGTTGGGGGAGGGTTTAAGTCTCAAGAAAAGAGTTTTACACACACACATATATATATATATATATATATATATATTTAGATTAGGTTAGAGTAGAATTTTTATCTTATATAAAAAATAAAAGATAAATAAAAAATCGAAGATAAAAACACAATACTCACAAACTCAAGTTCAAAGATGGCAGAGGGACTTGTTTAATGGGTTTTTTTTGCCTCTAATTAGAATGGTTAAATTTTAAAAAGGCACTGGACAAATTTGGGCTCAAATTAATTAATTACCAACACATTTTTCTTACTATTAATTTTTACAAAAATCTTACATTTTATACCATTGTTATCCAATGCATGATAGGAGAAGTTTAGAAATTTTCATATTATTTTGTAATTCCACATTGGCTAGAAAAATAATAAAAAGACACACTAATCTTATTAAAACCGATAGTCTCACATTAAGAAGAAAAGTGTATATGTGCACTTGCATACTATAAATGTATCTATACACGTCTACAATTATAAGGAGACATCTCCATACTTCTTTTCTTCTTAATGTGAGGCTATCGGTTCTAAAAAGATCGGTGCATCTTTTTATTATTTTTAATTTCTAGCCAATGTAGAATTCCAAAATAATAAGAAAATTTCTAAACTTCTCCTATTATGCGTTGGATAAGAATGGTATAGAATGTAAGATGTAAGGACCGAGAATGAGGGGCCCACCCCCTGAGTCATGATTGGACCACGTGGCCACCAGGATTACCTCGGCTTGGCAAGGGTCTGTACGGCCCAAGGGTTAGGAGGATATCTGAACTGTGGTCCGAGCACTAGCCAAGCACAATGAATAATGCCTTGGGGAAATTTGTTGGCCGAACAAACTAAACTTGGCATCAAGAACAAGTTACGAGGAAGTCACCTTGATAGCAGAAAGGTGGGCCCTCCTCTTTAACACGTTACCCGTTGACGCAACAGAGATTCCCTCATCATGACCACGCCACTCAAAGAAGAGTATAAATAGAGACGTGAGGAACAAGGGAAGGGGTTGGAACAAAAATTGGGGAGAGAGACATGAGAGAAGAGAGAAAAATCCATTCTAGGGAAAAGGAAGTCCTGCTCGGACTTTAGGGAAGGGGCTCAGTTGCGTGGTAACCTTCACGATCGAGCTGAACTTGAGGTAGTTTAGTGTTGAGGAACCACCATAACACTATCAATGATATCACCAGCCACTTCTTTGGACCAATCCATTGTGGGATAAGCCCAATCCAAAATACAAGTAAATTAGGAGACTAGGCCCAACCAGCCTAAGATTATTGGGAAAGGACCACCACATAAGACTTTTGTAAAAATTATTAGTAAGAAAAATGTGTTGGTAATTAATTTATTTGAGTCCAAATTTGTCCTATGCCCTTTTAAAATTTAAACCATTCTAATTAGAGGCAAGAAACCCATTAAACAAGTCCCTCCCCATCCCTGGTACTCGAGCCTATGAGTATTGTGTTTTTATCTTTTATTTGTTTGTTTGTTTGTTTTTTTTTTTTTTTTTCTTTTGACACAAAATTGAAGGGATGGCAAAATTCGACATGACCTACGAACACGACAAGACACAAAATTAACAGGTTATGAGTTGAAATTTAAATCGTTTGCATTATATTTGGATTGACATGAATGACCCATTTAATAAATGTGTCATGTTCTTGTCCAACCTATAGAACCTGTTTGATCTATTTAGCAAAATGTCATTTTACCAATACAAAACTCTAGGTATATAAACTTATAGTTGTTGTGGTTTATTTTATTTGACATATTGTGATTGATCATTGGTGATTGAAATATGTTATAGTTTTGAATGATTATTTATGATGCAGTTACTCCTTAGATCTGAATTTTATATTAAAATTCGTATTTTTTTCTTTTCGCTTTGATAAAATCTAATAAACAGGTCAACAAGATGGACCCATTTAATACACAGATCATGTTAGGGTTGAGTAATTCTAACCCATTTAATAAACATGTTGGGTTACCCACATGGTCAAATACTCATGAATTGACATGCGAGCATGATTACATGAATTGCCACCCCTATATGTACTTTTGTGTTACACACCAAGCATGCCATTATTTTGGACAAGAAAAGCTTTCATATTTAACACTACACGAGCCCCTTTTGTGTTTCATACAACTATTAATTGTCATTATCATTTTAGTTTTAGGGCAAAAAAAAAAAACATGAATTCTAAATCAATATAATTTATTTCTTGTATCGCATATGTGCTTATTGTTATAACATCTGTGGTAACTCATACTATCTTTTGGACAAAATTTGGCTAAAAACTTGCTTATAGCCATTGGCTACGAGCTAGGCTTATAGCATTGGCTACATATTTGGCTACAACACCCACTAAAAAAATTAATAAACATGTTGGGTTACTCACATAGTCAAATACTCATGAATTGACATGCGAGCATGATTACATAAATTGTCACCCCTATATGTACTTTTGTGTTACACACCAAGCATGCCATTATTTTGGACAAGAAACGCTTTCATATTTAACACTACACGATCCCCTTTTGTGTTTCATACAACTATTAATTGTCATTATCATTTTAGTTTTAGGGCAAAAAAAAACATGAATTCTAAATCAATATAATTTATTTCTTGTATCGTATATGTGCTTATTGTTATAACATCTGTGGCAACTCATACTATCTATTGGACAAAATTTGCCTACAAACTTGCTTATAGCCATTGGCTACAAACTAGGTTATTGCCATTGGCTACATATTTGGCTACAACACCCACTAAAAAAATTAAATTAGCTATATATTTTAAAAATCTAACTGTTAGATTTTATATTATTTAAGTTCTTAACACGTATGTTAAATATCGTGTCAATTAGATATTATTTACTTTTCGATCCATAAAATTATTTTTATGCATAATTTAAAATTACAAAAACTTGAAATCTAAAAATTTGATTGATGCTATTGCTAACGATCTTCAATTTTTTAGAAATTTTGTAATAAGGAGAAAATGTAATTTAACAGTGGATTTGACTAAATTCATATCCAATAAAATAATATGAAATGAAGTTGTAGCAAAATTGTGTCCTTATCTTTTTTTAACTAGCTGGCAAATTGGTTGGCCATTATGTGTGTGTGTGTGTGTGTGTGTGTGTGTGTGTGTGTGTGTGTTGGGGGGGGGGGGGGGGGGGGGACAAATTCGGCCCACATCGAACTTGGGTCAAGGACCACCAATCCTAAGCCTAGCCTACAAATAGGAGGCCTGAGGTGGTCTATGCATAAGCCATCACATTTTTATAATGGAATCTGAGCAAACCTCATCTATCCCCTGAGAAAGGGATATAATGCCTTGGGAGAGTCCGCCAGCCGAGCATGAGATTCAACGTCAGGCTCGAGTTACTAGAAAATTATTTCAGTAACAAAGTGATGGATCCCACTCCTTAAGACAAGAATGGACACGTTGGAATAGTAGCCTAGACATAAAAGGCCACCCAGACACCACAAGTGGAGGGACCCATGTGCTAGCATAATATTCTCTCATCATTATAGGTTCGCTAACTATAGGGTATAAAAATGAGAAGAATGGTCAGTAATAGGGGTTAGAACATCTTTTAGGGGAGAGAAACATGAGAGAAAGAGAGAGAGATCATCATTTATTATTAAGGGAAGGTGATCTGGCTCGAGATAGCTAAAGGGCACCTTGGTTGCTTGAGCTCCTCCTCGGGAAGCCATATTTCTAGCTACCAACCACCTCACAAAAGTTTTTATCCACTACCCACTAACCAAACTTCTCTTTAGACTTCCTATTGTGGGCTATACTTTTTAAAAAGTATATAAATTAATTAGGGACCCAAGCCCAAAGATCCAAATATCATTGTGGGTTGCCCCACCACAATATATATAAAATTATGCTTGTTTTTTAAAAAAAAAATTTAATTTTTTTTCTTCTAATTTTTTACCTAGAAAATGTTAGGGACACAAAAAATCTCACAACTTTAACTACAACTCACCATGTGGTAAGCTGAGAATGGCAAGTTGTAAGTGGTGGGTCCAGACCTCCACCACTTACAACTTGCTACATGGCGAGTTGTGACAAAAGTTGTGGGTTTTGTTTGTCCCTGGCATTACTCTATTTTACCCTATTTCTTCTTTTATAGTTCGACTCCCCCCTCTTATCTCTCTCTCTCTCTCTCTCTCTCTCACACACACACTCACTTACCAATGCAAACTATCTCTCTCTAGTAAGGATGATCGAAAACCACCACCTAGCCACTATGAAGCCCCATCTCTCAACATCATTTTCAATCACCACCGTCTTCTCCTCTATCTCCACTCTCTAGTCCACTATCTATCTTCTTTGGCAACCGTTTCAACCCCCAACACCCCAAGCCTAAACAACCCCACTTGAATGGCTGCCTTACTACTATTGCCAAGCAAATCCTACCACAAGACTAGTTGTGGCAAAGGGTGTGGTTGCCTTTTAGGTTGTCATAGTTGGCCTCACCAGGTTTATCTCTAGTTGTGGCAAAAGTGCAAAGTGAATGAGCAGCTACAAGCCTTGAACACGAAGACCCAGATCAAAGTTTGGCAATGAAACGTGAAGGGTAGAGAAGTAGGCAGAACATAGAGCTTGAATAATGAACCATGGATGAGGAAGATAAAAAGACGAGTCAATACTGAAAATTCAAGGCCGAGAAAACAACCCATCAACCTCAATAATCACTCAAAAGAAAAACTGAAAGGTAAATGCAACCAATCAGGATGAAAAGGCTCGAACAGAAAAGAAATAATAATATGACTTTTGGCACAAAAACCAAAGATATATGACCCACCACTCAAGAATATGAGCCATCACATTCAATTCACACCAGTATCATTAATCAGTGAAAATAAAAAATTCTTGGCAACTTCTTTTGAGTTGAGAGGGCCTTGGGCTAGGCTGTAATCTACGTGATCCACAGGTTTATGCAAAAATTGATGCTCACGTTGTGTTTGGATACTGTTTATTTTATTAAAAATTAAAAATTAAAAATTAAAAAAATTGTGATAAAATAATTTTTAAATTTGTAAATAATACAATGAGACCTATTTTTAATAAAAATTTTATTAAATAAAAGAGTTTATGAGTCCATGAATAGTGCACAGAATCCACTGAAAACAAACTACAGCTGCACATCTAATAAAAAAAAAAAAAAAAAAACGTAGACGCAAGATGCTGCCTTTTCACCAATACCCAAAGGGGTACTCAATTGTGAGATGAGTCAAGTTCGTAATTTTTTTTTTAGAAGAATCAAGTTCATAGTTAATTCCTTCTCAAAAAAAAAAAAAAAAAAAAAAGTTCACAGTTAATACTTAATTCATAAGAAAGTTTAATATAATATAATATATTTATTTTTTTGTATTTCTTGATTAAATATGAAATTTGATAATTATGAAAATTAGTAATTGATATTTATTATGAATGTGTTTGTATATAGATTTATATATCACAACATTAGTAATTTATAATGATTATGTATATATATGAAATTATATATTTCACTATTTAAATAAAATATAATGTAGCAAAATTCTAATGAAATGTTTAAATATATAATAAAATTAAAATTATATATATGTGTAAAATTATAAGACTTTAAAATCATATGTGGCGTAATGTTATAATATCAACGCAAAAGTAAAACACTTTCAATTCTCTATATATTATAGATTATAGATTTGTAAACAAAAATATAGATTAATATTAATATTATATAATATTATATATTATATATACATATATTAAAATATATTAATATAAATCTAATATGTAATTGTATAAATTTGTAAGTAAATTCCTAAGATATCAAATTAGTATTTATAATTTATTGATAGTTTAAGTAGTAATTTTTAATGATACAATGCTAGTAAATCTAATTTTAATAAGTTTATAAATGAAAATCAATTTATCTAAGTAACTCAAATATTATAATTTCAATAATAATTTACTTATTACTTTTTAGTATAGATTTGTGAAAAGATAAAAAGTTTTTGTCATATCAATTACTATATATGAGAGAAAAAAAGTCAAATAATTTGTGAACAAGTTGGAGCTCATTCGACAATAAAATAAATCAAACTTGAACATGGTGTATGTTTGGCATCAGCATATTTACAAATTACTACTTCTTTTTTATCTGACATATTAAAACCCAAAATACAATAAATTTTTGACGTACTTGACCATATATGAAACCCATTTTTATTTGAGGACCTTTGTAGGTTTAAAAACTATTTCTCTTTCTCATCCCTTCATAATCAGTATGTGGTTCCATGAGGTGCTTGATTAAGGGTGGGCTTGCCGGTTTTCTTAAACTAATTTTTCTATATCACAATGGTATTAATATGAAAATTATAGGAAGCACACCCTTGACCGGCATGGTATTCACTTTCTTCTTTTCCTTTACTGAAAGATGGTATCCACTTGCAAACAATTTCTATGTCATAAAATAATATCTCGTTCCATACACTAAATCATCCTTTAACTTCTTCTTTTTTTGAGACCATTTCAACTTATAATATCCGCTCCTGATGATATATCATCGGACCAAGACATCAATCAGTTTTTGGTGTAGGTGGGGATTGATCCTCAGATCTCCTATTCAACCATCAAAGACTTTTCTATTTGAGTTAACTGAAATTCACAAATCATCCTTTAACTTAGTATAAGAGAAAATTACATTCAGTTTTGCTACTATCTTTTAGCCTAGTTCACATAAGAAAAACAATTCTATGACCCCATGTTTTATCACAATTTGATTACATGAGCAACTGTAATTGATAAACGGTTTACAAAAATAATAACGTAGTTTTTTAATGTGTTAAAAATTAAAATGACATATTTTTGTAACCGCTGTGCTCTTAGTCAACATTAGATGGGTTAAGTGTGAGAATTGAAAGAACTGTTAATTGTACTTACTATCTATACATGTGTGCTCTTTGTTATTTATCTATATTACTATTTAAGGGGCTGCACCTGTTTGGACCGGATTTTTTTTCTTCCAAAATATCCCTATTTTCCTAGGTTTAAGTAGAGACAAAACTAAATGATAATTTGGTAAAACTACGTATTTTAACTCCCACTAAAATTAGGGGTGTCCAACAGAAACCGAGACCCGACCCACCCGCCTAACCTGTCCGATCCGGCCCGAGAACCAGCCGACTCGACACCGGTGACGGTCAGCGATGGGTCTCCACCTCTAGAACCCGAAAACGACAGGTCGGTTGGCGGTTTTTCTCCCCAAAACCCGAAGAAACCTGACCGAACCGATATATGACTAAGTCTCAGTCTCAGTCTCTCCTTTCAGTCTCACGATCTCTGCTCTTTGCCGATGTCTACCCTTCACCGATCCTGCTCGTCATCGATCTCTACCTCTCCATCGTCGATCTCTGCCTCTTCGTTGTTGATTTGTGCTCTTTGTCGTCAATCTTCGCTTTTCGTCCGCAATGTCCCCAGCTCGTATTCGCCTCCATCTCTCAGATTCGTCTTCGCCTCCTTGAAATTTTCATCTTTTAGGTTCGGTTGTCTGTGAAATTTCTGTCTATTGTTGTTTTTGTTCTTTGGATTTGTGGATATGTTCTTTGGGTTTGTAGATCTTCTCTTTGGGTTTGTAGATCTATTTATTTTGTTCTTCAGGAATCAAAAGTTTAGTGTTTGATCTTTGTATTCCGGTCGAAATCAAAGCCGACCGTCGCCCACCCAAGCCCGATCCGACTCAACCCGTGGCTTTTTGCGGTTGGCGGCGAGTCTGGAACTTCTCCACCCGTTTTGATCGGGTCAGTTGCAGGTTGGGCACAAACCCGACCCGGACCGACTCGTGGACAGCCCTAACTAAAATATTGCTAACAAAATAGGACCACTTTTTTTTTTTTTTTTGGGTGATAAATATGACCACTCTCTTGGTTAAACGTTTTCAAATTTTTTTTAATAGAATTTGTTTTCCCATCTCCTTAAATTTAGCAAATTATTAACATATACCTCTCCTTCTCTTTATCTTCGGTTACTCTTTTTTATTTTATTTAAGGGAATTATGTATGGTTAGTTGGTAACTTTAAAGAAAAGAAGTAAACTCTCTAACAAAATCAAGCAGGTTTTATTATTAAAAAAAAAAATCAAGCACGTTTTTTCATTAAAAAAAAAAAATCAAACAAACATGAGATCATGGAGTAAAAAGGAGAGGATGGCTACCGCATTACCGAAAAAAGTGTGGGGATAGAGGATGGCTACCACACGTTTTGTTATTAAAAAAAAATGAAGCATTTGTTTTTTTTTTTTTTTTTTTTTTAAATCTCAAACAAAAAGAATCAAATTTAAAACAAAGTGATAAACTTCAAACTAAATAGTTTTTAACAGTTTCCATCATGCACGCCTTTTACTAACTCACGTTTAAATAATTTACATAACTAACAAGCACCAACACTTCTCCTTGCTATAAAAACAACACAAACTTCTCCTCCTTGAAACAGTTTCCAACAACACAAAGCAGATGCTGATGGTGAATCCTTATCAACATCTCCCTTTGTTTACGTTTATTTACTTTTATCTCTATTTTTACTTAAAATTTTTTGCTTTCTCAACAAGAATCAACGAATCATATTAAGATTTTCATACTGGTAGACCAAGCCTTGGCGTCTTCATCCACTCCATCAATGACTTAGTAGCTGACGACATTGGAGAGAAGAAGCACTGACATGTTCATACAAACCTTTCTTTCACACTTCAAAGTGGAGAAGAATCCTTCCCATCAAAAAGTAATAGTTTTTCTTGGCCTATCATTTCTAACAAACTCAATCCCGACCCTTCCTATCAAAAAAGAACTCAATCCCTTTTTTATCTTCAGTGCATGTTTAAGATTTTCACCGCAATCAAACTCAATCCCTGTTTTGTTTTCAGTGCATGTTTAAGATTTTCACCACAACAAACTCAATCTCTCACAATCCAAGGTATGTTTAAGATTTTCACGTAGATTTTCTGAAAAGTAGTAGAGCGACATCTTTATTCTTTACACTAGACAGAGATTTTCTAGGGGTTTTTTTTTTTTTTTTTTTTCTCCTTCACTTTGCTTATGATACTTTTGTATGAGATTCTTCTTTTTATTATTTTTTAATAACCTTCTGTATGAGATTCATAACATTGTGATATGCCACGTCGTGGTTCACATTGTGTGCCTAATACAATCATGTATAGAAAATATGGTACATGTTTGTTTATTCATACAAAACATAGATGAATGCCATTAATTCATCTACTTGGGATATTAATTTCAAAGTTTTTTTTTATATATATTTTTGTTACACATTTATACCAAATGTAGAATTAGATATGTTTTGGTTGTTTAATTCTTTACATTAGTGTTTTCAAAAAAAAAAAAAAAAAAATTTACATTAGTTGCTCCTTTCCATGGTTGCTGGTGAAATAATTAGCTTGAATCACCTATACATTAAACAATTTTTTGTTGGTGAAATATATATATATATATATATATATTTTTTTTTGTAAATAATAATAAAACAGTTTTTTTTCCCCTCTCTCTCATGTTATCCATATTCCTTAAAATTAGGCACTTTCACATCACTTATAAATTCCTCACGTTTAAATTTCTTATCTGAAGTGGTTGTTTCATTTTAAAATTTCTCTTTCCTATTTTCTAGCATTAAAGGAATTGAAAAATGCCTCTTCACTTATCTTCTTCCTCTACAAAAATAGATTTTTTCACTTTTACACTAGCTTCTGAGCACGCGCACAGAGGCTCTTCTATTTTTTGGCTAATGGTTAATTTAGAGCATTTATTATAATTTGGGATTACTACATTTTTCAATCACAAAAAAAATCTAGGGATGTGATGAGTATTATGTGTGGTAAAATAATTTTTCATCACACCCTTAGGTTTTTTTTTTTTTTTTTTTTTTTTTTTTTTTTTTTGTGATTGGAAAATGTAGTAATCCCAAATTATAATAAATGCTCACACGCGTGCTCAGAGGCTAGTGTTAATTAAGGGTTGTGGATATACTATTTGTTTGAATATATGGTGCTATTCTATTATGACTAACATATTGAACTTAAAAAATATCTGAATTCTAACTGTCTACATGAACATATAAATAACTTATTAAACACACACACACACACATATATATATATATATATATAGAGAGAGAGAGAGAGAGAGAGAGAGAGAGAGAGAGAGAGAGAGAAGAAACAGTTTGAGAAGAACAAACGAAAGAATAAAGTTAGAGAATTGGATTTTGTTTGACTTGGAATTTTGATTTCGTGAAATAAATCTCAAAAAATCAAAAAAGAAAGTAAAAGACTAATAGTTGCCCACTCAACTCTTCTATACGTGCATGTAGAGATTCACAATTTCACATTAGCGGATGTATAATTCCGCGATTAAGCCCGTACCAAAGTTTATTCGTAATATCTAGAAATTACGAACCAACTATCTTCAACAAACAAGAAAAATTGCAACAATCTTTAAGCAACCATACAAAAGGTTGGTGCTAACTTGTAGTCGTATTAAATTTTGCATTAACTTGTGCACCTAACTTTGACGATAATCCTACCTACTAACTTGGTGCACCTATGGTACACATTCATTGGTAATAGAATCTATCATGCGACGAATTAGGGGCTGTTTGGATTTGCTGTTTCCATAACTCATAACTCAAAAATGGTGGAACCCATGGTTGAGAAGTCCGTTTGGATTTTGTTTCCATCACTCAATTCTCTGATTTTTTAGTGATGAGTTATAGAAACTGAAAACACATTTTAAGTGTTTTCAATTTCCATAATTCTGTTTTCAATGACATTTTCGTAATTAAATACACGCTGAGGGTCCCACAGTCAGACCTTTTGCTCTCTCCCAGACACGATATCTTCATTTCTTTTTCTTTTTTTGTCTTTCACGCTAAGTCTGGGACACACCTTTCTGCTATTCTCTTCTTCTTCTTCTTCTTCTTCTTTTCTTTCCTTTCCTCTTCACGTTGGTTTTTGGTTTGGTTGCAAAGGTTTTTTTCTTTTTTTTTTTTTTTTTTCCATTCCTTTTCACTGGGTTTTTGGGCTTGGGTTCTCTTTCTTTTCTTTTCTTTTCTTTTTTTTTTCTTTTCTTTTTCACATTGGGTTTCTGTGTTTGGTTGCAAACAATCAGCCACACTTCTCAATCATAAAACTAAAAAATAAAAATAAAAATAAAAGCATCACCAAACCCAGATTTCTCCCCCCCCCCCAAAAAAAAAAAAAAAAACCCACACTTCTCAAACAATCTCCAAAAAAAAAAAACCCTAATTTCTCAATCATAAAAAAGAAAAAAAAAAAAAAAAAAGCAAACTCAAATCCATCAGCCACACTTCGTCAGTTACAGCCACACTTCAGCAGCAACACCACAAACCCATCGCACCACCAAACCCACCAATCAATGGCCACCGTAGAAAGCCATCCACCACCGTCAATGAATAAGTCATCTCGAACCCAGTCCACCAATCTATGCATGAGAGAGAACAAATATATAAAAAAAAAAATAATAAAAAAAAAATCCTAAAGACGAAGGGAAAAAAAGGGATGGCTTTCCAAACGAAAAGCAGCGAAAAGTTCAGGGGAGGCAGCAGGGACGAACGCAGGATTTTAAGTTGGGGGGGGGGGGGGCGGAGATAAGCGAAAAAAAAATTTTCAAATACGCATTCATATAGTATTAATAAACTATTAAACAAGAATCACCGTTATTTTTTTAAATTTGTGTGACAATTTTCTATAATATATGAATTTTTTTTTTTTTTTTGGTATTTGGTCTAACTTTATTTATGTCTTTGTGTTTGGTCGGTCGGCCTTATTTATAATTTATGTCTTTGGGTTGTCTCCATCTTTTTGACACTGACCCACTAACCTAATAAATCCACTACCAACACTATAAATTTATTCCCGCACTACTAACAAAAACTTTTCTTTAAGTTTTTAACTTTATCTTCTTCTTTTTTTGTCACTTGCCCGTTGCCCAACCTCACTTGTCCCTATTATACCCAACTAACAGTCAACAAAGGAAAAAACTAATCTCTACAAACTCACTCTCTGTCTCTCTGTCTCTCTCTTATCTATATAAACAAGAGAGAGAGTCACAAACACAGACAAAATCACAAAGCCAAAAAGCCAAAAAAAAAAAAAAAACACCACAGACAGCAAGCCAGCAACACAGATTCAAATATTCAATTCACAATCACCAACATTTAGTTCCAATTCACAATCACAATCACCAACACCACAATTCACAAATATTCAATATTTCAATTCACAATCACAATCACCAACACCACAAGTCCACAAGGCAATCTCAGATTCTCAGATCACAGAAACATTTTGAAGTTGAAGGAAAAGATAAGAGTAAGTACCTGTGAACTGTGAAGGCTGGAGCGACGAAGCTAGGCTGAGCAGATCGAGCAATCGGCGTGGGCGGCGGCAAGTGGGTCTCGTGACTCTCGAGTCTCGCCAGTGTGGGTACTCCGTACTAGAAAATGGGTGAGTCTTAGAAAATGCCAAATGGGTGAGTCCGTGAGTGAAGTGGCCGAGTGGGTCTCTGCTCTCTCAGTCTCAGATCGAGGATCGAGCGTCGTCGGCGTGGGTCTCGTCGGCGTGGCTGCGTGGGTCTGTATCGCCTCTCCCTTTCCTCTCTCTCTTTTTTTTTTTCTTTTTTTTCCTTCGTGTTTTTGGCTTGCTCTCTGTTTGACTAGTGAGAGCTGGAGCTGAGGGTTTTTTTTTTTTTTTTTTTTATATGGACTGGCCGGAAAATGTGGGCTGGGAACTGGCCGAAAAATGTGGGCTGGGGACTGGCCGGAAAATGGACTGGCCGGATTGGGCTGGGGCCTGGGGGCTTCATGATTTCTGGGAGGGGGGCCCAAGCAAAAAACGTAGGGGGGCCAAGCCCATTTTTTTTTGGTTTTTTGAAAATTTTACTTGCTAAAAAAAAAAATTTTTGGGCCAGGGGGGGCCCGGGCCCTCTTTGAGCTCAACGTGGGTCCGTCCCTGGGAGGCAGAGAAAGATGAAGGGAAAAAAAAGAAAAGAAAAAGGAGAGGTAGAGAAAGATGTAAGAGTCAGGGAAAAAAAAAAGGAGAGAAAAGCCTTCTTTGGGTCAGTGTGTGGGTCCCACAAAACTGTAGAAATAATTGAGTTATGTGAAGTGAAAACAGTTGCCAAACGGGTGGGTATTAGGAAATTGAGATATTTTAAGTAATGACTGATGAGTGATGAAATTTTTTTTTTTTTTTGATAAGATGAGTGATGAAAATTAAGTGAGGAGTGATGAGTGATAAAAAAAAAAAATGTGGTGTGTCTTCACATGTGCATGCATTTCTCATACGAAATAATTATGATGTAAGTAAATCAGGTCATGTGATGTTACCAAAAAAATCAGGCCATGTATGAGCAAAGACCAAAGCAAGTCAAGACACGAAGCAAGTCAATCCCAGCAACTACAAAATTTGACTTGTGGCCCTTCATCTTTAACTGTTTTCTTCGCTGGCCTGTTTATAAGTTGAAAGTGACAGAGAGTGTTAGCCTAATATGAGCTTATTTTCGGTAGAGAATGATGCATAAGACCATATAAAAAAAAAAAAAACAAATTCTAATTATTCGTCGGGAGAGATAGTGAATGAACATGCATAGGACCAGTGCATTCTTTTTCACAGGTCATATCATGGGCTAGCCCCACAACTTGAAAGAGATAATGAGTTAATGACTGGATATCCATTAACCAATTTTTAAATTTCTTTTCTTTTTCAATTAATTTCTAAATTTTAGTTGATCTGATACAAGCCAAAAGAAAATAGAGATTCGTTGTAAAAATTAAAAAAAAAAAAAAAAAAAATCTTGATAATGATATGGACACGTTGGAGTAGAATAGTCAAATTTCATAATGCAAATTGGAAGCAAACTGTTGAGAGAACTATACCCGGTACATTACCCAAGAATACCAACTTCATCAATTAAACTCAACTCTCACAATATTAATTATTTGAAAGAATAAAACATAGCATCTTGAATCACCAAAGATTCAATAGGAACTCGGTGCTCTCATGCTCTGTGCATGTAGAGGCAGTGGGGGTCTTGCTTCTTCCTTGTGCAAGAGTTTTAGTGATCTCCTGGGTGCGGTGAGATCAGTGTAGGTAACCCCTCTCGACGGAGCAGAGAGTGGGTGGTCTTGGAAGGATGGCAGACGAGCTGGAAGCACTTTGGAGTAAGTTGACTTTTACTGAGGAAGAGGGAGAAGATATAGAACTAGGATGCGAAAGCACGAGGGCGGCGAGGGAGACTGGGAAAAAATGTCTAGTAATGAAGATACTCACGCAGCGCGTCATCGTCCTGGAAGCGCTTCGAAAACACTTGAAGATGCTATGGAAACCGAACAGGGGACTTTGGATATCTGAAATAGATGAGGAGCTGTACCTGGTGGAGTTTGGAGACGGCAGGGACAAAAAACGTATTCTGGAAATGTGCCCTTGGAGTTATGAAAAACAACTCGTACTCCTACAGGAGTTTGAGGGCGAAAGAGCTCCAAAGGATATTACCATGAAGTGGACTCCGTTTTGGGTGCAAATATACAATCTTCCCTTGATGAGCATGACCCGAGAATCTGGCCTGGAGATAGGTGAAAAAATTGGAAGGGTGCTCGACGTGGACGTGCCTGAAAAGGGTGTTCAGTGGGGTAAGTATCTGCGGGTGAGGGTCTGTGTTGATGCCACGAAAAAGCTGGTTAGAGGGAAGAAGGTTACTATAGAAGGAGGGAAAACTAGGTGGGTATTTTTTAAATACGAACGGTTACCTAACTTCTGCTACCAGTGTGGGCGATTGGACCATGGCATGAAGGAATGCACGGAAAAAGCAAGCACCGAAAACAGAGCAGGTAAAGAGGAAATGCAATACGGTGCATGGCTTAGAGGTGAGCCAGGGAGAAAGGGAGGAAGGGATCAAGGAAGAATGGGTGACGAAAACGATGTGGAAGGCAGGCCGAATAAGGGTGTGACGATAGGGAAGAAGCACGTCGATGACACGCTCCGGCGACAGGGAGGTGGGGAAAAAGATGATGCTCACGTGATAGGAGTGACCCGCTGTCAGGGGGCTGTCCCTAGTGCGAGCGTAGAGGAGCTTGTGACGAGACAGAGGGAGGAGATCTTTCACGGAGAGGGTAAGGTCAACCTGACATTGGAAAAATTTAGTAGTAACCTTACTCCAATAGAGAAAGATGGCGTGCCTTCCTTACTGCCTGTAGCAGACCGAGAGGGTGAGATGCTCTGGGAAACCTCGAAGAACGAGGTCGGAGAAAAAGAGACTGAAGAAGAAACAGACAAGAAGCAAACGTGTCAGGATTTGGAAAAGGATTCGGGCCTAGTTTTAAAGGCAGCTGGGTCTTGGGCTGAAGATAATTTAAGCCCACTTGCCATGAGTTTTGATCAAGAAAAGGGCTGGGTCACAGAACCTTTGGGCCCGTCAAGTGGCCACTGGAAGCGTCTGGCTAGAAAGGTTAATTCTCCTAGCCCAGACAAGTTGGCTTGCCCAAGTAAAACTAAACGTAAAGGCCAGGTTCCTTTACAAGAGCTAGATCCGAATAATCTAAGTTCCAAACGAAGAAAGGGGAAACTTCAGGTATGTGTGGTCACAGATGAGAGTGAGAAGATGGTTGGCGGTGAGGCGGTGGCTGCGGTGCAGCACCGCCGAGCCACATGAGTGTTTTAGCTTGGAATTGTCGGGGGTTGGGGACTCCTCCGGCAATTCGTACACTCACCGAGGAGGTGAAGAAACAAAACCCCGTTGTGGTGTTTTTGGCAGAGACTAAGGCGAATACCGATAGGATGAAGGGTTTTCAACAGAAGTTAGGATTTACTCAGGGAATTATTGTTCCAAGTGATGGTCAGAGTGGTGGGTTAGCGATGCTCTGGAGGGAGGGTACGGATATTCGTTTTAAGAGTTGTTCGCACTCGCACATTGATGTTGTTGTTCATGGCGAGGGTAAGGGCGGTCCGTGGAGGATCTCTGGCTTTTATGGGCATCCGGATACGAGTAAAAGGCAGAGCTCTTGGCAGCTGATTGAAGCCCTCCATGCCCAATGTGTGATGCCGTGGGTAGTTTGTGGGGATTTTAATGAGATTTTGCATCCAAGTGAAAAGTTGGGCTGGAAGGAGAGAGATGTAAACCAGATTAGGGACTTCCGTGATGTTCTTGACAGGTGTGGTTTGATTGACTTGGGTTTTGTGGGGCAGAAGTTTACTTGGTGTAACGGACGGCATGGGGAGCAACGTACACTACTCCGCCTAGACAGAATGGTGACCAATGAGGCTTGGCTTCAGCTTTTCCCTGAGGCCAAAGTCTTCCATATTTTGATGTCGGCATCGGACCATTGTTTGTTGGCCTTGTCCCTGTATAAGAATCAGCAGCAGAAGCGTAAGAAGAAAAGGTTTATGTTTGAAGCAATGTGGGTAAGAGAGGCCGAGTGCAAAGAAATTGTAGACCTGGCTTGGGACTCGTATACTGAGGACTCAGCTATGCCTATCCAGGAAAGGATCGAAAGGTGTCAAAGTTATCTGAAAAGGTGGAATCAGAACAAATTTGGGAATGTTAATAAGAGTCTAAAGCAAAAACAAGATCGCCTCCAACAGCTGGAGTCCCTTAATATGCTCCATGATACAGCAGAGGAGATAAGTGCAGTCCGCAAGGAGTTGAATGAGCTCCACATCAGGGAAGAGATTATGTGGAACCAGAGGGCTCGTGTGCTTTGGCTGCAAAATGGAGACAGGAATACGAAATTTTTCCATGCTTCAGCTAGCCAAAGACAGAGGAAAAATAGGATAGTGGGGCTGATGGATGAGGGTGGCATATGGCAGGAGGAGCAAGGAGTAACAGAAAAGATCATCCTGGATTATTTCTCATCAATATTCAGCTCAGACCACCCTTCAAACTTTGGAGCAAGCCTGGAGGCAGTAAGTGAGAGGGTGACGCCTGAGATGAACAATATGCTGCTGGGAAACTTTAAGGCAGAGGAAGTGGGGCGAGCACTACAACAAATGCACCCTACAAAATCTCCTGGGCCTGATGGTATGTCTCCCATTTTTTATCAGAATTTCTGGGATATTGTTGGTGTTAGTGTTTCCAATTGTGTACTTCAAGCTCTTAATACAGGGGTGATGCCAAGGGGTGTTAATAATACATATATCTGTCTAATTCCGAAGATCAAAAACCCACAAAAGATAACGGATTATCGTCCAATCAGCCTATGTAACGTGATCTATAAGTTAATTTCGAAGGTGCTGGCGAATAGGCTGAAGAAAATCCTACATGAAGTGATTACTGATGCACAAAGTGCCTTCGTTCCGGGGCGACTCATAACAGATAATGTGGTGGTGGCTTTTGAGACTATGCATACAATTGGCAAAAGGAAGAAAGGGAAGGAAGGTCTAATGGCCATTAAATTGGACATGAGCAAAGCCTATGATCGGGTGGAATGGGATTACCTTAAGGTTATTATGAGGAAGTTGGGGTTTGGAGAGAGATGGATCTCCTTAGTAATGATGTGTGTGACGACGGTGTCTTATGAGGTACTTATTAATGGGGAACCAAGAGGGAAAATCACACCATCCAGAGGTCTTCGCCAAGGCGACCCTATTTCCCCTTATTTGTTTCTTTTGTGTGCGGAAGGGTTGTCTACATTGATCAGAAAGAAGGAAGCCATGGGGCTGATTAGGGGGGTGGGCGTGAGCAAACAAGCACCGCTGGTCTCGCACCTTTTCTTTGCAGATGATAGCATAATATTTTGTAGAGCTACAATGGAGGAATGTAAGCATGTGGTTGAGATATTGGATACCTATGAGAAGGAGTCGGGGCAAAAGGTTAACAGGGATAAAACTTCCTTGTTTTTCAGCAAGAACACAAGGGCTGACATCCAAGATGGGGTGAAGGACACTTTCGGCGCACAAATTGTACAACAACACGAGAAATATTTGGGGTTGCCCCCGATGGTGGGAAGGGAAAAGAAAAAGGCTTTCAATCGTATTAAAGACCAAGTAAGCAAGAAAATAGCAGGATGGAAGGGGAGATTGTTGTCCAATGCCGGAAGGGAAATTCTAATAAAGGCTGTTGCACAAGCCACACCTACCTACACCATGAATTGTTTCAAGCTTCCTGACTCTTTGTGCTCAGAAATAAACTCTTTGGTTGGGGGGTTCTGGTGGGGAAAGAAAGAAAATGCTAGGAAGATTGCATGGGTTTCGTGGGAAAATCTGTGTAAACCAAAAACGGAGGGTGGTATGGGGTTCCGAGACTTGAAAGCGTTCAATCTTGCGCTCTTGGCCAAACAAGGGTGGAGAATTCAGCAAAGTCCAGGCTCCCTAGTCCACAAAGTGCTTAAAGCGAAGTATTTTGCAAACTCCTCCTTTTTGGAAGCCCAGGTGGGGAAAAAACCCTCCTACATTTGGAGAAGTTTAATGGCAGCCAAACCAGTGTTAAGAGATGGGGTTAGATGGTGTGTGGGTGATGGAAAGAGCATTAAGATTTGGGGGGATGCATGGATCCCATCCACGATGTCAGGCAGAATTTTCTCTCCAAAGCCTTCAATGGACATAGGAAAGAGTGTGGCCGACCTGATTGCACATGACAAAGCTGAGTGGAATGGTGACCTGGTAAGAAGCATTTTCCTCCCCCTCGAAGCAGAGACCATCCTAAATATCCCAATCAGTACCAAGAACCCGGCTGACTCCCAAGTATGGGCCAAAACCCCCAATGGCATTTTCTCTGTCAAGAGTGCTTACAGGGTGGCAGTCCGGTACCTAGAGGCCTTAAAGGGAGTTGAAGGTAGACCTGGTTGCTCTGATACATCCAAAATGGAGGCTATTTGGAAGCTTATATGGAGCTTAAAGTGCCCAAACAAAGTTAAGCACTTCTTATGGCGTGCTAGCAAAAATGCCCTGCCCACAAAACAATGTCTATTGCACCGAAATGTTGTTAAGGAGGACAAGTGTGACTTGTGTGGGGAGTGTGAATCAGTGGGTCATATATTATGGGGTTGTGTAGTCGCAAAAGAAGCCTGGAGTGAGACAAAGTTCAAGATTGATAGACTTGACCGCCCCCCAAAGGACTTCCTCGATGTGGTGTGGTTGCTAATGGCCTCTTCAGGGGAGAAGGATTGGGAGAAGTTTGCTGTTACGGCCTGGCTGCTATGGAAAAATAGAAATTCTGTCAGGTTTGGGGGTAAGTGCAAGAATGGGAAGTCTATTGAAGGGGAAGCAAGGAAATATGTGAAAGAATTTCGTGCTGCTTGCCCGTCTGAGTGCCAAAAAGCCCAACCAGCCCCTCGGGTTGAACATTGGACTCCTCCACCTCAAGGTATGTATAAGGTAAATGTGGATGCTGCTGTGTTCAAGAAGCAAATGTGTTGTGGAATTGGGGTGGTCATTAGAAATGACAAAGGGCAGATGATGGGTGCACTAAGTAAGAAGATTGCTTTGCCTTGGGGAGCTCTAGAAGCCGAAGCAAAAGCTGCTGAAACAGGCATTTTGCTTGCTTGGGACCTGGGTTTAAAGGATATTGTGCTGGAAGGGGACTCTCAGATAGTGATGAATGCGCTTAAAGGGTCTGTAATCCCAGCCTTGGCCATCCAAAAGATTATAGAAGGCTCACAGTGGTGTTTAAGTCACTTCAAGACATGGAGGATTGAGCACATCAGAAGAAACAACAATGGGGCTGCTCACTTACTTGCCAGAAATGCCTTGTATGTTGATGATTGTGTAATATGGGTGGAGGACACTCCCCCTGTTATTGAACTCCAAATTCAAAATGATGTATTTGCAATGGACCTTGGTCCGTATCAATGAAATCTAGTTACAAGTTGCTATCAAAAAAAAAAACTCAACTCTCACAAGCCCATACACTGCTTCAAACAAACCCAAAGCCAGACCCAATTAAAAGGCACAAACCGACCAAATCAACTAAATCAGCCAAACCATATGATAAAAGTGGATATCCAACAAATCAAAACTAAGCAACCAAAACCCAATGAAATTTTCTTTCTCAAAAAAAAAAAAACCCAATGAAATTTTAAGTCCAACCTGAAATTAAGACTTAAAATACATCAAACCATCTCTCTAAAATTAACTCACCCATTCAAACAGCACAAGCCCAACCTCAAAATCAAACCAAGTTCTCACATCCTTCACTGTTTTCATCAACCATCTTTTAGCAACCTGATCCGATAAATTAAAAACCACCATACGATATTTTGCAAGCAAATTTGGAGTCCTATACTTGATCGACTTGAAAGTTGAAACTCCATGAAACAAATTAGTTATAACATATATGATATACCAGGACAATTCTTCCCTAAGTAACTCAAAATTGGGGGTAGGGTGTTGAATGTAACCCAAGACAGATGACAACATCGGATTAAAAACAAAGGCATTCAGCAAAAAAGATTAAAAACAAAGGCAATTTTTTTTATACAAGTATTCAAAAATAATGGGAGGGAGAGAGAGAGAGAGTTAACCCAACATTGTCAACTAAGAAGAGTTTCATTTTCTGCGTTTCCATTCTACCCAGTACCCAATTCCTGAATTTTTATTATTATATTTTTCTCAGTTTAGAAGCTTCATGAGCCAGCCTCTGTTTTCGTAGTCCATTATTGGTGACGATACTGGTAAATTGATATAATGCTGAACTAAATTCCCTGGTTCACTCCTCTTCTAGTACCGCTTACTCAAATATATAATTCAACTGCAAGCTGCATGTTTGCTTGTTTCCTTGCTCTTCATCAAATTGCCCTTAATTTGATCAAAAACAGAGATGATAAAGGGTCCAGATCTACAAGAACAGAGAAGATTTGTGCTTTCTTAATTTGCTAGTTTGTCTAATTCTTTTTATTTACCTTACTCCTAATAGGGATATAGTTAAGAATGTTCTATAAAATTTCTGTTTCTTTCCCATTCTATGCTTGTGGATTTACAAATAAAATTAGTCCCACCTCGTGTGACCATGTACTTTTCTATTATTTTTTTATTTTTATTTTTTGTTCTTCTTAATCAAATTGATGAAACTAGTGCTCTAAGGTTGCCGAGAAATTAACATATTCATGATCTGTTTGACATGGCTTGACCACCGTCTCTCATAGCAAATGGATGACTGTTTGAGTCCTGATTTAAGCACATTCTCTTGAGCTACTAAGCCCATTCTTGAGCAAACCAAAGCTTGTCCAACCTAGGTTTTGGAAACTTATTCATAGAAGGTGAATATTTGGAACTTGATTTTTTCCCACCCATTTTTGTACCCCTTAATTAATGATCAAATGGGTTGTCACTCCAAGCTTGAGTTGGGCTCTGGCTTCTTTCAGTGCTTGCTAGCCTGAGATTGAGTGGACATGAATGTATGATTTTTGCGAAAATTTAAATTAAGCTTGTGCATAATTTTAATCTCACAAACTGAATGTATTGCAAGATACTTAACTAGACTTTGGATTGTTTGCCTTTTCAAATTTGATTAAAAAAAAACTCCAATAGATGTGGGGAAGTGATCTGTGTTAATCTTTTAGCTGCATTGAGATGCATTAAATTTGATAGATTCTGTAATTGAGCATAAGAATTGAGATAATACAAATAATTGATAGTTGTATATATAGTACAGCAGGCCATTGCTAACTGACTCCAATCTGAATGATTTTTTTTTTTTGGGGGTGGTGTGGGGGGGAATGTTTGTTTTCTGTTTCATTCTCGTTCATTAACCATCATGTAAAAATCATATTAGCAATGATTTTAATTGTACTATTGGCCATGACATCTACTACTGTTGCTTTGAACTGTTTTTGTCACCAATATTTGGGTTTCTTCCTAGGAAGCACGGATGTGGATTCGGGTTTGGGTGCGGGTGTGGTGTGGCGACTCGGTAATTTTTGAAAAAGTAAGATGCCAGTGCGGCGGGATACGTTTATTAAAAATTTATTAAATATATTTTTGTTTATGTTTTCTATATATTGCTAAGCATATTTATTCATATAATGGTAAACATACACCAATTTAAAAGTAATAGTAGATAAGGAACCTTTGGGATCAATTTAATATTTATAGCCAATATTTAGGGGGATAAATTTTGCAAAATAATATTATTTTTTAATGATAAGTAATTATTTAAATTGATACAATTACCAAATTATTTGGGAACTTAAAAAAAAAAAAAAACAAATAAGACGTGGAAAGGGAACAAAAACAGAAAGAAAACACTAGAGTCTAGAGTCAAACGGTGTGTTTTGCCTTTTTAAAAATTTTTTAAAAAAAAAAAAAAAAAAAAAAAACACTTATTTCAGCCCAAATCGAATTGATTCAGGGTTGTTTTGGCCCGTTTCGAACTAAATTGGCTCGAATTGGAAATCGAAAAATTAAAATTAAAAAAAAAAAGATGAATTCGCCTCGAACGCTTGTGCAGCCACGTCGATGACCACATGGCGCCTCTCTGTGTGTTAGACGCAGGTGCAACACCCTTAGAGCCGCACTTGTGCTTCCCAGGTTTCTTTGAACAACCAAAGTTGCCTTTTAAAATTTAAATAATAAGACATGTTCCATTTAAGTTATGTTTTATTCACGGATTATGAATTAAGGGCTTCTCAATCTAGTTGACTTGGTTTCTTTAATGATGCAGGTTGCATGGCAGCTTTGGAGGCAAAAGTGCAGGACATTACTTGCAAGAGATTGGATTGCTGGAAGGAGGGTAAAAGTGATTGACTACTAAAAATGCGCCTCGGATTTAAAATCCAATTATTTAGTGATGTTGCGGAAGATATAAGAAAACAAACACATTGTCTTCTGAGAAAAAAAAAACAAAAAAACGTTAGCTTCTAAATCAAAACCTTGAATCCACAAGCAGTCCCTTAATCCACAAGGTGATAAGGATTTGGAATTCACCAGAAAGAAATAAAAGACAAAGTCTGTATTTTTATTAATCTGAAAACTGAATTGTCCTAGAAGTAACAATATGTTTAAATAGTAGAAAGGAAAACCTAGGGCTAATCACGCCCAAAAAACTCTAATTCGTGCTAATCATGTAAGTAGGTGGCAAAATAGTAATTTTTGCTAAAAATAGCAATAATGAGATAATTGCATAAATTAAAACTACTTTCCATAAGAAATGTCCCGAAATAGACAAGACCTTATTTTGACATTTAAACTAAAAGTTATTAAGGAAAAAAAACACTATTAAAAATAGTAAAAAAATTGTTTTCGGACCCTTAACAAGGGAATTCAGCCAAATTAGGGTGACCCTCTAGACAAAGACTCAAGTCTTGATCAAAATGTCATTTTCCTTCAACACTCCAAATTTCATGCAATTTCGACATCATCGCCACGATAGCTTCTACTGACACCCCTCTTTATCTTGTGTAGTGATTTTTGGTGCCTTTGTTGCTCCAAGAAGGTCTCTGCTATTTGTTCTACATCAATTAGAAGCAATATTTAATTAAGGAGGACAAAGATTTGACTTCAAAACAATGACATTTAAAAAATAAAAAAAATAAAACAAGGACATTTTAGCATGTCACTGTTGGATGCATTAATAGTTTTCTACATTATGCTGCATATCTTCCTCTATTTTTTTCTTGATTGATTGGCTTTGATAATCTAGAAGCTTTTGCTCTTTTAATGGCTTTGAATCATGCTGGTTGTAGCATTTTCTCTTGGCTACTCTGTTGGTTTTCTTGAGGTATATTCTGTTTTAGAGCCAAGTTTGAGCTATGTGGTAGTTTTGTGCATGTGTTAGCATGTCCTATTGGTAATTAGTCTTCTCTATACACAAGCAGAGCATGTAAATATGAACAAAGGAATAAAAAAAAAAAAAAAAAAAATTAGCGATGTTTTTGTGAGAAGGCATGCTAATTTGAGTTATTGCATGACAAATCTTCATTAGCCTATTCCTGGCAGAAAAAAAAAATGTTCATATTTGTCCCCACCCCCGGCATGCCCACCCCATATCTAGTGCATGTAGAGCCCACCATGGCAACTTCATCTCCAACCCCCCCCCCCCTCTCCCCCGGAAGAGGTTGTACTGATTGAGCAAATACCGACTGAGGACATTGAGCCGGTGGAGGGTTTGTGGAGATCGCGACGCCCTCCTGTGCATGCTCCCGATTGCAGGACCAGTGATGGTATGTACTTTGTCTACACTTCCATGTTACATGTGCTACTTATACTGTGCATTTGATTGAATATGTTAATTTAATTATGCTATTGTGTTTGATGAAACAGGTAAGATTAGACTTGTGAGGGCATATGCGCGGAAATGAAAAGATCGTTAAATGCCTTAGTGTGTGCTTATACTTCCTGTGGATAGGTGACTAGATATTTCTGTTTCACTTTTCTTTTAAAGTTGTATATTTTTTTTAGAACTCATATATGGTGGAAAAAATGCTACCCATAAAAAATATTTTCAAATTTTTCACAATTTATTAGAGTGAGCAGTTATAATTGGTACAATATCACTTTTTTTTTTTTTTTTATTCCATACTAATACTATTTTTTTTTTACCCAGTAAAATACAAGAGAGAGAAAGCATATTCATTACTTCAAGGGATTTGGGAGAATGTATGTTTATCATAATGCCATTATTGATCCTCTCTCTCTCTTTCTCAAATAATTTAAGATAGGCTATTTGATATTTAATATGGTCAAAATTGTCTCTTTAGGACCTTGGAAAGAACGCTATGTTCGTCATTATAATCATATACTCTCACACTCTCTCATAATTTGGGAAGAATATATGAACATTGAAGTTTGCCATTGCTTAATAAAAGCTAACAAACACACACACACAAAACTCACATTCTCTCACTCACTGTCTAGACAGGAAGGTGATTACAGAAAAATGTAAGGTGGTGGATAAAAGAAGGTCATAATGGTTTCTACTTTCTAACGCTTTCTTTTCTTAGTTATAAGTGACAAAATCAGTAAATATATTTAGTGGATATTGTTACTAATTTATGGCTTGTCTTTGCAGATTCTTCATATATCAAATGTTGAAGTTAGAGAAACCAAAATGATGGGAAATTATCCTATTATTATCTTCGCAGTATGCATTTTGTTTTTCTTTCAACTCGATAGCAAGCATGTTTAACACATTTCTTATGGAAACAAACTCTGATATCTGGTAATCTTCTTCTTGATGCAGGACAAAATTAAGGAATTTGTGTACGTGTGCTTGTGGTGGGTTCAAGGTTAGGAGAATTTGTAGGTTTTGATTTATAATTGTTGAGGAGAAGGTTGTGGGGTTCTGTTAGGAATTAAAAGATAGTTTAATGATTTTCTTGATGGCTATTTGGTAGAACAAACTTAGGGTTTTGATACGTAATAGGAAGGACTTAATTTGGGGTTTGTAAGAAAGAAGACAATCAAAGACAAAATGGATATGTTTAGGGGCTGTATAAACAGTACCCTTGAACACTTGGAGTCCAAAAAAAAAAAAAAAAAAATACCCATGAATAGTACCACAATTGAAAAACAAAAGAGAGAAGAGAAAGGGAAGAAGAAAGGGAGAAGAGAACAGAGAAGAACAATAAGGTTAATGTGCCCTATGCTCTATCACTCTTCTTTTTTTCTTTTTTTTTTCTTTTTTCTTTTTTATAATTCCAGTTCCTTTCATTATTTATGCTATATGCATATACTCTTTTTTTGTACTAATGGTAGGTCTCCTATTTGGGGGTGAACTAAAAACCTAACAAAAGACTTAAATTTATTCTGCGTTGAGAAATAAGCTTCATGGTTAACATGACTTTTGTATGTCAGTATGTTGTGACTTATAGGGACTTTTGTGCATTGCTTTTGCTCTGAGAAATAAGCTCCATGGTTGTAGTACGCAAGTGGCTAGCATAGATAAGACATGTAGGAGCATTTTGAAAACCAATTGAATATAAGGGCTTAAGAACATGGCAATTTCTCTACCTAGCCTAATTCTCTATCATATATGCTATTGTTTGTGTTAATAATGCCACCTTCTGTAGGGGACCTAGCCTTCCAACCCATCCCCCATGTTTTTAGGTTTTCATGAGGGTTGCATCTATCATATATGGTTTCAAAGGTAAAATAATAGTGCTCCCAAAATGGAAATCCATATGCATCTCTTATAGTTGAATGGATTTGACAATAGTGTTTTTTATATAATTAACTTCGTGACAATAATGTTTGCGTAATGGGTTTATGAGGTTTAAGGCATAAGAAGGTCCACTTAAAGTAAAATAAAGCATGATAGCACCATTGCTTATCCATGTCATTTGAATTGAAACTAAGTTCGTATGATATGCGCATGTTAAAATTGCAATTTCTCTAGAATGTAAAATTGTAGCTTTCTAATTTTGTAGATTTTCTTCATGTTAGTTTTCCCTCCTATGTTTTCCATGGTTAATTATAGCGACAACAATAATTAACACTGTTCCATACCGCACTCTTACTTTGAACTACTACGACCTCACTTTAGTTAGGGGGAAAAGATGTCTCAATAGTGCCCAATGTGCATTCAGGGTTAATTGTGTTGTGTGGCATGTGATGCATGTGATGCATTTAACAATGCATTCAAACTTACCTTAGTAACATGAAGGGTAAGGTCGTGGGTTCAAGACCCACCGGCGGTGTATGTAGCTTCAAATCATTCTAAAATGTGTTCAAACTTTCTCTTGTATTATTCATTATTTGTAATTTCACTGTTGATTGTTACTCTTAGCTGCTGGCTCCTTAAGCAAATACCAATTTTACTTTAACAATCTGTCATCCACATATTTAGCGAGTTACTGTACAATTAATCCTATATTATTGAGAAGTTTTTCAATAACTGCAGCTAAAAAAAAATGTGCCAAATGATAGCAGTTTGTGCCTATTGCTCTACTGAATATGTCTTGAAATCTTCAGGAAAAGCACAACATAAAAGCCTTGAAACACACACTGAACACCCACAAGAGCACTGCCTAGAATATAAGGGCTTGAGAACATGGCAATTTCTCTACAATATAACATTGCAGCTTTCTAATTTTGTAGTTTTTCTTCATGTTAGTTTACCTCTAGTGCATGTGTTACCTCTCGTTTCTTCACTAGCAAATACCTTGCAGCCACTCGTAGCAGGACCATGGCAGATCATTTTGAAATTTGCAGGAGCAAGATGTGATGAAACCAATTTGAGCTCTTCTTGGTTTCTTCTTGTATATGCTTTAATTTGTACAAATTTGGCTGTACACAGCTAGTAAATTTGTAAAAAGATTTTGTTGTGGATGGAGAAACAAGAATACAATAGATTAGACCAACACAATTGTAATTGCAATTGTCAGAATTGGACAAATTATGAACTTAGTTATTCCATAGTAGTCTTCCTAATTATGAGCTCACTTAAGTTGTACTAGAAATTTATCGTTACGATAAATTAATTTGTTGTGTATAAGGTCAGGCTAATTATTGAGACCATTTACGCATCTCAATATTCAATGATCTATAATTATAATAATTATATCAAAAAATTATAATAACTATATAAAAAAAATTATAATATTTCGGATGGCTTAATCAGGAGAAATGTTATAGTCGATGCCGCAGGTTTGGCTGCATCGGTACTGGGTGACTGGGTTGCTCACCCCTAAGCATTGACTGATCTTTTATGACATTTTACACTACCCCAAAGCCTCCAGGGCCTCATACTGTGCAAACATGCATTGCATCTTTTTCTGTATTTTATTTTTGGATAAAAGAAAACTTCCACCACCTAAATTCACAAGTGCTTCAATTGAGACCAAAGTAGTGCGAAAACAAAAATAATAAGGTTAACTAGAAATTGTGATAACTATTGAAACAATTAGCAGGATTATTATTAAGCATTGCAAGAAAGCCACACCCACCACAGTCAAACAGTTGGAAAACAATGACATTTTTAGTTAAACCACAAGGATTTGAAACTAGTTACTTGGCATTTATACACATCATTTAGCTTACCACAACAGGAAGTCATACTTTTGCATTCATTTACCCGTACGCTGTCTTGTTGGATCGTCAACTTCATTATCCCCCACAACATGGGTCACCACCTCATTCAACATGTTCGAACTCAAGGTTGCAATTCTTCTTGTGTGGTCACGCTCCTTAATGGCAACTTCTAATTGATACCTCAACAAGGTGTTCCTAATGTCTCCACTTGGATAGTTGGTTTCTTCACTTCGAGACGTGCTCGGTGGACTTGAGGTGGACATGTTCGGACTTGCCCACGATGTGGACGCACCACCCTGCACGTCCATACCATTACAATGCAAATACTCCATGTATGCGGCTTTTGCTTCACTTTGATCTTTATATGATTTGTGATTGGCGTTTGGGAACTTCTAAACTTGTCTACTCACAGCTAGCCAGTTGTTGTATATGCCTGGAACACGACCGTTAAACACAACATAAGTACGTCCCATCCCTCGATTTTGAAAAACACGCAATGACTGAAACTCCTCGCACTAGAATGGTGATGCATCTCAATGTTCGGACTAGGCGTGGGTCTTTATAGAGAAAATGGGAAGAGGAACTCAATTTTTTAGAAGTCGAGTTATTGAGTAACTAGATTCTTAAATTTCTGAGTTTTTGCGAGTTTCTGAATCACCATCACATCAACAGATTTCTGCAGGATGTAACTCGACCTGTGCAGTATTAAGTTTTTTTTAGTAACTCGACCACAGGGATATCAAGTTATGATTGACTACCCACAACCACATATTAGAGTCCATGCACATGTCTGCCTCTTTCAGTTTTGAATAGCTTCATTGTGTGGGTTTTGAAAAGGAAAGCTTGAGAGTGAACAACATCGAAGTGTAGTGCGGTTCATGATTTGGACAACATCGAAGTGTTGGGCGCCACCCAGACACATGACATGGGAGGGTCTAGTCATGCATATGAACATGTCCAAGCCTATATGGACGGGGGAATTGATATTAATGCCAGCCGAGATGTGTACGAAGAATTCATTGATACTGATGGACCGGTTGACGAAGTGGATGTCTTGGATGGACCACAGATCGAAAACAACGAGGAGGATTGCCCTACTGCAGTTCCTATCCTAGAATGGTTCACATCAAACACATGGGACAATATTAATGACCCATCACCTGCATTGGGTACAGGACAGCTTACAAGTTGGCATAAAGGTGATCAGCCGGCGAAGGGGATGTTATTCCAGAATAAAGCCTCCATTCAATATGTGTTGACTCTCTACTTTGTGGAGCATAATAAGCAATATAAGGTCATCAATTCTGACACCAGTAGGCTGGTAGTGCAATGCATACATGAGGCATGTCCGTGGTCAATTCGGGCTACTTGCAGCAAGAAGCACAAGATGTGGGTGATCAGTACATGTAATGGTCCCTATAGTTGCACATCCCTCCAGGTACCGACCGATGGGCAGATGATGGATTCAAAGTTCATCTCCATTGCACTTGAGAAGTATGTACAGGAGGACCTAACCCGATCCATAAAGGACCTATGTAGTATTTTGCATGCGAAGCACCGGTATGATGTAATTATGTACAAGGTTTGGGAAGCTAAACAGAAGGCAGTTGCGCGTATTTACGGGGATTTTGACGAGTCGTACGCGGAATTGTCACAATTTCTAGGGGCATTGTCCGATGCAGATCAAGACACTATAACCATGTTAAAGTGCAACCCCCGTGTCCCGGGGACTTGTACATTCAACTCTGCATTTTGGGCTTTCAATCTGTGTATTAGAGGGTTCAGGCATTGTAGGTCCGTGATAAGCATAGATGCAACGCACCTCTATGGCAAGTACAAAGGAAAGCTATTGATAGCAATGGCAACAAATGGTAACAATGAGGTTTATCCACTCGCGTTTGTCGTTGTTAAAAGCAAGAGCATGGAGACATGTGGATGGTTTTTGGCATGCCTGTTGACCTATGTTACGGATCAAACCAATTTGTGTATAATCTTCGGCAGGCATCGTGGGATACAATCATGCTTCGATGATGCCACTAGGGGCTACTTGCAACCGCCTTTAACCCATCACTAGTATTGCCTCTGCCATTTAGTAAGCAATGTTAACACTAACTTTAATAGTGTGGCATTGAAGAACTTGGTATGGAAGGCAGTAACTGTGAATCAAGTTGGGAAGTTTGAAAACACCATGGATTGCATTAAGAATGTCAACCCCAAAGCGTACAACTATCTTAAGGAGGTAAATGAAGACAAGTGGATACTTGTACATGACCATGGGCATCGATATGGGGCAATGACAACCAACCTATTAGAGTGCTTCAATGGGGTACTTAAGGGCGCATGTAGTTTGCCCATAACTGCAATGGTGAAGTTTACATTTTACAAGGTGAACTCGTACTTAACGATCGTCGAAAAAACCCTACAGCAGTTGGAAGAGGGCAAAAGTGGTGCAAATATGCCTATGAGAAGTTTGAGGCAAATCAAGAAAAGGCGAAGCTCCATATTGTTAGAAGGATGATTGCGTAACAGCGCTTAAATACAGTGGAGACACAGCCTTCACTATTCAACACTGGCGTGGGTGCTCACACCCATAGGGTTTCCCTCGTGGACAAGACATGCACATACGGGAAATGGGAAGCAAACAAGATCCCCTGTTCACACTTGATAGCAATTTATGCCAAGTACAACCACGATACCACGGAGTTTATGGATTGTTTCTACCGCGATGAAGAACGGTATCATAGTTACAAGTCGATATTCCAACCACTGCAAGATAGGTTAGAATGGCTGGAGCCAGCAGAAAGGAGAATAGCGATGCCAAACCCATGGTTGATCAGAGAGAAAGGCAAGCCTAAGTCCACAAGAATCCACAATGAGATGGATGACGAGGATAGGGAGTTGCCAACCTCGTTGTGGATTGAGAACGGACCAAAGTCAAAGTGTGGGTTGTGTCGCCAAAAGGGTCATAACCATCGTAGATGTCCGACTCGGAACGTAGAATCAACGAGCTGCAGTGGTACATAGCAGGTAACAATTACAAGTCCTAGTAAGGAGGGGGGGGGGGGTGATATTTCATAAGCTATTCTTATTTAGTGTTGTCAATTATTCTTACAAATCATAAGTTATTCTTACAAGTCCTGTAGTAATGTGTAGATTGTAACCATGATAGTAAAACATGGTTTTAAAAGATGAGTAAAAGATGCGGTATTGATGTATTTTTTGTTGTACTTGTGCATATATGGGATTCGTGGCAAAAAGGCAGTTGGTGTGGCACTAGTTGAACTCAAATCTCTTCTTGTAAACTATATATGACAAAATTGTTGGAAATATACATGTACGCAGTGGAAAAATAACGGATCTACTTCATTCAGAATTGATAACATGCATTATGTAAGTTTCAGAATATAGAACAAGAGTGTACCTTGGTGCAGTGAATTTCAAAACCAAAGATTAGAAGTTCTCAGGAACACTTTCAATCTTTACTCCAATTCCACTAACACCCAAGATGTGTGGTCTCTCAATCAGTTTCTAAGGGAGAGTAATCAAGTGGCTTCATTTACATATACACACCATTTCACAATGGTGTCTCTCTTTTTCTCATATTAATATTTTTGTATGTGTCTCCCTTTATATCTAACTAATTATCTAATTGGGCTGGCCTATTGGGCATTTCCAATTGGGTTTTAATATGTGGCTTGGAGTGGGACTAAAAGGGACCAATAAGACACTAGCTCCAATGGGCCTTGGGCTTTTCTGTCAATTCTTGATAAGTCCAAAGTTACCATTAATTATATTTAATACCACTATATAAATATAATTGCACTCTAGGCCTTATTAATAAATTATATCCCAAGACTTTATTATACATGCAACCCCTTCATAAAATATTCGTAGTAATACAAAGTCATGAAAGAAGACAGTCACTTTGTAGATTACTACATCTTAATCCTTGAGTACCCGATTTAATCATTTCAAGTTATTCACCATATATTTATGAAATCCAATTTCATAAATATATACTTTAGTAATTTCTTACTAAAGTGGTTAGGCCTAACTTTCTGAATAACTGAACCCATTAAACTTATCTTAAGGGAATATTTTATATCTCCTTTAAGAGACTATGAATTCCATCTTGAGAATATATGTTCCATCAACACTAAATGTGGCTGCCCAACATACTGAGATTTTGACCGTAACTTTAGATCTCACTCCTGATATATCAAAGCAACCTACACTTCATGATCAGGTCCATTATCCTCTCAGGATTAAGAGTTCATGTAAATATAAGTCGTGAGATTTATTATTCAATTGATAGTTGTTAGGAGAATAATAAATCTCACAGCGGTCCAGTTCAATATGTCTTAACTCTTAAAACATATCAACATATCAACTAGAAGTCTCCACTTCCATGATCAAGACAAATCATCTTAGTTGATATGTTATAGTCTTCGCAGATGAAATGTCCAATTTCATCACCGACTATGAACTAAAATTCTGAGTCTACAAAGAACATGTGACTTATATCTTCTGTGACTAAATCATATAAATCACATACTATGCATCTCATGGACTAAATGATGATGTCCGAATATTCATGTTACCATTATTTTAAATAATAATAAAACAACTTTATTAATTACAATATTAAGTCATACATCATGTCAAACATAATTTCATACATAACATCATACAATAGGATTCTAGGGCACTAATCCCAACAAAAACATCATTTATATGTAAATGGTTGTACTTACATTGTGAACAACTTGGTTCGATGGTTTTAAATGTATAATGGTTCCTTATTTCCATTGTAGATTGTATGGATGATTTTCACTTCACGTGATTGTTTAATGAAGTGATTTGGTTATGGATGTGGTTGAAATTGTATGGATGATTTGATTATGGAAGTAGTTGGAACAATATGGATAAGTTGTTGATGGAAGTGGTTATGTACAGGTCCACTTTTATGATGACAAAAGTGGATGCAAATTAGTATGGGTGTGAACAGTGCTGCATGACTTCTTACTCCATACAATTAATATATTCTCCAAATAACTCGATCTCCCATTTATCTAGTTATGTGCAAGATGAGCTGGCCACAAATTTGAGTTACACTGCACATAACTCGATTTGGTAGTAATCGGGTTATGTGGAAGACCCTTCTGGACAGTTGGATTCTAGTTGGACTGCATATGGATCAGTCCAAATATCTGGGCTTGATGTGGAAGCCCAGTGCACATAGCTCGATCAATGTGTTATCAAGTAATTCTACGAATAACTCGATTTGTGTATAATCGAGTTATGTGTCTGATCAGAGTGAGTTACACTACACATAACTAGATTTGGTAGTAATCGGGTTATGTGGAAGACAAACACTTGATTCCATTTAGACTGCATCGGGATCAGTCCAAATATCTGGGTTGGGTGTGGAAGCTCAACGCACATAACTTGATTAATGTGTTATCGAGTAATTCTACGAATAACCCGATTTATGTATAATCGAGTTATGTGCAAGTCCTTTTGCACACAATTTTGGACTTGTTTATGTTACAATGCACATAACTCGATTTGTTAGTAATTGGGTTATGTGGAAGACCATTCTACACACTTGGATTCCACTTGGGCTACATCGGGATCAATCCAAATATTTGGGCTGGGTGTGGAAGCCCAGTGCACATAACTTGATCAATATATTATCGAGTAATTTTACGAATAACTCGATTGTTGTAGAATCGAGTTACATGCAAGCTAACCAACACAACATGGATTCCTTTCAGTTACAGTGCACACAACATGGGTTGGTTACAGTTACACTGCACATAACTCAATTCAGTAATAATCAGGTTATGTGGAAGACCAACCACCATCGTGGACAATATTTTAGTACTCAGAGTAAGAAGCATCAACAGTTACGATTCTCAGCAAAAAACACTTTGGAGAACCAGTACGATGACTTCTCAATGGCAGAGAGACAATGGGGATGGTCCTGCTAATCTTACCACACACTTCCCACACTTTTTCAAGATTATTATACCTCAAACTCTTCGAGAAGGAAAGCTTGTAAGTATACTTAATTTCATTGCTGAGTTTGATTCTTGAAAATCATATGCTAATTAACGTCATCCACTTTATCTTTTTATTTATTTATTTGTGGTTCTTGAAAAAATTTACATTTGTTGATGACCAAATTCAAGAAAAATCTGTGAAGTTGGTTCTATGTTACATGTAGTCATAAAAGCTTTCATTTTGTAATGCGTAGGTTACAGTGGAACAAAATATCCCATCAGTTTTTCTTTTATTTTCTTACGTACATCTTTCTGCCATTGTCTATATGGTTTTTGGCTGGGTTTATTTCATCCAACAAGTATCTTCCTTGAGTTACACTTATTAAAGTATTATTATAAAAGAAAGGCTAAATTTATTTTCCCTGTAATGGTACTGATTGCAGAACTCAAATTTCACTTGATTGATTGCATGTGTTTATTTACAAATCTTATATTTATGTTTAAGTTCATCTTTTTACAGCGGATTCCAAAGAAGTTTATAAGCGAATATGGAGTTGATCTATTAGATATGGCCTTTCTTACAATTCCAAATGGTACAAAATGGAAAGTGAAGTTGACAAAACGTGATGGGGAGGTTTGTTTTCAAAATGGTTGGTGCGAATTTGCAAGCTGTCATGCTCTAACCCTGGGGCACTTGCTAGTTTTCAGATATGAAGGAAATTCAGAATTTTCTGTACTCATATTTGTTGCCACTACAATAGAAATAGACTATCCTGCAGCTGAACTCCAACTTCGTAGGATGGAAGACAATGAGAGTGATGATAACTCTCTTGAAATCATGGATGGCTTTATGCCAAGCCAAAAATAGGGGTGAAACCACCAGTAACATGCCGTCTACCTCATAAAAGGGCAAAAACCAATCCATTAAGTTCTAAGTTGGAAGCAGGGGATACACATTTTAGACCTGAACTCACTACATATAAAGGGTCAATGTTAGAGAAATCAAAAATGGTGTTTGGGGTATCTTTTCCTAGGGAAGAGAGTTCAGGTTTGAATCTTACACTTTTGAATGCAATTTCTAATTTCGTAAGCCTGTTTACCATTAATTTCATGTGCATGACTTCATATTTTCATGTCATTTCAGATCAGCTCATGGGGTTGGAGGACATCGAGTAGGATGCAAAAGCAGCTCGTTAGTTAAACTTGAATCCAATTGCAATCTAGATGATGTGTCTTTCTCACATGACCAATGTCCTAAGAAAGATGGTGGTGTAGTTGAAAATCTTGTGAGAGCCAATGCTTTGAAATCAGAAAATCCCCTTTTGACGGTTATCATTCATCCATCATACATTAATGGCAAGGATCGTGCAGTAAGCTTTCTCAGCTAAACATATTGTTCAGTTTTAGAAATGCAACTCCTATTAACTTTGATTTTCTATAAATCAATTAGAAAGCATGTAGTAGAGAGTTGTTGATGGACATAACTTGGTAATGATTTGCTTCATTGTGTTGTTAGTTCAAATAGTATCATCTTAGGTGGTAGAAGGAAATCACATAAGAATGTAAAGTCATTATGAACAACATGATCATATAGAGTATGGCATCAACATAACTACCATCCAACCATCAACACAACAAACAATAGTACTGCCTCAAAACTGCTTTTCATTCAAATGGGTTCAACTATTTTTGAAATGTATGTCTTATTCTTTTTTGTACAGAGCTTACTCCATAGCATTATCAACTACTTACCGAGAGAAGGCTTTACCAAGGACTATACCAAAGGAAGTATACTCACTATGAAGCTCGAGGTTGTGGACCGATTGTGGCCTATGAAGTTATACGTTTATGAAGAAAAATACTCATCGTGTGTCATATCCGCTGGTTGGTCTACATTTGCGAGGGTCAATACTTTGTGAGTAGGACATGTTTGTGTATTCGAGCTGATTATGAGGGATGATGTTGTGTTCAAAGTCCACATTTTTAGATGCCTTGATTAAGTGGTTACTAACTTTGCATTGTAAATAAAATGTTGGATATATACCGTCCTGGACTATCTTCAAAGATTTGTTTTGTCAAGATTTGATATTTGTTGAGTTGTTAGTATTTACTAGTATTTATATATAGATTGGATTTGTGATTTGTGTGTTGGTATTTTTGAGTTATGATCTATATTGGATTAATTTTTTAGATTTTAGCATGTGGCATTAACATGACTTTTATTTCTTCTTGTGGTTGTGTGTGGCAGTCATTAGTTTTGTTTTCCTTGTTATTTTTCCATATGAGTTTAGTTGTTCTATATTATGATTTCTTAAATAATCAAAACCAATCCGGTTTTGATTATTTAACTGGATTGGTTTTGATTATTTAAGAAATCAAAACCAATCCGATTTGTTTCAAAAAAAATAAAAAAATAAAAAAACCAATCCGGTTAATACATGAAAATATGCAATTAGTGAAGTTTAATGTCTCTTGCATGAACTGTAAACTTGATTGCAAAGTCATCACAAAAAGTTTCTCAAAACCAATCTGGTTGGGATTAAATTGTTCTCTTTTATTGGCACCTTTAACAACAACATATACTTGTCCTAAACTTAGTTCCTATTCATGAGCTGAGATGTTAGAATTTCCTAAGCCCAAGGACTCGGTAACAACTACTGAACTCAACTACAGAGAAGTGCTACATCAGCTCCTAGGATCTTGCAATATCCCAAACCACCATGCATGTTATATGAATCTTTAGTTTTTAACAATTAATAAAGAATCTAACATGCATGTTATACGAATGTCATATAAACTTCAGAGAAAAATTAATATATTCTCCAAATTATTAATAACGTGATTCCTGCATTATGTGTTTATGTTAAATGACTATTTTAATTTAATTTAGTCCATATATGATCTATATTAACTTAAATTTTGAGATTTTAGTAATAGTGGTAACCTGACTTTTACTAGCACCTTGCTTCAAAAATTACAGATGAAATTGGATATGTTATGCACATTATTTTTATTATTATTAATAAATATGAAACAACATGAATAATTCAAATAATTCAATCAAATTGTTCTAGACTCAACTTACCTCAGGCATGCTTAAAATAGCCAAGTGTTTGTTTAGGAACAATAGACTGAAGTGGACAAAATGGACTAAACTAGACCAAAAGGACTGAGATCTCTAGCAAATGGTCTGAATTGGACCGAAGTGGACCGGATTCACCAAAGTGGACCAAAAGGACCGAATGGACTGGACCTAAGAGACCAAAGTGGACCTAATGGAGCAAAAAGACCGAATGGACTAAAGTGTACCTAAGGGACGGAAGTGGACCAAAATGGACTAGAAAGAGCCAATGTAAGGTGGTTGATTGAGTGGACCAAATGGACTAAAGTAGACCTAGGGGACTGAAGTGGACCTCACTGGACCAAAAATTTGCAAATGACCAAAGTGGATTGAATGGACCCATGTGGACCAAAATGGACCAAACTTGACTGAATGGACTGAAGTGGTCAAAATTGGATCGAAATGGATCTAATTGGACCAAATGAGCTAAATTGGACCGAAGTGGTTTGAAGGGACTAAAAGGACTTGTTTGTGTTACACTGTACGGAACTCGATTCTGGAATAATTGGGTTATGTGGAAGACCATTTTGGGCACTTGGATTCCTCTTGGACTGCATTTGGATCAGTCTAAATATGTGGGCTGGGTTTGGGACCACACTGCACATAACTCGATTTACGTATTATTGAGTATCTTTATAACTCGATTATTAGGAAATCGAGATATGTGATTACCCACCATTATAAACTCTCCCCAAGTTTTGCAGAATTTGCAGCAGTCCAAAATTACATCTTCGATTGCTCTCAGCTACATCCGGCTAGAATCGGCAATTTCCCGCGCAAATTCTTCGAAGATTTTACATAGTAAGACTCATTTAACCGTTATTGTCTTTAAAATTACACATTGGTGGTGTGTTATTCTCTATTCATTTTTGGATGATGCTTCAAACTTCATTGTCTATGTAGATTGGGATGAAATAGGGTGTTTGGCTAGTCAAATGCTTTGTTGTTAGTAAGGTTACTTGCTTATCTCCTAGGTTGTCTTCGACTAGTCTCCTTCCACAAAATGAACTTGCCAGTGGCTCCATATGTGTGTGGTAGTCCTTATGCTGTTTGTATGTCTCAACTGTATATGGTAAACTTTAAGGTTTTTTGTACAAGTTGATGAAACTTACTACATGTAGCTAGGAATTTCGAAAATGTGTCAGGTCTTACATCCACTTGTATGTTTCCTATATAATATTATTGCTGTTAGAATGCTTGCTATCAGTGCATGACATTATTGATCATTTTGACAAAATTCAATATGTTAATAAATTGCATGTTGGCTCTTTGAGTTCAACTAAAGTTTAAATACTATAGGTCTCTATCTTTAAATTATTGACTTAGTGCAAAATGCATTACAAATATTTCACAAACTAAACAACATGTTGGTAAGAATATTGTTTTTTCATTGTATTGTTGTAAACTGCTCTAGTTGGTACATTGTATGGATGATTTTCTACACATGGTGGTGCGTTATTCTCCAATTTTTTGTTTTCTGCTTCAAACTTCATTGTCTATGTAGATTGTGATGAAATGATATGTTTGGCTATGAAAATATTAATGGGTTAGGTAGTATGAATGTTGTGTTTATCTCTTCGTAATGCTGTTTTTGGTTCTATTTTTTTGATCCCTGATCGTGTTTCCATTGCTGACCATCAATTAGTTATGAGTCCGAAGAAGGCTAAGAGGGGAAAATCCAAAGCTGCATCTGAACCTGAAGTGGTGTTTGATCAATTAAGGTTCCTCACGCCTGAAAATGAGCAAACCTTTGAAACCTTGATTAAGCGTAGGCGTATTTAGGGAGAAAGGCAAATCAATCTACATGAACTGCATCCTTCTGTCCATGAGAATCTACAGTCTAGGCATTGGCTGTCCCTGTGTACAAACACACAACCCCCTCCAACTGATTTAATTAGAGAATTCTATTCAAATCTCTCGGTGCATGAGGATCTCAGTGGTCACAAAGTGGCATCATGCATACGTGGTGTACCATTTACAATAACTAGGGAGCGCATATCTAAAACTCTTGATGTACTTATAATTCGTACACCTTCTTATCCATACTCTAGGTCTCCTCGTATTGATGATGTTATGGATGTCCTTTGTGGACGATCAGTCACTCGGGGTTCTAACCAAAGTATTAGCTTAAGTGAGTTGACTGAACTGAATTATATCTTCTTTAGGATAGCTTGTCACAACATTTTCCCTATCTCTTATATCCATACAATCCCTGTAGACAGGTGTTTCTTTCTTTACGCCCTTGTCACCAATAGTTCCATTTGTTTTCCTTCCCTTTTCATTGAAACCATTGTGGAGGTGTGTAGGAGCAAGTATAAGAGGCATGGTTTGTTTTTTCTAGTCCTCATCCATAGTGTCCTCAAATATTTAGGATTAAAGAACTTTCCTTCGCAAGAGTTGGTTCAAATTTTGGGGGTTAGCTGTCCACCATTGCTACACTAATGTTCACAATGCTGCATGTGCTACTCAACAGCTACGCATTGTTGAACGCTATCTAGTCATATCACCTACATGCACGTCAATACACAGATATGCATCCTTTTGCAATGCACCGTTCTCAAGGATGCAGAGCATCCCTAAAAAGTTTATGATACATTTAACACAGCTCGGCACTTTCTCGTCAAGTCATGTCAGATGAAGCACAGGAATGCTGAATAGTCTTCACATGAATAAATACACAACCTCCTTTGCAGTGCACATCACTAGCCTGCTGCTGTAGCACAAGCTATAACCATATCAAACAGCTGCCACAGTGAACCACAAGCACCAATAGGTGCCACTGTATAGCCAAGTCATGTTTGCAGTTTTGCATGTGCTCCTCAACACCTCACTGAACAATACACTGTCGAGTCATATCATCATTATTCACGTGAATACTTACCCTTACATATAGTTATATCTATGTGAATACTTGCCTTTGCAAAACTCTTATATAAAGTCTCATTTACATCTACCTTTGCAAAACATCTACACATACCGAAATCCCATTTATATCTACCCTTGCAAAACATCTAAACATACCGATTAGAAGTCACATTTTCCAATGTCAATGCGCGATTGGATGCTACCTCATTTTCCAGATAACTATAGGAGGGAGAGAGATTCCGATGAGAAGGAATACTATGCCAAACTGCGGGGGGAGTGGGACTTTCGCGTGAACGAGTCCAACGCTCTGCACAATGATCTCGTGCGACTCAGAGCACCTCTTGTCAACCGTATCTCACTCACATTGCCATAGCGAAACATGCACCAATATGAGCATGCAGTGACCAAAAAAAAAAAAGAATAATCTGATGATACTCCGTAGTTCCAGGAATCACATACTACAACTGGCGGAAGAGTTGGCTACCGCAACGAATAGGCAACTCACTCTGGCAGAACGTAACAATGTCCTCAACTACGAGGACTACCTGTCAGAGTGAATGCCTATGTGGTATGTGTGTTGTGTCTAGGGTTAAGTTCATAATGTTAATAGCGTTATTGTTCAATATGCAATGCATGCATATTGGTGACGTCATGTAAGTTATTTTCAGTTTTCTGTGTTATGTTGTAGGTGCTTATTGAAAAACATCATGTGTGGGAATATTTAACTTCTATGCGTTATGTGGGAATAATCTAGATAACGAATAACGTGCATGCTACTCACAATCAATAATAAGGTTTACATAGTACAAATGCAACAACAGTGACACACATACATTTAAAACATAGTTAACCAAAATAATTCTCCAACAAAGTCTAATTACACCACGACATGATTACTCTTCATCTGACATCTCCACATCTGACTAATACATGGGACCAGTAAGAAGTGATTGCATGAATTGTGCGTGCTCGTACCACCCTCCCTCCACTGACTCTCGAATCTTGACTTGGGTACGATATCAATTAAGATGTATCTTCATTCGATTATTTTTTTCTTTTATCAATGCTTTATGAAGTTTGTCGATCATGTCTCTAGGCATTTGTGATGTGAGTCGCTAAGGCACTGGCAACTTAAAACCAACAAACTCATCATAAAACATTTGCTGTTCACGAAATAACCAAGCCCACTCCTGTCTCATGGTATTGTGAACGCAAGCACTATTTCGTAGATTTGGATTGATTGGATAGCTGAACTCATCTTCCAATACCCAGCAACGACCCATAGCAGTGAACACATCGTGAGGCCTATAGAGTTGTGGGTTGCCAGAACCAGACATTGACACTGAATACAATAACAGAAGTGATCAAGTTAACAGTGTGCATCAACTGTTGGTAAGTAATGTAATGCTGCATAAAATGGTACACAACAAAGGCATTCATAAATTTGTGTACTATTACATGCTGAAAATGAAATACTAACACTAACACTAACATTTGACCATATACATTAGACGTTGTTGTTAATGTCTACATGTTGTGTGCAATACAAAATGTTGTTGTTAATGTCTGACCAATGATGATTGTGTACACGCCTCTATATGATTATGACCAATGATGATTATGTGCAATACAAAATATTGCTATAGTAAATATTTCATTCTCTTGTGACCAACATTTACTACAACAAACAACCAAAATCACAACAATGTACTTACTTCACACTCATTCAACCAACAAAAAAAAAAAAAAAAATTCAATACAATATCAAATGAAAATGCCATTGCCATAAATTATGGTGTGAGTTTTTTACCTGATACAAATTTTAGTTGAGTCTGGAAGCAACTATGGATCTGTGGAGTGGAGTGGAATTCAGTTCAGACGAAAAGCAAGACACTCCGAATGGGAGGAGATGTGTAGGTAATATACGAGAATAACTCGATACTACGGAGTTCGAGTATGCTTTATAACTCGACATTAAATTAATCGAGTTATATTAAAAGACATGAACCCGTACGCCTGACACCAAGACAGTGTGAAAACAGCTTTAACAAGAGTATAACTCGATATCTGCATAGGTAGTTACATAACTCGTTTTTCTTATAATTGAGTTATTTAGGGATTAGAGAAAGGAAATGCCATGCTGGTTGTCCAGTGTGGCACAAAGCTGAAGGTAACTTGACTATTATATGATTGAGTTCTTCACATAACTCGCCCTTCTCATTATCGAGTTACAAAAGACGGGCATTTCCCTAATTAGTATGGGAATGAGGGCAGAATGCTGCTTTTTTTGCTTAAAAAGGGTATTTGCCCATTTTCCCCCCACCAAATCAGACCTAAGACGAACTATTTTTACTTTAAGATGATTTTTTCAAAATTTTAGGGGGGCATGGCCCCCCTCCAATCATGTTTGTATCATCACCATGGTTTCAAACCCATGGATGACCACCGAGACTGAGGAGTGACTACATGGGAGGTAGAAGGGAAAGGATAGATTGATTTTGGGGAGGTTATGGGGCAGTTACTACTTGCTACCCCTCTAGCTCCACAATTGTGTTTAAGTCATTCGACTATCTAAATAGGGAGCAATGTGAAATTCATGATACATGTCTCAATTGATTATCTTGTGTAATGATTGCATATATCACCATCTTAGATGAAAGTAAAACCCACAAATGAAAAACTGATCTATAGGTGAGAGAAGCGTAGTATGCAACTTAAAGGATTTGGTTTTAAACAAGATCACTCACACACAAAAATATGAGTACAAATATGCAAAAAGAGTTTTTTTTTTTTTTTTTTTGGAAATATAAAAAGTAAAAAAGATCAATTCAGCTAGAGTTTGCCACTAGTGGTTTTAAAGGTGTGTTTTAAAGTTGAATTTTTTACCTTTTTTTTTTAATTTTTTTTAAAAAATATGATAGATTTCAATTTATAGTATTGATTGCATGATGACAACTCTTTATTATTAGGTCAAGACACCTAATGATTTTTTTTTTTTTTTAATAACAAACTTTATTAATTGAAGTAGTTGGAACCTACAAGAAAAATTGTATGCCAAAGACAAAAATAACCAACAAAATATGATGTTAGGATTTAAATATCTTAGTTTGTATAAGCAAACATGTGAATCAAAATTTGTCTTCTTATAGTCTATAGTGTACAAGAATGAAAATTCGATTCATTTCGACTAATCAAAAACTTAATAGTTTTGATCGATTAAGTGATTACGGTTTCAAATCTATTTTACTCAATATATATATATATATATATATATATATAAACCCTAATAAATGTTTTTAGGGACTTTGGAGCTGCTCATTTGAGATCTAAAAGATTTTGTGCCTACTAGGGGTGGCGTTACCTTTAGTCCATGGTGTTCAAATGAACCCCAAGAGCTGGCAAAGAAAAAAAAATTTTAATTTTTCTTGTTTGACCTTCTAAAATAAAATTTTGCACACCCTAAGTCCCTGGAGAAATGATATGTACATAACATTTTCACAACAAACCCTAAGTAATAAGTTGTTAATATCTGTTACAAGAGTGGAAAAATAGTAATTTTAGTGGTGGATTAAAATTAGAATAGTAACAGCCTACCACCTAGAATTTGTTGTGAAAATATTTTAAATATAGCACTTCTCAAGTCCTTGACCCTAAATCTTTTTTAAGTCCAACTAAAATTAGTTTGAATATGATCCTTCTAAAAATCTATTCTTGCAAATAAAAGATACAATTAATTTATACTTTTGACCAAATTTGTGAGTGGAATAGGTAATTTTGAATGTGTTTTTAATTTTTTATTTGTTTAGTGGGGACTGAGGCATGGGCTAGTCAATTCACCAGTGATTAGCAAATATTATTACTAAAAGACAATTAAACAATTAGACAATGAGTGATTCTAAAAATATAAAAATAAAAACATTAGACAAGAGGTGTAAGACAGGGGAGTGATTTAGTGAAGACAAAAGCAAAAGTTAACACAACAAAAGTTTTCTTAATATAATTACAAAGACCAATAGTTGTCAAAGTTGAGTTGAATTGTTAAATAAAATAACTGTAAATAGTAACCATATAAACTAATAGATAAAAATATTATAAGCAATAATGATTAAAGTTCACTTAACAACAATAATTAATGATAAGGGTATTTTTGGTAGAAAATTAAAGGCCCCCAGATGGACCATTCTAGGATGACGGTAGCCACCTACATACTCGTCAGCTCCACATTAGTCGACGGGGGGTCCTAGGTTGACGACCTGACCAATTGATGACCCCCCACGTTGCGCTTGAATGGACAACTCTATGAAGTCGACAGACATCTCTATGAGGCTGGCGAGATACCTCTATGAGACCAATGGGACAACTCTAGGAGGTCGACGGGAAACCCGTTCGGAGCTGACGGGGAGGGTAACCGACGGGTCCACCATTGCCTTGCTTGGTCCCCACGCATGCCTATACATGGAAAATGCCTTGCGCACCACACCAAATAGAACTTGATACTCACCTATATCTCCCTTACATGGAAAAGGGCCCTGAAATCTTAGAACCCTACTCACTAAGCCCTCTCCACAAGGACAGATCCTTACATTCAAGGGATTTCGAGTTGTCACTCACTGCTATATAAACACTAGACCTTTACTTGTCTGAGGTACGTGTAATTTTCTCAGCTTTGGCACTCTAGAGTTGTAGAAATATTCTCTTACTTAACCATTGGAGGGTATTTGGCCGGTACCATACCGATACCCTCTGTAAGGTCTTTTATGTTTTTGCTTTGCAGGTTTTGTCAAAGAGCATGTGAGGACTGTGTGACTCATTGACAATTTTTGGCATCATCAATTAATATGTTTATTGTATGTTTATATTTTTATCTGAGAATATTCTAGTCTAATTTGAGTGTATATGTGTGTTAAGCTCCCTTTTAGAGACTTGAACCTGGCTCTTGCTCCCCCCCTTCCCCCTTGGTGCCCAACTCCTTCACACTAAAGGTGAATGATGGTATTGTATTTGGAAATAATAGATTATTTCCAAGACTTAATCTTAGCAACTATAATTAATATGTTCATTATATTATGTAACAATATACCAAATAAACTTATAGTTTATCTTTTATACTGTTGCTAGTACTATGGACAAATTTGTAATAAGGAAACCATAAAGACCACAAGATTCTTCTCCTAGTCAAGATTCATCTAATTACTGAACCTTCTAGAAAAAAAAATCCTAGACTAGCCACTAGTGCCTACTGCTTACAAAGTCACTACCAATGTTCATTCCCATACAATCAAAATTGATGAATCTGAAGTTGCTACAAATCAGTCATTAGAGGTGCTGGATCTAATCTTCAAAGGAATATTGCATTTGTGGTTTAGAGGTTCACACTACAGCGAATTGCTATTAAAGATGTTTGTAAACTTAGTTTGATAACTGTAGTTAAGTTTGCAAATAATAAAGTTATCCAAATTGTAAACATTTATTTAATAGTGGACCTATTCACCTCGGGATTGATAAGGTTAAATCCCCTAAATTTTTTCTTGTGTAATTAATTTGTTTAACAAGTTTTTTTCCTCAGTCATTATATCAAATGTTTTTTTTTTTCTTTTCCCTCTGACTTCTCAACTCTATGCATGCCATAATAAATCTAATAATCAACTTGGCCTAAATGTGATCAATAATCATATCTGACAGTGGTCTAAACCCAATATGTGACAAATCATATGCAAAATTATGGTTAGAATGGGTCGAGATACCCATCAAAATTGCCCACTATAATCCATATGCGTCAACAAATTTTTTAATAAACTGAGACAAAAAATTTGAAACTACATGAGATCAGCAAAACATATTAGCCAAACCCAAAATTTTGAAATTATATTAGAACCAAACTCAAATAAAATTTATAAAAGTTTAGAAAATTAAAAAATAATATGGAATCCAACCTACCAACCATAATTAATTTGAAAGTTATCTGTTAGGTTCTAAAGACTTAGGATCTTATGTATTTAGAACTCTAATGTGTAATGTTGGCAAACCATGATCAAAACAGTTGTTAGTCTTGTTTAGACTTGCTCAAAGTGTGTGCTTCTATGTAAAGTTGGAATCGAGTGGCTGCAGAAGTATTAGTGACTTTCGGCCTGGCTCGATCGATTGAAGCTTAGACGTGATCGATCAAATATTAGGCAAAATGTTTTTTTTTTGTAGAATTCCAACTCAGCCCTAGCTCATTAAAACGTCTTGGGGTTCAAGTAAAACACTCCTATATGTAAGGGAAACCCTAAAACGTTTTTGAGAGCTTTTTAGAGGTTAAAGTGCCTCTTGTGCCACTTGAAAACTCGAAAATGTGTCGAAAACACACGAGCAGTTTAGACCCCCAAATTAAAGTTTTGGCTTGGTTGATTTTACACTAACTTAATACTAAGTGCGAAATAGTGTAAACACAAGCGAATAAGCAAGACAACTACTCTAATCCATATTTAAAGCAACACAGTAGTAAAAATGAAATGGACAAGAGTAGGGAAGAGAGATGCAAACACAGATAACACCAAGACGTGTTATCGAAGAGGAAACCAAAGAACTCGGCGAAAAACCTCTCCGCCGCCCTCCAAGTGGAAATCGATCCACTAGACAATCAGTTGGGATACATGAGTTAGTAAGAGACCCTCCAAGCCTAATCTACCCGATGTACCTAAGCCCTCCAAGCTCCTACTCCAACAAGGCTTCTCAGAACCGTGGCTTGTCTTAGTTCTCCGAATCCCGCAACAAGCTCCATGTTGCATCTACCATCATCGACTTCTTCTAATACTTCCCAGTAGCACCAAAACGTCACTTCACACTCTGAAAGGGTATGGTAAGTGTATGGGCTATCAACCTCTCAATGGTATGGAAATGGAGAGGTAGGAGATGAGGAAATTCCCAAAACAAATGTGTAGAGGATTGTGGGTATAACAATCTCTAACTCTCAAGGTGTTTTGCTAGGGCTTTTCTCTTAGAGGCTCTCATCTCAATTGTGGGTAATATGGGTATAAATAGTGTGGGCACAGAAAGTGTGATTTAGGCTTAACAGGCTGGCAGAACAGAATGCCTCGCAGGTCTCTCGTGGGAAGGCCTTACCCGCGAGATACTCACGAGACACAGCTGTCTCGATCTGGCCTGACTCTTCGCATTCCAGCATGTGTAGGGCACATGTATCACTTCGCGGGAAGCTAAGTTGTGAGATACCCGCAAGAATTCTTCAATCTTCAAATACTTGAGTCTTCACACTTTCTCTCTCTAACACACAACCCTTACAATGAAATCCCACAAAAAATACAGGGTACAACAGATTGAATATAATTACAATCAAATTTGACACGGAATATAAGCCAACAAAAACATATAGTTGTAAATAATAACTTTACAATCTCCCCCTTTGGCTATTCCGTGACAAAACACCTAAAACAGACTCTAGACTTAAACGTGAGTTTAGGAACATTGGCAAAACTCACTCACACCTAATCTAGAAACTGTGAAGCTCTTGAACCATAATGACAAGTATCTCCTGAAACACAACAACACAATAAGTTCATGGTTATGCAGAAAACTTGTAATGAAAAATGGAACAAGCACAATGCGATCAAGCAAAATGGAATATAGTACTAGACCATGGCTTGACCAAACATGCAATCACTTAAAAAATAGTGATCACAATGTTCATTCACACTTGGAATGAACATTCAGACATGCTAGCTAATTAGCTTATTGCAAACTGTCATTTGCATGTCCAACACTCAACCAATGCATAAAAACATATATGCATCTAGGAACAATCCTACATGGGCACAAGTGTGAGGTACTTAAGACATAGTAAAAAGTACACAAGAAATGCTATAGAAGCATTAAGAGAATAAAAAATAAAACAGAAATAAAATTGAGATTAAACTAGAGTATTAAAGCTTTAAACAAAAGCAGTAAAAACAGTAGAGACAGTAAACATCAAACACAATAAATAGCAGCTTCTCCCCCTATCACCATACTCCCCCTATCAATGACATCGTCTCCCCCTTTTTGTCATGGAATAGCTAGTCATTTTCTTCTAGCTTCCGTTGTATTTCATCCAATTGAGTTTGGAGTGATGTGAACTGTGAATCAAAACGACTATGGTGGGAGTACATGATAGATGCGAGCCCAGACATCTTGGTACTAATCTCTTGAAGAGCAGTGGAGATATTGTCGAACTGTTCATCATAGGTATGGGGTGTAGAGTCCGAGGGTTCCGACGGTGTATGACTTTCTTGCTTGGTGGTCTTCTTAGTGTGGCTCATACTTGCATGGAGAGTACGAATGTTGATTGGACTTGGCCTTGCGTATGGGCGCTCATCTTCCAAAGGACGGACACCTTTGAGCTTCAAAATCCTTGAAATAAGGCAACAGAAAGGAATACAATTCCTTGAAGCAGTCCGTTCAACCATTTTTACCAAGATGTGAAAAATGTGAAAGCACACATCAATCTCTACGTCAGTGATCAAATCATTCAAGAATAATGCTCGACCAAGATTCATATATCTAGTGCTGGACAAGGGATAGAGATTGCTACACATAATCATTGAGAGAAATCTTAATTCGGGAGAAGGGGATGCCACATTGATTGACTTCATATTGGAGGAGAATTCCAAATTAGCTCCCAAAGCCTGTTTGAGAAACTCTGTATCTGGGTTCAACTCATCATATACCGGTGGTATGGGGAGTATTGGCCGGTTAATGTGTAGAATTTCCGCCAAGTACAGTGGTGTGACAGAGAAACTCTTTCCTCGAACCCAACATTTTATCTCTTCTTCGACAACAATGGCATTGGCAAAGAATTCCTTAACCATGTTCTCATATGCATCCTCAAGAGTTGAAAGTAGAAAATTCCAATCTTTCGTGGCAAACCAAATGGGTATATTTGTGTCACGAAGTGATGGTTGATCAACGGCCCTTTCAGCTAGCAAAGGGGCGCCTTGAAAATAGTTCCTATAGTTCTGAAAAGCAGCATAAGATTTGAACAAATCAGGGTCATAGACTTCAGTTGAAACACGAGGCCGTTTTGACCTTAGTGATGGTTCATCGACATCAATAATTGGCTTTTTTCCTTTGTTGCTACTTCCTTTCACTGTGGAGCATTTGAAAGGAGACATCTGCATAGATTTACAAAGCAGACAGAAAGCAAGTACACAGACACCAACCAGAACACAAAACTTGATTAGATTCAAGTTAGGCCCATAGCAGAGGCAAAATTAGCCAAAAACAGAGCATAACCAACTCAAAACAACATGCTAAAACATATAGAACACGGAAAAATAAACACAATGGATGACAATAAGAGATTGTGTGTGTGTGTGCTAATGTGTGCATGTGCTGATGCATGTAGGTGTGTGTGTTGATGCATGAGAATGCAGCATTAGATGCATGAGGGGTGCCTAGGTGTGTGCCTAGTGTGTTCAACATGGGCAAAGTGTATGAAACATATGAACAATGACTACACTGAGTGAAACATGGTCACACAAGTGAAAACCCATAGATTGAAATCACTTGATTCCAATTAGGCACAAAATTGTCACACGGACATTTTGTCAAACACCTAGCATGCACAAATGTAATCTAATTATGAACAATGCATGAACATGATGAAATCAAGCCTTAATACATGTTAAAATGCCTCATGGGGCCAACACATATGCACAAAAGATAAATGGGACTCATCCCAATCAAAGAAATTGAAAAGAATTTCACTTTAAAAAGGGAACCAACCCAATTTTTTGAAAATCCCAAATTTTCAAACCCTAAGCATAAAAGCTGCATAATCCGAAAATAAAAGAAGAAAAAAGTGTAATAGGAACATACCTTGAAAGGATTGTGCAGAAAATTTGCTTGAAAATGATGGGGTTTGAATGAAATAGTGATTTGGGTTGAAAGAGGTTCGAAAGAGGTTGAGCGAGGGGAATGAGAAAGTTTTGAAAAACTATCACATCTGCTACATATAAACTAAAAACAAGCGATTTTCGCGGGTTAGAGAGTAGCAAGACAGTCGCGAGACATTCGCGAGAATGGCCACTAAAGCACCAAAGCTTTCACGAGAAGCTTTAGGTCGCGATACAGTCGTGATACAGTCGCGATACTCTCTGTGAAAATTGATAATAAAAAAAACCAGTTTTTGCCAAACAGCATTTCGTGAGAAGCTGTTGGTCGCGAAATAGTCGCGAGACAATCGCGATAGTTTCTGTGTAAATTTGCAAAAAGTTTATTTCCCTCAAACACTTTTCGCGGGAAGCTCTAAGTCACGAGCTTCTCGCAAAACAACCCCTAAACCAGTTTTTGAAGAAAAACACAAAAATGCATTTTGAACAAAAACAAAGAAAACGAAAGTATAAAATCACTTTCAAAAACAAATAAAACACTTAAAAATCTTTTTGGGTTTGATCATCAAGAATTTGAGCATACACATCACATTTGAACGTGTACAATCACACAAATGAGATAAGCATTCATTGAATCACAGTCTTGTGTGTTGTGGGTGAGTATCAAGTGTGAAATAGTCCTTAGACCAGAGTGAAGTTTCAATGATCAATTTAATCGAGTCATACATAACTGATACGAAATCAAGTGGACTATCTCAATTATAGAAATGAGTATATATGACCTCCCACAAATTGATTACATAGCTTAGAAGCTTTTCATTTGGCTTCTGCAGAAATCATAAACTGATTACATTTGATCCATTTTGGATGATACATCTCCTTTTTTGAGATCGGTGCTTGATATTTTTGATATATCAACATTTAGGATTAGCCTTTGGCTTTTTGAGCACCATACATTTCAAAACACAAGTCGCTTTCCCTTTTTCCTAGTCAAATACTAATATGTGCAACAGGCTTTTGCAGCTCGATATCTCTTTTCATTTGGAGATTTACATTTAGAGAGCTCTTTTGCAAAACAAAAAAATAAAGTGGGAAGAGATATAGACACAAGTCTATGCATGTATCAAGACCATCAAGACTATTGACCAATCATTCATGACAAGCTTGAAGATCTATTTACAACAATCACACATAATTTTCGAGATTTCTTCCACAAAGATAAATGTGCATACATAACAAGCTAAGTTCATAAATGCACTACGCTATAAGTATGAAGGTACTAGGCCAAACTCACATGAGATATGCACAAAACGAGCGATCAAACATTTTGAAGATTTTGAAGATTTTTATGGGTTTTTGAGTTTTTGAACACACTAAAAAACAAATCGAAATAAAGAAAGATCAACAAAACAAAAAAGCAGGCACAAGCCAAACAAGTAAAAGAAACATCATCGAATGGAACATGTGTGACCAAACAACAAGTATGCAATAGAAAGAACAAAGGTTCACACATGAGATAGAGTTCAAGGAATGATACCAACACCGATGGTCTTATGCAAAGATTCAAACTTTGGACCATCAAGAGGTTTAATAAACATGTCAGCCTTTTGGTTGTCAGTGGTGATGAACTCCAGATACACAGTCTTTGCCTCCACCAAATCTCGAATGAAGTGGTACTGGATCTCGATATGCTTTGATTTCGAGTGTTGGACAGGATTTTTTGATAAATTTATGGCACTTGTGTTATCACAGAACACACACATAGTATCTTGAGTGATTCCATAATCATGTAGAAGCTTCTTCATCCACAATAATTGTGCATAACAACTTGCCGCTGCAATGTATTCGGCTTCAGCCGTTGAAAGAGAGACTGAATTCTGCTTTTTGCTCATCCATGACACCAAATTATTTCCAAGGTAAAAACACCCACCGGAAGTGCTTTTCCTATCATCAATACATCCGGCCCAGTCAGCATTAGAATATCCAGCTAGGCACTCATTCGAGTCTCTTGAATACCAAATTCCATAATCGGATGTGCCATTTATGTAGCGGATAATTCGTTTGACCGCAGTCAAGTGTGATTCTTTAGGTGCTGCCTAGAATCTAGCACAAACTCCAACATTGAAAGCGATGTCTAGTCTGCTAGCAGTGAGATACAAGAAACTATCAATCCTGCTTTGATAGAGTGTTGGATCCACGTCTATACCTACTGCATCACGACTCAGTTTTGCTGACGAACTCATGGGAGTAGAAGTGTGCTTCTTTGAGTCCAGGCCAAATCGTTTTACAAGATTTTTGGCATATTTCTCTTGAGATATAAATATCCCATCTTTTCGTTGTTTCACTTGAAGCCCTAAGAAGTAATTCAGTTCTCCCACCATGCTCATCTCAAACTCCCTTTTCATTTCTTCTGAGAATTCATGAGCTAGATGATCAATTGTGGATCCAAAGACAATGTCATCCACATATACCTGAGCAACAAGGAGATAATTCTCATCCCTTTTGACAAACAAAGTTCAATCGGCTTGACCTCTCATGAAACCATGATCTAAGAGATATATGGTGAGGCAATCATACCAAGCTCTAGGTGCTTGTTTCAGCCCATATAATGCCTTCTTCAGCCGTAACACATGATCAGGAAAGTGAGGGTCTTGAAACCCTTTTGGTTGTTCCACAAACACTTCTTCATTCAAAAATCCATTCAAGAAAGCACTCTTCACGTCCATTTGATACAACTTGAAGTTCATAATGCAAGCTATGGAGAGAAGAATTCTGATTGACTCTAATCTTGCAACCGGTGCAAAAGACGCATCATAATCTATGCCATCAACTTAAGTATATCCTTGAAACACCAATCTCGACTTATTTCGAACAACTTCACCATCTTCATCAGTTTTGTTCTTGAAGATCCACTTGGTGCCGATGACATGTGTATCCTTGGGCCTTGGTACCAGCTCTCATACATCATTTCTAACAAATTGGTGTAACTCTTGGTGCATGGACTCTACCCAATTCTCATCATTCAATGCTTCCTCCACTTTTTTGGTTCAAACTGAGCAAGGTAGCAGTTGTATGTCACATGATTCCCAATTCTCGTCCTTTCCTCAGCTGAAGTCCTTCATCTAAGTCACCAATGATATTGCTTGAGGGATGATTGAGGATTACCCTTGATAATGGTCTTTTGGACGTAGAAGGTTCCTCATCACGCGAGATTGGAGGTTGAACTTCCGAAAGGGTGAGTGGACTAGGAGATCCTTGAGTTGATCTAGTCACCCTTCTTGGTATAGGAGGTGTAGACTCCTCTTCCAGTAATTCTTTTTCAGCATCTTCACCTTGAGACATTTCATCGTATTTCTCATTCTTTTTAAAGGTTTTGACTTCACCATCATCATCAATACCTATTTCAGAAATAGTGTCATCGATGACCACATTTATTGATTCCATCACCGTCTTAGTGCGCTTGTTATACACTCTATATGCTTGGCTATTTGTGAAGTAACCTAGGAATATCCCTTCATCACTTTTAGCATCAAATTTTCCAGGATTCTTCCTATCATTGAGAATGTAGCACTTACTTCCAAATATTCGAAAATATTTCACCTTTGGTTTCTTCTCTCTCCAAATTTCATATGATGTCTTCTTAGTTCTTGCTCGGAAGTAGATTCTATTCCCAATGTGGCACGATGTATTCACAGCTTCAGCCCAAAACTTCTGAGAAATGTTTTTGTTGAGTAGCATTACTCTTGCCATTTCTTGAATCACCCGGTTTTTTCTTTCAACCACCCCATTCTGTTGTGAAGTTTTGGCAGCTGAAAATTCCTTCTTAATGCCATGTTCATTACAGAATGCTTCAAACTTAGCATTTTCAAACTCCTTCCCATGATCACTTCTGATTCTAACTATGGGAACTCCTTTTTCATTCTGCAACCTTTTACATAGCTTTTCCATCTTGTCACATGCTTCCGACTTTTCCCTAAAAAAGTCCACCCAAGAATATCTTGAGAAATCGTCAACAGCCACCATTATATATCGCTTTCCACCCACGCTTTCTGTTCTAGTTAGACCCATTAAGTCCACATGTAGTAACTCCAAGGGACGAGACGTAGCAACTATATTTACTTTAGGATGGCTTGATTTTGTTTGTTTTCCCAGTTGACATGGACCACAAACATTCTTCTCAACTTTTCCAAACTTTGGTAAACCAACCACAGCTTCAAGCTTAGACACTTTTGCCACCTGTTTGTAGTTAGCATGTCCAAGACGTTGATGCCACAACTCCAAAAGATTCACTCGAGCACTCCTACATGCTATGTTTGGTTTGGGAATGACACCATAACAGTTGTCGGTGGTCCTTAATCCTTTCAAAACTTGAACACCTTCTTCATTCAAGATTAGACATCCTTTCTTTGAGAATTGGACTAAGAAGTCTTCATCACAAATCTGAGTAATACTCAACAGGTTCACTTTCAATCCCTTGATATACAGCACATCAGTCAACAGAGGCAGTCCTGAAATATCCACCGTTCCCTTTCCAAGAACTTGTGAATGACTACCATCTCCAAATGTCACGAAACTATCTTCCTTCTCTTTAAAAGTTTTAAACAAAGACTTATCTCCAGTCATATGCCTTGAACAACCGCTATCAAGATACCACAAACATGAGTTAAACACTTTTAATGCGGTATGAACAAATAGACAAGCATGGGAGAGACATTCTTGACCATCAAAGCATGACTCATTTTTCTTTATTTCATTCAAAGATGAGTGTAGTTTCCTTTTTAGACTATCAAGTTTATCACACAAGTGTCTATTCCTTCTCTTATATTCATGAACTAAGGAATTAGACTCACATAAGTTGTTATGTATATCATGGTTCCGCTGGACTAAGGATTTCAGCATGTGACAAAAGATTCTAGCATGTTTCTTTGATTTAAATAACTCTAAAGGTGCATTACTAGAACAGTCTTCAAAAATGCTCATAGAGTCATTTTCACAAACACCTTTACTATCCTTCATGTTGGCTATTACCAAAGGGTTAAGGATCACACTAAGGTATTGAAACCAAAACAAGTGTATCCGCTCTGATACCAATTGAAAGCTCGGAAATGTGTCGAAAACACACGAGCAGTTTAGAATCCTAAATTAAAGTTATGGCTTGGTTGATTTTACACTAACTTAATACTAAGTGCGGAATAGTGTAAACATAAGCGAATAAGCAAGACAACTACTCTAATCCATATTTGAAGCAACACAGCAGTAAAAATGAAATGAACAAGAGTAGGGAAGAGAGATGCAAACACAGATAACACCGAAACGTGTTATCGAAGAGGAAACCGAAGAACTCGGCGAAGAACCTCTTCGCCGCCCTCCAAGCGGAAATCGATCCACTAGACAATTAGTTGGGATACATGGGTTAGCAAGAGACCTTCCACACTCTAACAAATACTTGAGTCTTCAAATACTTGAGTCTTCACACTCTCTCTTTAACACACAACCCTTACAATGAAATCCCACAACAAATACAGGGTATAACATATTGAATATAATTACAATCAAATTTGGCACGGAATATAAGCCAACAAAAACATATAGTTGTAAATAATAACTTTACACCACTTTTTATTTTTAGGGTTTTGTTCCCAAAGGCTCTTTAAAGGTTGTTGCTCATATTGTTGTTTGTGTGAATCTCTTGTGAGATCTGAGAGGAGCTTTCCTTCACACAAGCTTAGGATTATCAAGAAGGAGATTCATTCAAGAACTTGATGATCATTTAGTTGCTGCCATAAGAGCTTAAAGATACACAAGCAAGTGTGCTTGTACTTGCTGGATAATCCAAGAAAGAAAGAGTTCGTGGACTTGGAGCTTGCACGTGGTCGTGTCAGTAAGTTTCTACTGGTGGGTAACAATAAGATGTTAGTGGTTTAAGTCTTATTGTAAAACTTCAATTCTTTCTATAGTGGATTCAAGTTTACCTTGAGGATAGTTAGGTTAAATCCTCCGCAGGTTTTTTACCAGTTTGGTTTTCCTGGGTGATCATATCATTGTGTTATTTATTTTTCCGCTGCTATGCTTGATATGATTATATGATTGTGTTAACCTAGAATTGCATAATTTGGACTAAGTAATAACCGGTTGTGTTTTAAGGGGTCTAAAAACATACAAGTGGTATCAGAGCAGGTAGCTCTCTTGTTTTAGATCTTTTGATCTAAGAGCTGATCCTTGACCCCTGTTATCATGGATAATTTAAAGTGTCTTTCTGCTCATGTTTGTGATAATTTGAATAAAGAAGACTCTGTTGTTTCTGTTGATTTTATTGATGCCTGTAAAACTCTTCGTAAGGACTTATTGAAATCTATGAAAACTGCTAAGAAATTCAAGGAAGAGTTAAAATTGGCTAATCTTGAAAAAGAAGAATTGGTTGTTAGATTAGATGAATCTAATAAAAAGAATGAATTTTTGATAAATCAAATTTCCTCTCAAAATGAGAAGATGAAAAGCTTGGAACAAGAGTTAGTTGAATCTAAAGCTAAAATTAAAAATTTGACTAGTACCAAGCCTGCTGTTGATAACAGAAGTGTTTCTGTCTCTCTTAAGCCTAAAACTGAGAAAGTTTATATCCCTCATTTTAAGATGAATAATAAAGAACAGGCTTATTTTGCTGGGTTAGACAAAGGTTAAAGTTTTGATGTAGACGCTGAAGTTTCTAAACTTATGTCTAAACCTACTGTTAGAGAGCATAATAAATTTGTTTTTGTGCCTACTTGTCACCTTTGTGGTGTTGTTGGTCATATTAGACCAAATTGTTCTTTGTTGAGGCAAAAATCAAAATCTGAGACTAGATTTGTTGTTAGGAATACTGATGTTCCTAAATTTGTTCCTGCTTGTCACTTTTGTGGTGTCTCTGGTAACATTCGTCCTAATTATCACAAATTGAAATTTAAGCATTCTGTGTTTCAATCTAGGATATGTGATGATATTTCTCCTGCTATAAGTCCATATAAATTGTTTCATATTCTTTTGAAAAATTTGAGCTTGTTGGCTAGTGAAAGGAATTTGCAAGATTTTAGTCTTTCTCAGAAGATTGGTGTGATTCCTCAAATACACTCTGCTTCACATGGATTGTCACCTACAAAGCCGAAGACTCATGCTATATGGGTGAGAAAAGGCTCTCTAAGATGAGTGTTGTTGACTTGTCCCTGATTTAATTCTTTCAATTATTTGTGGACATGTTTTGTTTCTGTTTTTGGTTGTTTTGCTGATTTTAGTTTTTTTTTTTTTTTATTAAAAAAAATCCAAAAACATTGAAAATTTTTCAAAAAGACAAAAATATTTTATTTTGAGTCTTGTTTTATTTTTCTTGAGGATTACATGAGTTATAATATCTCTCTCTTGATTTTGAACATGCTTGACATTGTGGAGAAAATTGAATAGCATGTGTTATATAAGTGCTAAGCTTTTTTGATTTTGTGTAAGTATGTACTAATTTGTACATGTACTCAAGGGTTAATTAAGAAATTGATATTTCTTGTTTGTGTACCCTCTATAACTTAGTTTAGCACTATCATGCATTGCTTTTGCATTGTTCATTTAGCATAATATGTGCTTTTTGTTTTTGGTCATAAAATATTTTTTAAAACCAAAAATATTTTTGTGTTTTGTATTATATCTTGGATTTATAATCAAGGTTGGCCATATTATCTTTACATAACATGTTTATGTACCTTGTTTAGCTTGGATGAGCTTATTTATTGCACTTTACTAGTTTGAGCTTTGTAGTGCATGTTGTGTGGGAGATGTTTACAGTTTTTGACCATTTTGTCTTGATCTTGAAGTCACATCTCTTTGATTGTTGGACCTAAACCTTTTGAGAAAGGCATAAATAACCATCTCACCATTGTTCACTAGCCAATCATGAACACTTTAGTGCATATCGTAAGATTTTGTGCTTAAGAAAGTGTAGCACATGCACAAAAAGAATATAAGGTGTAGCCTCGGTTTAAATGCTTAAAAATAGTCTGTACATTATTGGGCTTAAAGCTAAATCAAATAAATAAAATTGGTATGTACATTATCCTGGCTTTTTAAATAAGTTTCTAAACTACTAAAATTGGTGTGTACAATATGAGGCAAAGTCAAGAAACTTACATGATTGCAAGCTTATGATTTAGGAGATGTGGGAGTTATATGATGTAACTCATTAGGTGGTAGTCTCTTTTAAATTCTATGTGATGAATTTTGTAGACTTTGTGTTTGATTTCTGTTTACATATCACCTCACATGTATCTCAAGCTTTTGCTAGTTGTATACACTACACAAGTTATTTTTTGCTAAACTAGGTACATTGTATTGTGTGATCTTATTGTGGCTATCCAAGATTAAAAGTTCCTTGATTTTGATGCAAAATGTGTTCAGTTTTTAAGTTTTTGACCAAATTTTTTTCATGCATCATTTGTGTTTGGGATTCACATGAATTGCATTGATTTCTGTATCCATCTTGTAGTTTTGCAATCATATCTCTCATTGTTTTCACACATAACATGCATACACTTTGCTAAATTGGGTATTCAACTTGATTTAAAAATTGATTGATTAATTTTTGAGTTATGTACTTGTTAGTATATGCTATTTTTATATGTGAGCTACATAAATTTTTTTCTTAAGAGATATGATGGATAATCAATGTGCAAATATTTTTCTCTACTTATGCAACTATTTATGGGTCACATAGTGTCAAGTTTACATTTATTGAAAGAGAGAATATTTTTTCTTCATGTGTATCCTCATCTTAGTTTTTATCTTTGGTTTATGTGTCTTTATTCCCCCAGCCCCTTCTAATTTTTCTCCAAAACTTTTTTTCCCAAAACTTGTTTTGTTTTTCCTATTTTTAGAGGAGGAGAAATTTATTTTTACCCTTTGTTGTTCATAGGAGAGTTGTCTCTATTTTCTATAGAGTTGAATTGTTTTGTGTTCCCTTCATTCTCTATTTCCTCTTATTCTCTGTTGAGTTTGAACGGTTTTAGGCCCCTTAACACACAACCAGATTGAGTAGTCCAGTTAATTAGCCAAGTTGTTACTTAGTCAAGTTAAGCAATTCTAGGTTAAAACAATCAAACAATCATATCAAGAATATATAACAGCGGAATAATAAATAACACAAGATATGATCACCCAGGGAAACCAAACCGGTAAAAAACCTGGGGAGGATTTTACCCACCGATCCTCAAGGCAAAACTGAATCTACTATGAAAGAATCGAAGTTCATACAAAAGGACTTACAAGCTCCCCGCTCGACTTCCTAATGCTACCTACCAGTAGAACTTACTGACACGACCCCGTGCAAGCTCCGAATCCACGGACTCCTTCTTTCTTGAATTCTTCAATTAGCTACAAGCATCCACGCTTGATATTCTTTAAGCTTCAATGGTAGCAACCGAGTTGATCATCAAGATGTTGAAGTAATCTCTATCTTGAAAACCCTAAGTTTTGTGTAAAGGAAAACTCCTCTAGATCTCACAAGAGATTTACACAAAATAGCAATGTATGAGCAACAATACAACTGGAGCAACTCTAAAAATGTGGCTAGGGTTTTGCCTTATATACCTAGGGCAAAAACATAAAACCCTAAACGTTTAATGAGTTAGGGCTGAGTTAGAAAAACTGCAGAAAACGCAATCTGGTCGACTTTCGATCGATCGAGTCTATTCTTTGATCGATCGAGCCAGACCGAAATGCCCCAATGCATCTACAGTCTCTCGATTCCAACTTTACAGTCATTAATCAACTTTGAGCAAGCTTAAACAAGACTAAGTATATTGTTTTGATCATGGTTTGCCAATATTACAAATTAGAGTTCTAAATACATAAATTCTTAAACCTTTAGAACCTAACAAACTCCCCCTTTGACAATCCGTGACAAAACACAAATTAAAAGCTCAAAGTTTACAAGTAAAAAGCCATTTACAAAAATAATGCTTATAAACTCAAATTCAAATATAACTACTATCCATCAGTTGCAAGTGTAGACAGCAGCTCAATTGAATCAACCTGTATATTCCTGAAACACTAAACAAACGCATAAACACATGTGTGACAGAAAAGAGTAAAACAACAGGTATAACATTCTTGTAAGATTCACACAAAACAAAATAAAGACATATATTAATGAACAACTCATAAATATAAATCAATAAGTAGTGAATCACAAAACAACAAGAATCAATGAATATATCATGTATATCAATCAATGTTACTCCCCCTAACATGAATATCCCCAAAAATGATATACAAAGTGAAGCACCTAGATACAATCTAAAAACTCTACAAGCTCCTCAAAAACAAAAAAGTCTCCCCCTAACTACAAAAACTCCTCTACAAGTCAAAAACTCTACTCCCCCTTTTTGTGATGGAATGCCAAAGGGCAATCACAAGTCATCATTAAAAGGAGGTGGTGAGGGTGAATGAAGATGGCAAAGTCCACTCACAGAGCACGAATCTTATCTAGCAAGTCCACCAAAATCTGACCATGAGTCGCCTGAACGGTCACGACAGTCTCCAAGGTACGACGAACATCAAAGTCGGTCGAAGGAGGTGGAGGAATATCAGCAGCAGCAGCATCATCACCAACAGGATCAGGAACATCCTCACCAGCAGGACCTGTAGAAGAAGAAGGAGGAGGTGCGCTACTAGAAGGCTCAGACCTAGGGTGTTTAGAACTAGCTCTAAGATGAGCGGCCCTTTGTCTAAGGAAAGACGCACATATGGGAGCAATCACATGAACAGGCTCGGAGGAAGGGAAATCCTCTAGACCTAAGTAAAGAAGAATTCTATGGATAAAAATAGGATGAACCAGTGCATAAGAAGTAGATGAACTCCTATAAACATCGTTCAAGGAACGAAGAAATAAATGAGGAAAACTAATAGGAGCATCACTAACTAGAGCGTACAAAAATACACACCTCTCGAGAGGAATGGTGTGAACATGAGATATGAGCCAGATAGAATGACAGGCTATCCTAAAGAACAAATAGTGCAACCCAAAGAGCTCAGCAGAGGTGATCCTAGGATCAGAACCCCACTGAATGGAAGTCCCAGTGATGTAAGACAAGACATCACTCAACTCGGGAGACTCATCATAGGGATAAACTGGGTGCTGGACCAACGGTACCCCAAGAGCATCAGCCACTACTGTAGGAGTAATGGTGAACTCTACGCCTCGTATCCAACTCTTTATCAAAGTGTTGGAATCATAGATACGGACAGAGATGTTCGAAAAGAACTCTCTAATCAATGCAGAAGGTGGAGGAGTATCAGAAATATCTACCAAGGGTAACCAGCCCTAACGCTCAAAGTTTGCCCTAATGGCAGGATCAAGTTCATTTAAGAGAACAGAACGCTCAGCCTAAATCTTTCTCCTAAAGTTTAGCTTCTCAAATATCTATTGGTTTTTCTTAGTCGGAAACTTCTCACGGTCAAAAGAAGGAGGGGATGGAGAAGAGGAGGGAATAGTCCTACGGGCTTTAGTCTTCCTAGGCATGATGCTAAGGAAAGGACAGAGACACAAAGAGAAAACCAAAAGAACAGAATAAAACACAACCAAGGGCAGACTGCAAGTTAGCACAATAAAAATATAAAAAAAAAATCTATATGATGTATGAACAATAACAATGTTGTGATGCATGAACTAATGCAGTAAACACAGTTCTAATTGGGTTCAATTTCACAAATTTGGCTCGAACATAGAGTTCCTAACAAAAACCCTAAAAAATTTGAAAAACCACTTGAAAATTTTGAAACAAATTAATGAATTAATCATTACACATTGTTGAAAACATATTAGAATAACCAATTTCATCAAAACAACAAGCCAATTGCATCAATTAAACTCAATTGAACAGAAATCCCCAATTTGGATCAATTACAAGCCCTAGAATTTTTAATTTCTCACAAAACCCAAAATTGATCAAATTAAACTATCAAGATCATGTTTATAGCATGTCCCCACAAAAACCCATTAATCAATTACACAAAATTAGGCTTGAATCAACAAAAATCCCAAAAAGAAAAAGGTTCGAAAATTTAAAGAAAAATGCATGAAAAACGCATGAAAAGATGTAAATAAACTCAAAAGGAAGGGTAAGATAGTCATTCCGGCTTGAGGAAAGAGAAACCTTGCAAAAAATCTGGAGGAAAACGACAAAATTTTGGACTTTTAGCCTTGCCGAGTCAGAGAGAGAGAGAGAAAAGTTTGAAAAACTTTTTGAAAAAGTGTTTGAATCAGTCAAGAACAGTGTTTTAAAAAACCTAATTCACGACTTTCGATTGATAAAAAATTACATTCGATCGATCGAATCAAATAGTCATTTTTAAACAAATTAAAGCACTTTTTCGATCGATCGAAAAACAGAATGGATCGATCGAACTGGGCAGAGACTCACAAAAGTTTTGAGAAAAAACACAGTTTTGAAAATCACAAACCCTATTTTGGAAACAACTCCTCAAAGCATTAAACAACTGAAACAAAATGCATGAGTATGAGATGGAATGCTTTTTCAAAAAACCCAATTTTTAATCCCAGTTTCTCCAAAGAAAATTTCAGCCATTCTCTTTTTAAATTCTCAAGCAAAAAAAAAAAAAATGTTTTGCATACTTCTCAAAATATTTTCAAACTTGGTTGGTCAGACCAAAAACACACACAATAACATGTACAAAGTTTAACAAAGAGTAACTTATGTAGTGTGTGTAACTAGCAAACACTTGAGATACATGTGAGGTGATATGTGAATAGCAATCAATCACAAAGTCTACAAAATCCATCACATAAAATTTAAAAGAGACTATCACCTAAAGAGTTACATCATATAACTCCCACATCTCCTAGAACAAAAGCTTGCAATCATGTAAGTTTCTTGAACTTTGCCCCATCATTAGGTGAAATTTGGCATCAAGCCTAATAGCACACACCAATTTTAAGCATTAAGCAATTAAAGAGGCTACACCTTATGTTCTTTTTGTGCATGTACTACACTTTCTGGAGCACAAAATCTTATGATATGCACTAAGGTGTTCATGATTGGCTAGTGAACAGTGGTGAGATGGTTATTTATGCCTTTCTCAAAAAGATCAAGTCCGACAGTCAAATAACATGTGACTTCAAGATTAAGACAAAGTGATAAACACTATAAACATCTTTCCTACACAACATGCAATACAAAGCTTCAACTAGTCAAGTGCAATAAATAAGCTCATCCAGCCTAAACAAGGTACATAAGATATGTTATGTGTAAATAAATTGACCAACCTTGTTTTCAAAGACCAAGGGACATAATGTCAAACATATTTTTGCTTTCTCCTTTTTTTTTTTTTTTTTTTTTTTTATTTTATTAAAAAGAGAAAACAAATAAATCCTAGAATGAAATGCATGAATGTAATGCAATGCAAATCCTAGAAACAAAAACAAAAGAAACACAAAAAAAAAAAAAAAGAACAATGGTCACAGAGGAATGAGCAATGAAGCACAAGGACCATGTCAGAAAGACTCAATTAGGTCGAGTCTTTTGCATCCAAAACCTTTTAGATGCACCACGAGCATTGGAGTTCCTATTCACATTCGAGTGATTTCCAACTCCAAGATTGGAATAAAGGTTCAAAGCCTTTACCAATTCACCAATAAGTGCCATAGGATCTTGTGCTTGAGGCATAGACACTTTTGGTTTGTTTGCTCTCTTAGCAGCTTGAAGCTTGTAACAGTTAGGATGAATGTGTCCAGACTTTCCACAATAATGACAAACTTAAGCAGGTTTACCATGCATCTTGTCCTTAGAAAGGGTAGAATCTTTAGGCTTAGTCTCTCTCAGATCAACCCTAATCTTCCTAGGATGTGAAACTTCTACAGGTTTGACTACCTCATTCACAGGTGGTTTGGTAGTTTCACTCACAACCTCACTCACAGAAGGTTCAGAAGAAGAAAAAGGAACAAAGTTCGTGGATTGTGGAGTAGACACAGAGATGCTTTCAACATATCCTAACCCAGATTTATTAGAAGGATACTTTTAAACATTCAGCATATGATCAAGTTTAGAACTAGCAGATCTAGCAACAAATAAATCATGTTCCAAAGTTTTAATTTTATCAAGTAAAAGCATGTTCTCAGATTTCACATGGTTCAGAAGATCATTAGCATCAAATAGTTTAACAAGCAAATTTTTCTTTTCAAGCTCAAGAGAATCAATTTTCTTCAGGCCAAGTTCAACATTCATAGCATCTTTTGCAGCAACTTTGCAAAGTTTATTATAGGCCTCTTGAAGATCTGCATCCTCAGAGAGTTCCCCATCAGAAGGGTTCTCCTCAACAGATATGCTTTCATTGACTACAGTAGTAGCAATGAAAGCAATGAAGTTTCCATCCTCGTCACATTCAGACTCATCATCAGAAACCTCATTGTCACTCAGGGTTACAGCCATAGCTTTACCCTTATTTCTCAAGAATGTAGGACATTCAGATTTAACATGACCATACCCTTGACAACCAAAACACTGAGCACCCAAAGAATTGTTTGAAGATTGACCTACTTTTTCTCTAGGTTTTTCAAAGTTATTAACCTTAGTGGGATCATTCTTCTTAAAGTTTCTAGGTTCAGTAGTGTTTGTACCTCTTGCCCTTCTATTTGTATTTCTCAGAAAGTTCCTAAAATTCTTGGCAAGGTAAGCTATCTCTGTAGTAGAGAGCTCATCATCAAATCCACCAATCTCAACATCATCAACAGACTTAAGAGCCATTGATTTGGATTTGTTTGTTTTGGGTAAGTCAGACTCATAGGACTGAAGAGATCCTACAAGCTCATCAACAGGGATGGAGTCCACATCCTTGCTTTCAGTAATGGCAGTCACTTTGGATCTAAAGTCTTCAGTTAAAGATCTAAGTATCTTCCTAACAATTTTAGATTGATCATAGATTTCACCCAAATTAAAAGCAGAATTAACAATATCATTCAGTTTGGCATAAAATTCATCAAAGGATTCATCATCAGACATCCTAATGCTCTCAAACCTAGAAGTTAATTGCTGCAGTTTGTTTATCTTAACTGCCTTTGTGCCTTCATGCACAGTTTGGAGGATTTTCCAAGCAGTATGAGCAACCTTAACATTTGAGATCCTCTTAAATTCCTCCATAGAAATAGCATTAAAGATGACATTCATAGCTTTGCTATTACAGCCTGCTGCTTCTTTTTCAGAGGTTTGCCACTCACTCACAGGAGTAGTGGGCTTCTGCCATCCGTACTCAACGGAATTCCAAACTCTCTCATCAATGGATTTTAGGAATGCTTTCATCCTTACTTTCCAATAAGCATAGTTATTTCCATCAAAATGAGGAGGAAGAACAAGAGAGTGTCCATGCTCCATGACAACAGGGGTCAAGGATCAGCTCAGAGATCAAGAAATCTCTAACAAAAGAGCTACCTGCTCTGATACCACTTGAACGGTTTTAGACCCCCTTAACACACAACCAGATTGAGTAGCCTAGTTAATTAGCCAAGTTGTTACTTAGTCAAATTAAGCAATTCTTGGTTAATACAATCAAACAATCATATCAAGAATATATAGCAGCAGAATAATAAATAATACAAGATATGATCACCCAAGAAAACCAAACCGGTAAAAAACCTGGGGAGGATTTTACCCACCGATCTTCAAGGCAAAACTGAATCCACTATGAAAGAATCGAAGTTCATACAAAATGACTTACAGGCTCCTCGCTTGACTTCCTAATGCTACCTACTAGTAGAACTTACTGACACGACTCCGTACAAGTTCCGAATCCACGGACTTCTTTTTTCTTGAATTCTTCAATCAGCTACAAGCACCCACGCTTGATATTCTTTAAGTTTCAATGGTAGCAACCGAGTTGATCATCAAGATGTTGAAGTAATCTCTATCTTGAAAACCCTAAGCTTTGTGTAAAGGAAAGCTCCTCTAAATCTCACAAGAGATTTACACAAAACAGCAATGTATGAGCAACAATACAACTGGAGCAACTTTAAAAACGTGGCTAGGGTTTTTGCCTTATATACCTAGGGCAAAAACATAAAACCCTAAACGTTTAATGAGTTAGGGCTGAGTTGGAAAAACTGCAGAAAACGCAATCTGGTTGACTTTCGATCGATCGAGCCAGACCGAAATGCCCCAATGCATTTACAGTCTCTCGATTCCAACTTTACAGTAATTAATGAACTTTGAGCAAACTTAAACAAGACTAAGCATATTGTTTTGATCATAGTTTGCCAATATTATAAATTAGAGTTCTAAATACAAAAATTCTTAAACCTTTAGAACCTAACAGAGTTGTTACTCTTTGTTTGAGTTATCTTTGTCAATACGTGACAAAAAGGGGGAGATTTAGATGAAATGTGAGAATATGTCTGGAAAATACAAGAATGTTCTGTTTAGGGGGAGTTAACATTTTTTTAATGTATCTAACTTAGGGGGAGAGTTAGTTTGCATATTTGTTGATTTACTGCTTTTCTGTCACACATGTGTTTATGCGTTTGTTGAGTGTTTCAGGAAATACAGGTTGATTCAGTCGTGCTGCTGTCTACACTTGTAACTGATGGATAGTAGTTAGTATTGAATTTGTTGTACTGAGCATTTTTTTTGTAAAGGGCTTTTATTTGTAAACTTTAAGTTTTTAGTTTGTGTTTTATCATGGATTGCTAAAGGGGGAGTTTGTTAGGTTCTAAAGACTTAGAAACTTATGTATTTAGAACTTTAATGTGTAATGTTGGCAAACCATGATCAAAACAGTTGTTAGTCTTGTTTAGACTTGCTCAAAGTGTGTGCTTCTATGTAAAGTTGGAATTGAGTGGCTGCAGAAGTATTAGTGACTTTTGGCCTGGCTCGATCAATCGAAGCTTAGACTCCATCGATCGAATATCGGGCAGAATGTTTTTTTCTACAGAATTCCAACTCAGCCTTAGCTCATTAAAACGTCTTGGGGTTCAAGTAAAACACTCCTATATATAAGGGAAATCCTAAAACGTTTTTGACTGTCTTTTAAAGAGATTAGAGTGCGTCTTGTGCCTTTTTTCATTTTTAGGGTTTTGTACCTAAAGGCTCTCTAAATGTTGTTGCTCATATTGCTGTTTGTGTGAATCTCTTGTGAGATTTGAGAGGAGCTTTTCTTCACACAAGCTTAGAATTATCAAGAAGGAGATTCATTCAAGAACTTGATGATTATTCAGTTTCTGCCATAAGAGCTTAAAGATACACAAGCGGGCGTGCTTGTACTTGCTGAAGAATCCAAGAAAGAAGGAGTTCGTGGTCTCGGAGCTTGCACGTAGTCGTGTTAGTAAGTTTCTACTGGTGGGTAGCAATAAGATGTTAGTGGTCTAAGTCTTATTATAAAATTTCAATTCTTTCTATAGTGGATTCAAGTTTACCTTGAGGATAGCTAGGTTAAATCCTCCCCAGGTTTTTTACCGGTTTGGTTTTCCTAGGTGATCATATCATTGTGTTATTTATTTTTCCGCTGCTAAGCTTGATATAATTATATGATTGTGTTAACCTAGAATTGCATAATTTGGACTAAGTAATAACTTGGCTTGTTAACTAGGTTAATCCGGTTGTGTTTTAAGGGGTCTAAAAACATACATTATCTTTTAACGAGTAAAAAGGCTTCTCTATATAAATTATCAAAAACGAAAATGATACCCTAATTTGTTTTAAAGAAGATGATTTCATATAAGGTTTTAGTCAGTGGATATCTCAATTATGTCCTTCATTCTCCAAAAAAGAAATCTGAAAAATATCGTTAAGGTAGTCATGTACCCAATGTATCTCAATTATGTCCTACAGCTATGTTTTTGTAAATGCAGCTCCAAAGTGCGTTTTTTGTAGTGCTGGTTTGAAAGAAAAGTTTGTACAAAACAAATGTTAGTCTTAATAATAAAGTTGTGCTTGTATATTTTTGATGAGTAAAGAAATTGAATTCCTTGAAGCATGAAATAATTGATGTGAATGACCTTCTTATATATGAAATTTGACAATTCTTCTCATTGTCTGTCACGTATAAGATTATTTACCAAATGTAGAACTTGATTGCTACTAGCAGAGACTACAGCGTGTTGTGGAACAGAAAGATTAGCTTGGAAGGTGCCACATTTTCATACTTAAGTAAAACCTTCTTATATATGAATTTTTTTCATACTTAAGTAAAACCTTCTTATGTATGAATTTTGACAATTCTTCCCTTCCTTGCATGCCACACGTAAGACTTAGTATCAAATGTAGAACTTGATTGCTACTATCAAAGACTACATGCTATGGAACATAAAAGATGAGCTAAGAGGGTGCCACGTTTCAAAATCTAAGCGAAATAAATCCTTCTTTATATATGGAATTTGACAATTCTTTTCTTTGCCTACCACATGTAAGATTCTACACCAAATGTAAATCTTGATTGCTACTAATAGAGACTACCTCTAAGTTGTGAAACATAGAAGATGAGCTCAAAACGTGCCACGTTTCTAGACCTAAGCTAAGTAAAACCCTATGCTTTAGGACTTGGGGAAATAGGTCCTACTATTTGAGAAGCACATAACGAATATTGCTACAATGATAAAGAAAAGACCAATAACAAATGACAATGGGCTCTAGACATTGCCGACAGTCCTCAAACAATAGGATATAAAATGCAATTATTGCACGAGTCCATAATAAAGTCCCCTCATTCATATAGACCTAATGTTCCAAGAAAAGTTTATATTTTGTGTCCTGTGCTCACAAGGATGCAACCTGAGGTGTCATGTCAACTTATGGAGATGCATTGCATTCCTAGGTTCTGTCATCTCCACAATGCCACAGGATGTCAGCCCTAACCGGTTTTTCTTGTATTGGACATATTATGGATAAAGCTCAAGATTGGTCAAGAATTTCTTGATACAACCTATGCAACGACTCACCAAGCAGGAAATTGAGTAGAATTAACTCCTAAAATGTTGAAAATAGACCAAACAAGCAGGGAAATGGGCTGACTGAGTCATGGTATGCTTACATATCTAGTGGTAGAAATCTAGAATGTTAGGACATATATGTTTTAACTTGATTAAGAACATATGTCACTTATTTATGTAAATTGGCTAATCCTTTGACAAAACGCACTCTACTTGTAATTGGGTAGTTCTAGGTGTTTTTAATACTTTAAGAAACAATGTTTCAAGGTCAAGTGTTGAAGTCATCAAGTCTGTCCAAGAAAAAGCAAGCTGCAGTGCAAAGTTTTTAAAGCTCGACACCTGCTCGATAACTACCTCGACACCTGCTATCTGTCGAGATTTAAAAATTCAGATTTCCAATCTGATTTTCTTGGGATCCGTGAATATGTTTTTGGGCCTTCTTTTCTTCTAACCCTAAACATATAAAAGGATTATTTTAAGAGCCGTCAAGTGTGACACAAGTTGCATTATCATTGAGCAATCTCTGTTCAAGCAAATTGTGATCAAAAGACGAAGTTCTTGACCTAGTTCATCTTCCATCAAGAAGTTGCTGTGTATTTGCACCGTAGGGTTTTGTAACCAAGCATCTTCCTGCTATTCATCATAAAGATGAACTGAAGAACTTTGCAGCCAACCATTCTTCCTTAGTTGGTGTTCTGAAGTCGCGTACTTGGATCCGCGCATTGGTTAGTCACATACTTGGGAGCCGTGCATCAAAGGTGGAAACTGTCGCTACAGATCAAGTCCAATTGGGTATTGGGGTAAGGGTTCAACTGTAGGTTGGTAAGGTACTTGGGATTCCTTTACTTGTAACCACTTGATTTGATAATAGTGGAGTTTCGGGAGTGGTGACCTGAAAATCACCCGGTGGGGTTTTTGCCGTTAGGGTTTTCCCTATTCGTAAACAAATCACCGTGTTATTTATTTTCCGCTGCATATTTAGTTTTTGGTGATTTTTTTGTGCTTCCATAAAATTGCATGATTAATTGATTAATTAATTACTTGGCTAACTTAATTAATTAGGGTTAATCACAAGGGGTCATTCAGATTGTGACCTATCATAGAATAATTAGTATAGGTTTCTAGATATTAAGTTGAGAACTCGAGACCAAATGGCCTATAGCTGTAGGGATTTTAGTGGTCCATTGTAAATGGGCAATTGCATAGGACATAAAACAGGGAGCTGTCAAGGATGACCTTATAGAGAGTGTTACTTTGTTGAAAAGACCAAGTTTGATTGAACAGGTCAGAGAACAAAATACCTAAACATTGAGTTGTTGCAATTTATATTTACTATGTGATTGCATTGGTCATAAGCCATAGAGTTGAAATCAAATGTCCTTGGGAGAATATCACATATTGTGTGTTGCATGGTTAAATTTAATTGGAAACCTAATATGCAGCTCTTAATAATTGTAATTGATATTTTCCTTGTTAAAATCACTCTCAAAGACATTATAAACAAAAAAGAACTATCACATTTAAATATTGCTCAGATGTTAAACATCTAGGTATCAATCAAGTTTCTAGCACATTAATTAGTCATTTGTTAGTTTTTTTACTTCAACTACAGATAATAGAAAAAAAAAGTGTTTTTATGTAAAATTATGGCAAGTTCTAATTTATTTAAGATTTAATTTGATTGCTTTTGGATTGCATGTTAAGTGGGGGTAAGAAGTGATGTTGACAATCTTGTTGGGATCATAATATGTCTTAATGTATCCATGCTTTTATTTTATATTAATTGTGGTTTACTTGTCAGATAATTGCTAACAATCTATTCATTGCAATGTCAAATATGCAGGCACTAGATAGAGTGCAGCCTGGACCCGATTGTTGGGCACATATTTTTATGTAATTGGCATATCCTTTGACAAAACACACTTTACTTGTATTTGGGTAAATCTGTTGGGAAATTTAGACCCCAGTTGATAGAATTAACAAGTTTTAAACCCAAGTTGTTAATTAGATTTATTATGAATAAACTTGTTAAAACAAACAAACATCAATATCATGTCAATAATGAATGCAGCGGAAAAGTAAATAAGACAAGATATGATGACCCAGGAAAACCAATGAAACCAACCAGTTTCACAGTAAAAAACCTGGGGGGAAACCTTCCCGAAAAGCAATCTACTATAGTAAAGAGAAGTTTCAGATCCAGTACAAAACCTTTGTCCCTAGACTCTACAATCCCTGTAGATGAACTCACAGCAGAAACCTTCTACCGCTTCAGAACCTCTGAACTCTTCAATATATGAATGCCACCCTTTTGTTGCACGGATCCCAATACGTGACTAACCCCTTTGCACGAATCCCAATACGTGACTCACTCACCAACTTAAGGAAGAAGAATGTTGGCTGCAAAGTTCTTCACTTCATCAACAATGAAGATCAAGAAGCACTTGGTTACAAAACCCTAAGGCGCAAAGACGCAGTAGCTTCTTTCAGAGAGAATAATCTTTTGAATATGTTCTCCTTGTATTCTCTTATTCTCTTATGTGACGGCCTCTAAAATAAGCCTTATATAGGTCTAGGGTTGTGAGAAAAGAAACCCTACACAAATACAAAAGCCTGGCCCAAAAATCAAAAAGCTGAAAATTCTGATTTCCTGTAACCTCGATCGATCGAGAGGTGTCGGAGAGGTGTCGAGATTTAATGAATCTCAATAGATAGCAGCTATCGAGGAGGTGTCGAGAAGGTGTCGAGGGGACATAAACTTTCTCGATCGATCGACAAGCTATCGAGAAGCTATCGAGATTGCGATAAGAATCAGCTGAAGATCTCGACAGATAGCCAGGTGTCGAGGTAGCTATCGAGAGGTGTCGAGCTTTAAAAATTCTGCACTTCAACTTGTGTTCTCTTGGACAGACTTGATGACTTCAATACTTGACCTTGAAACACTGTTTCTTAAAGTATTAAAAACACCTAGATCTACCCAATTACAAGTAGAGTGCGTTTTGTCAAAGGATTAGCCAATTTACATAAAATATGTCCTTAACAATCTCCCCCTTTGGCAATCCGTGACAAAACCACAACAAACAAATGAACATATGAGAGAAGTCATAAATCACTCAACTCATACTCACTTGTTAAATACAATAAAATCTATCCTAACACAAACTCTTGAAAAACTTTGCAAGAAGAGAGCTTATGATAAGTAGACTTTGACAACCTGTATTTCTGAAACACTTTAAACAAAACTCATCAAGGCATCTTGTGTGAAACAGAAATAACTAGATTGCATACAAGTAAAGAAACATGTGTATAAAGATAGAAAAGAAACAACACATGTAAAGGTAGGTGAAAGAAACATACATCAGCATATAAAGAAGATAAGCACAATGTATGTAAACAATGGTCACAAGACCCAAGGTACAAGAACAAGGAAGTAAGCACTCCCCCTAACAAGATGAAACACATCTCCCCCTTACAAAGGAATGTATTTCTCCCCCTAACATGTAGAATCTTAAAAAGAAACCACAAGGTCTCCACACTTTCTCTCCCCCTTTTTGTCATGATTGACAAAGGGTACAAGAAGCTAGAAAGCTTCGCCCGAGAAACGTAAAGATGATCAAGGATGATCAAGGAGGCACAAAGAAATCCATATAAATGCATGAATGTAATGAAACAAGATGCTATGGATGACAAGATAATAGAAGGATACAAAACATGTGAAAAACACATCTCTCAACAAGAAAAATGTTAAGCACAAAAATCCCAAAAACACACACACCCACTAAACAAGTCTAACCAATTTTATATTTCAAAAAACAAGTTATGACAGTTTAGTGAGCATACATTAGCACATGTAAAACACTTGTGATGGCCAAATCACATTGTACCTGCACATGTATCAAAAGTAGCAAAGAATATTGCGTGTTTGTGTGTGAAAAACATCGCAAGATTGCATATGTGTATACATGTTATGACGATCTGAGATATGAGTAAATAACTTTTAACTCACACACAATCATAACTGTTTGATGGGGACTATCACCTTCGAGGTACATCCTATAACTCCCACATCTCCTAGAAAACACGCTTGCAATCATATTTAAAGCATCTTTAATCTTTTTGCTTTATATTTTCTTTGCATATTTTTCCTTTTAAGCATATCATGCATGGGCATAAAAAGAGAGAAAAGAAATACCCAAGATGTTAAGCATTTGACATCGCATTTTTGCTATGCCGAAGCATACGAATGTCTTTGACACTGCACTTTTGCTATGCCGAAGCATACAGGTGTCTATGACACTGCACTTTTGCTATGCCGAAGCATACAGGTGTCATACTATGATTGGCGGGCAACAGTGGTGAGATGGTCATTAATGCCTTTCTCTTAGGATTTTCTAGTCCTACCCGTCAAAAAGAGTGATATGAGTGTTAAGTTTTAAAAGATAACCTAATCTTACTCATCACAAACAAGAGCCACAAAGCTCACTTGCTTAGTTGTGCATAGAGATGCTCATCTAAGCTACAAGAGATACAAAGTTTAGAGAAACTTTGTTTCATTGGCCATCCAAGGTACACAAATACCAAAGTACACATAACACACACTGTTTTTGTATTTTTCTGATTTTTCCTTTTTATTTTTATTTTGAAAACACAACCAAATAAAAATTAAACAACCAAACAAAAACAGATAAACAACATGTATGCATGAAAGAAAGATGCATATGCATGAAAACATGATAAAAATATACAGATGCATGAAAGCATGATTCCAAGAACAGATAAGAAATCAAGCAATAAAGTCCTACTTTAGATAGAAAGAATTAAAGCAGAGGACAAACAGAAAAGACAATTAAGTCTTAGGCTCCTTTCTCACCCACACAGCACGAGTCTTTGGCCGTGAAGATGAAAAGGCACGTGTCCTAGTATGTCTACTAAAGGACATAGAAGAATTAGAATTCTCCTGAAATTGAGTTAAAAAGCTCAAAGCTTTTAATAACTCTCCAAACAAAGGTGTAGGTCCTTGAGAGGAAACCTGTGACCGTTTGGACAATTGCTTATGAGGATACAACTTAAAGCAATTAGGACGAATGTGTCCAGCAACACCACAATGGTGACAAACATGAGGTCTAACAAAGGATTTAGATTTCATACCTTTATTACCTTTCTCAGATTGGGGCACAAAGACAGTCCTTGATCCAGAAGCTATGGATGAGGAGGGGCTGGAGGAAACAGCATATCCTAAGCCAGTCTTATCAGAGGCTTCCTGAAGGGTCATCTTCTTAGGTACTTCTTCATCAGAAGAATCCTCACTGTCATTAGCACTCTCCACAATCACCTTATCGGTTGTGGCAGCAAAGGCCATAACTTGACGACATTCATCCACAAATTCATCAGAAGAGTCATCCTCAGTATCACTCCAGGTAGCAACCAACCCTTTCTCTTTTGGCTTCTCGGTCTTTTCCTTCATGAGGTAGTTTGGACACTCTATCCTCATATGACCAAAACCTTTGCACTCATGGCATTGAATAAGGGGTTTTTCATTCTTGCCCTTCCTAGAGGATTTAGGTTTCCTAGGAGGTTTGCCCTTATCCTTTTTCCTAAACTGAAGAAGCTTGATAATCTCATCAATTATGAAGGTTAGATCCTCATCCTCATCTTCACTTTGATCTTCATCTTCAGAGTCTTCAGTCTCTTCCTCTATACCCTTGAGAGCCAAGTTTTTGCTCTTTCCACCTTTTCCCATTGAGCCTAATCCCATCTCATAGGTTTGAAGGTTCCCTACAAGCTCAGTCAAAGGAATTTGATCAATGTCCTTGACTTCTTCAATGGCAGTGATCTTGGCATGGAATCTTTCAGGTAAGGACCTAAGGATTTTTCTAACAATTTTGGATTCTGCAATACATTCTCCAAGGTTGAAAGCAGAATTCACAATATCCTTGAGTTTGGCATAGAACTCATCAAAGGTCTCATCCTCCTCCATCCTTATTTCTTCAAAACTACTAGTGAGTTGTTGAAGCTTCACAGTCTTTACTGCCTTGGTACCTTCATAGGTGGTCTCAAGAATAGTCCATGCTTCCTTGGCAACTTCAGTGGATGAAATTTTCTTGAATTCTTCATTGGTCACCCCACAAAACAAAGCATTCAAGGCCCTACTATTGAAATTTGCAGCTACAATTGTTGCATCATCCCAATCCACAGGTGCTTCCTTCGGCTTAATCCAGCCAATTTCAACAGCTTGCCATACCTGTTCACCTAGAGCCTGCAAGAACACTTTCATACGAACTTTCCAGTACGCATAATTAGTTCCATCAAATAAAGGAGGAATAAATAAAGATTGTCCTCTATCCATGACAACAGGGGTCAATGGATCACACTCAGGAAATTAATCCAATCAGAGTGAACCCGCTCTGATACCACTTGTTGGGAAATTTAGACCCCGGTTGATAGAATTAACAAGTTTTAAACCCAAGTTGTTAATTAGATTTATTATGAATAAACTTGTTAAAACAAACAAACATCAATATCATGTCAATAATGAATGCAGCGGAAAAGTAAATAAGACAAGATATGATGACCCAGGAAAACCAATGAAACCAACCAGTTTCACAGTAAAAAACCTGGGGGGAAACCTTCCCGAAAAGCAATCTACTATAGTAAAGAGAAGTTTCAGATCTAGTACAAAACCTTTGTCCCTAGACTCTACAATCCCCGTAGATGAACTCACAGCAGAAACCTTCTACCGCTTCAGAACCTCTGAACTCTTCAATATATGAATGCCACCCTTTTGTTGCACGGATCCCAATACGTGACTAACCCCTTTGCACGAATCCCAATACGTGACTCACTCACCAACTTAAGGAAGAAGAATGTTGGCTGCAAAGTTCTTCACTTCATCAACAATGAAGATCAAGAAGCACTTGGTTACAAAACCCTAAGGCGCAAAGACGCAGTAGCTTCTTTCAGAGAGAATAATCTTTTGAATATGTTCTCCTTGTATTCTCTTATTCTCTTATGTGACGGCCTCTAAAATAAGCCTTATATAGGTCTAGGGTTGTGAGAAAAGAAACCCTACACAAATACAAAAGCCTGGCCCAAAAATCAAAAAGCTGAAAATTCTGATTTCCCGTAACCTCGATCGATCGAGAGGTGTCGAGGAGGTGTCGAGATTTAATGAATCTCAATAGATAGCAGCTATCGAGGAGGTGTCGAGAAGGTGTCGAGGGGACAGAAACTTTCTCGATCGATCGACAAGCTATCGAGAAGCTATCGAGATTGCGATAAGAATCAGCTGAAGATCTCGACAGATAGCCAGGTGTCGAGGTAGCTATCGAGAGGTGTCGAGCTTTAAAAATTCTGCACTTCAACTTGTGTTCTCTTGGACAGACTTGATGACTTCAATACTTGACCTTGAAACATTGTTTCTTAAAGTATTAAAAACACCTAGATCTACCCAATTACAAGTAGAGTGCGTTTTGTCAAAGGATTAGCCAATTTACATAAAATATGTCCTTAACAAAATCTAAGTAGGTTCAAGATGATCATCACAAGTGATTAAATTGAAGACATGAAGATTACTCAAGAACTGCTCAAGAAAAGTGCAATCTGTAGGTTTTGATACCTCCTTGACAAAAGCTCGATCTGTTGAGATTCATTAAAGCTTGATAGATGTCTCGATCGATCGAGCTTATGGGTTTTCAGATTATAGCCACAACGTTTTTATTCTAAAAGGCTATTTGTCTATAGGTTAGTATAATCCTTATTGGACTAGGAAAGCCCAAGGTTTGTGTAAACCTATTTGGAATAGGAGAGCCCATTAAAGCTCCTATTTAAAGGAGGTGGAAAAAGAAAAACCTAAACCTAGAGAGTTTCATAAGGTTTTCTTTTTGAAACCTTAGCCTCCTCCTACAGAAGAAAGAGTTCTTGTTGCGTTTCTTGTACGCCTTTGGGTTCTGTAACCAAGCAAAGTCTCTTGCACAAACATTGAAGATCTTATTGGTGTTTCTATGTGAAGCTGTTGCAAATCAACTACAACAATCAAAGGGTTGCTGTGGAGTTAGTCACGCACTGGGATTTGTGCAAATGAGTAAGTCGCATACTGGGATCCACGCATCAAATTGGTTAGTCACGTACTTGGGAGCCGTGCATCAAAAGGAGGAACTGTCACTACAGAACAAGTCCAATTGGGTATTGGGGTAAAGGTTCAACTGTAGGTTGGTAAGGTACTTGGGATTCCTTTACTTGTAACCGCTTGTTGTGATAATAGTGGAGTTTCAGTAGTGGTGACCTGAAAATCACCCAGTGGGGTTTTTGCCGTCAGGTTTTCCCCATTCATAAACAAATTACTACGTTATTTAATTTCCATTGCATATTTAGTTATTTGATGATTTGTTTGTGCTACCACGCGTTTGCATATTAATTAACTTAATTAATTCACTTGGCTAAATTAATTAGTTAATTTATCACAAGGGGTCAATTCGTTTTTGGCCTATCAAGTAGTATCAGAGCAGGCACACTCTAATTAGGTTTTAATCTTTGTTGTGTGATCCATTGACCCTGTTGTCATGGAGATTCTTGATTGTTTTGATTTGCATGATCTTATGTTGAATGATGATGATGATATTCAAGATGCCTATTGCAAGCTTTATAATTTTTGTATGAAATCTCTTGAATGTTCTACAAAATTAAAAGCTAAATTTAAAAAGGTCAAACTTGAAAAAGATGATTTGATTGCAAAATTGGATGAAGCCAATAATTTGAATGAGAATTTTAAAAATCAAATTTCATCTCAGGTGGACAAAATTAAGAGTTTGGAAGAGCAACTAGTTGAATTTAAAACTGAAGTTAAAAAATTAACTAGTGCCAAACTTGTTGTTGAGCCTAACTCAAAAGAAATTTTTTTTTATATTCCCTCATTTAAAAGGAATAATGAAGAGTTGAAGGCTAATATTGCTAGGATAGACAATGGTAAAAATTCTGATGTTAATGCTAAAGTTTCTAAACCTATGTCTAAAACTCCTCCTAGGAAAAATAAAAATTCTGAATTTGTCCCCACTTGTCATCATTGTCATATTGTTGGTCATATTAGGCCAAATTATCCTAAGTTGTCAACCTCTAAGGTTAGACCTCCTTCTAGGAAGTCGAGTAGCTCTAAAACTACTCATGTTTGTCACCATTGTGGTGGTTTTGGTCACACTCGTCCTAATTGTTTCAAGTTGTTTACCCTTAAGCGAATGGCCAATAGGTCTCATCCTTTGTCTAAAGACTTTGTACCTATTCTTGGTGAGTTATTAAAAGCTTTTAGCTTTTTGACTCAATTTCAGGGGAATTCTAATTCTTTTATGTCGTTTAGTAGTCATACTAGGACACGTGCCTCTTCATCTTCACGACCAAGGACTCGTGCTGTGTGGCTGATAAAGGATCTTTAGACTTAATTGTCTTTCTGTTGTCCTTTGCTTTAATTTTTTCTATCTAAAGTTGAACTTTCTTTCTTGATTTCTTATTTGTTTTTGGAATTATGTCTTTATGCATATGCATCTTTCTTTCATGCTTTCATATTGTTTGTTTGTTTTTTGTTTGGTTGTTAGTTTTTATTTTATTTTATTTTTTCAAAATAAAAAAATAATTTTTTTTTTGAAAAATCAGAAAAATACAAAAACAGTGTGTGTTATGTGTACATTGGTACTTGTGTACCTTGGATGGCCATTGAAACAAAGTTTTCCAAATTTTGTATCTTTTGTAGCTTAGATGAGCATCTCTATGCACAACTAAGTAAGTGAGCTTTGTGGCTCTTGTTTGTGCTGAGTAAGATTAAGTTATCTCTTGAACTTAACACTCGTATCACTCTTTTTGACATGTAGGACTAGAAAATCCTAAGAGAAAGGCATATATGACCATCTCACCACTGTTGCCCGCCAATCATAATATGACACCTGTATGCTTTGGCATAGCAAAAGTGCAGTGTCATAGACACCTGTATGCTTCGGCATAGCAAAAGTGCAGTGTCAAAGACATCCGTATGCTTCGGCATAGCAAAAGTGCAATGTCAATGCTTAACATGTTGGGTATTTCTTTTCTCTCTCTTATATGCCCATGCATGATATGCTTAAAAGAAAATATGCAAAAAAAAAAAATAAAAAGCAAAAAGATCAAAAATGCTTTAAATATGATTGCAAGCGTGTATTCTAGGAGATGTGGGAGTTTTAGGATGTACCTCAAAGGTAATAGTCCCCATCAAATAGTTATGATTGTGTGTGAGTTAAAGTTATTTTCTCATATTTCAGATTGTCATAACTTGCATACACATATGCAATCTTGCGATGTTTTTTTCACACACAACATGCAATATTCTTTGCTACTCTTGATAGTACAATGTGATTTGGCCATCACTAGGTTTTACATGTGCTAATGTATGCTCACTAAACTGTCTTGACTCGTTTTTGAAATATAAAATTGGTTAGACTTGTTTAGTGTGTGTGTGTGTGTGTTTCTGAGGATCCATGTGCTTAAAATGTTTGATGAGAGATGATTTAGAGAGCTAAATATGTTGATTGGATCATTTGTTAAGTTGCATGTTGGATTGCATTCATGTCTATGTTTTTCACTTCTCGAAAAACTATTTTTGAAAGTTGGCTCGACACCTCCTCGATACCTAGCTATCTGTCGAGCTTCTCAAGCTTTTTCTTTTCGCAATCTCGACACCTAGTGGACCAATCAAGAAAGTTTCTATCTCCTCGATAGCTTCTCGACACCTGATGGATCGATCGAGCTTCTTTTCTTGTGTCTGATGTCTTCTTTCTTGACACCTTTCGATCGATCGAGATTCCCTTACATGCATTTCATTTTTTTTTTTTTTTTTGCATTTTTTTTCTGTGTCCATAGCATCTTGTTTTTCTTTTTCTTGTAGGTCTATGGTTCCTTGTTCTCCTCGTTTCTCCCTATGTCAGTTCTCTGTCTGTCTCCTGTCATGTCTTTTGGCTTTTTATGCCCTTTGACAATCGTGTCAAAAAGGGGGAGAAATTTGAGAATTGAATATCATTCCTCAGGGGGAGTAATAGACTTAGGGGGAGAACTTCATGTTTAAGGGGAGAAAGTTTTTGATGTAACTAACTTAGGGGGAGAGTTAGTTTGATACACATTGATATTGATATATTTTTTTTGTGTTGTGTATCATTTGGTTTTGTAACCATTTACATACATCATGTGTTGTTTCTATATTTGATAATGATGTATGTGTTTCACTCTTTATCTCACATGTGTTGTTTCTCTTCTCTCTTTATACGCATGTTTCTTATTTATTTAACTTGTCATTATTTTCCACATGGTACCTTGATGTGTTTTGTTTAGTGCCTTTCAAGAGAGACAAGTTAAAGCCAAGTCAAGATTCCGAACCTTCTTCTTGCAACAACTTCCAAGGTTCAGATCTTTTAGACTAGGCTTATTCATTCTGTAATCTTGAGTAGAATGTATTCTAGCACATTCAATTTACTCTTGTGGTTTTGTCATGGATTGCCAAAGGGGGAGATTGTTGAGGACATATTTTTATGTAATTGGCATATCCTTTGACAAAACACACTTTACTTGTATTTGGGTAAATCTAAGTAGGTTCAAGATGATCATCACAAGTGGTTAAATTGAAGACATGAAGATTACTCAAGAACTGCTCAAGAAAAGTGCAATCTGCAGGTCTCGATCCCTCCTCGACAGAAGCTCGATCTGTCAAGATTTATTAAAGCTCGATAGATGTCTCGATCGATCGAGCTTAAGGGTTTTCAGATTATAGCCACAACATTTTTATTCTAAAAGGCTATTTGTCTATGAGTTTGTATAATCCTTATTGGACTAGGAAAGCCCAAGGTTTGTGTAAACCTATTTGGAATAGGAGAGCCCATTAAAGCTCCTATTTAAAGGAGGTGGAAAAAGAAAAACCTAACCCTAGAGAGCTTCATAAGGTTTTCTTTTTGAAACCCTAGCCTCCTCTTACAGAAGAAAGAGTTCTTGCTGTGTTTCTTGTACTCCTTTAGGTTCTGTAACCAAGCAAAGTCTCTTGCACCAACATTGAAGATCTTATTAGTGTTTCTATGTGAAGCTGTTGCAAATCAACTGCAACAATCAAAGGGTTGCTGTGGAGTTAGTCACGTACTTGGGAGCCGTGAATCAAAAGGAGGAACTGTCACTATAGAACAAGTCTAATTGGGTATTGGGGTAAAGGTTCAACTGTAGGTTGGTAAGGTACTTGGGATTCCTTTACTTGTAACCGCTTGTTGTGATAATAGTGGAGTTTCGGGAGTGGTGACCTGAAAATCACCTGGTGGGGTTTTTGCTGTCAGGTTTTCCCCATTCATAAATAAATTACCGTGTCATTTAATTTTCGCTGCATATTTAGTTATTTGGTGATCTGTTTGTGCTACCACGCATTTGCATGTTAATTAACTTAATTAATTCACGTGGCTAAATTAATTGGTTAATTTATCACAAGGGGTCAATTCGTTTTTGGCCTATCACCGATGATCATACCCAGTTTACTCCACAGTCGGATCATTGGTCAACTCCACTTTGGAGGCGCGCCACCGATGAGGTATATAGTTGTATTATTAATACATGTCCGTTTTATAATTACCTCGTTTGTACTACCTAACACAATACTCGTTCGTGTGCAGGAGGTGCCTGGCGTCATAAAGGTTCGACGCCGTAAATGTGTATTGCTGCAGGGTGGGCTAGACCCACGTATCATGCAATACATAGATGTAGCAGGTTTGATTGGGTTATTCAAGGTTCCTGATATAGAGGTCAACCACACCTTGATCACGGCCTTGGTTGAGCGGTGGCGTTTGGAGATGCATACGTTCCACTTACCCCATGGAGAAATGGGTATTACCTTGCAAGATATGGAGGTGATGCTGGGGATTCCTGTGGATGGGTTGCCTGTCATTAGGAGGATAGACCTGCAATGGAACATGGTGTGCCAAGAATTGTTGGGCCATGAACCTCTGCCTGTGATACCAAACTCAAACAAGTCTACCCTTTCTGGGGCGAGGATAAAATACAAGTGGCTTGATGCATAGTTTGCTGCTCCCTCAGCTGTGGATGCCGGTGATGAAGTCGTGCAGCAACATGCCCGCTATCACCTACTTATATAGATTGGGGCCCTGTTGTTCATGGACAAGTCGGCGGACTAGGTCTCATTGTTGCCTCTGCAGTTGCTCAACCTAATTAGCAATGCGAGACAGTATAGCTAGGGTAGTACAGTGTTGGCCTGGCTCTACAGGAAACTTTGTAGTGCATCGAAGAAGGATGCGATGCAAATTGGAGGAGCACTCTTGTTGGTGCAGCTATGGGCCTATTCAAGGTTCCCATGAATATGCCCTATTGCGAGGCTGCCTCTATCACCAGTGCACTCAGGGCCCCTTGCCATTAGGTACGTTCATTGAGTTTTCGTTATTCAAGCTAAGTGTCTCTTAGGAATAATTATTTATGTGTAATAGTATATTAGATTTTATTTGTCTCTTTGATATAATTAAAAATATGTCAAACTAACAAACAAAAGAAACTTATCAATGCTTAGTATATGGATGTGAAATATAAAGCAAAGTTTGTTAAATGTAAAGTTCAGTAACGAGCATTTGTCAAAACCCCATGTTTGCTAGGTAGAGTGGGCCAAAGAGCACCATAGAGCATGCCACACACGTCCTTGCTGCGTATCAAACGTCGCCGGCTACACTACAGGTAGAGCAGGTATTCAGTTAATTTATGTCCTCAATTTGAGGTTTTTATTTTCGTTTCCCTCATTTGCACGACCACATTTTTATTTTTATTTTTGTTTGAATTCTTGGATTGTTGTAGGAATGAGTTGATTTAAGAATATTGGTTCCATCCCATCATTTTGTTTGATACTAGGGTTTTCATCCCATCATTTAACTCAATTGGATTGTCCATCGTCAAGTACTTCACATTAGAACTTCCATTTGCAGCACTTGCATGAATACGACCAAGCATAATAGGTAAGGGTTACTAATTGAAACTTAAAAATTCTTGAATGTGAAATCAAAGGCTCAGTGGCGGAGCCACTTGAGGACCGAGGGGGGACTTGGCCCCCCCAAAATTTTTGAAAAATTTTATAAATTTTTTTTAAATATCTTAAATTTGAAGATTCTTAAATAACCTTGTCATTTTGGCCCCTATCTCTGATAATATACCTATATAAAGTCTAAAAATAAACACAATTTTCATTTAAATAAAATGCAATTTACAAATACATGTCAACAAATTACAATAATTACACATTTAGCATCTTTAAAATGAACACATAGTTACCTCAACAAATAAAAGAGAAAAAAAAATTCTAAATTTCATCCCAATACATCTAGGGCTTAATTGTACATGGCAAAAAAATTGAAAAGTCTGAAACTTTGTCTCTCCCACACGGCCACAAAGTTGCAGTAGTCTTGCAGAACAGAAAATATCTTTCTTATAGACTTACACAGGTGACCCTCTCTCTCTCTCTCTCTCTCTCTCTCTCTCTCTCTCTCTCTCTCTCTCTCTCTCCGTTGAGGACTTGGGCTTTGCATTCTTCTTCTTTTTCTTCTTTCAGTTCTTTCTCTTTGCCTTCAGCCTCCTTTAGTCCTTCTCGCCACTGCACTGCCTTTGCCCTCTTCTTTTTTCTTTTTTTTATCTTTTCAGATTTTAGTTCTTTGCTTTTCATCCCTTTGTTTAAAAGTAAAAGTTTTGTCTCTTTGTAGTAAAGGTTTTGCACTTTCCAGAATTGCAATAGTGTAATGTATGTACCATGTGTGTTAGGTTTTGAGTTTGTAATGTTGGCAAACCATGACAAAACATGACAAAAACTAAGTCTCATTAGTTTAGAATGGTCTACATTGAAGCCCAAGACAAAAACTTCAAGTTCAGGATAAAAACAAATGAGTTACAAGCTGGTTGGTTCGATCGATCCAATCTAATTTTCGATTGATCGAAAATCGCGTATTAGGAAAATCAGCAAACGTAAAAAGGCCATAACTTATTCGTTTGAAGCCCAAATCGCGAGCCCTTTTTTCCAGTATTTAAAGGACATCATAAGCTAACCCTAGGTAGGGTTTTTAGAGCTTTTTAGAGAGATTAGAGTGCCTCTTGTGCCTCTTTTAATTTTTAGGGTCTTGTACCCAAAAGCTCACTTATGTTTTCTACCGGTGCTATTCCTTGAAGAATCTCAAGATCTGGTGTTGTAGAAGTTGTTGCCTTCTCTAGTCATCAAAGGTGTTGATGATCTAAACCTTCAAGGGTGGTCTTGGAGTCACAAACAGGAGAGTTTGTGTTGATAAACCTTTGAGTGGGATCTCAAAGTCACAGACGTGGGTGTTTGTGTTTTGCAAAGGCCAAAGAAAGAGGGAGTCCGTGGATTCGGAGCTTGCACGTGGTCATGTCAGTAAGTTCTACTGGTGGGTAGCATTAGGAAGTCAAGCGGGGAGCTTGTAGTCCTTCCGTATGAACTTCGATTCTTTCGCATAGTGGATTCAGGTTTACCTTGAGGATAGCTAGGTCAAATCCTCCCCAGGTTTTTACCGTGTAGTTTCCTGGGTCATCATATCTTGTGTTCATTTATTTTCCGCTGCTTTATATCTTGATATGATTATTTGATTGCTTTAACCTAGAATTGCATAATTTGACTAAGTAACAACTTGGCTAATTAATCTAGGCTAACCAATCTGGTTGTGTTTTAAGGGGTCTAAAACCGTTCAATGTGTTCAATTTTTCTTTGGTAAACGTACTATGTGTTGAATTTAGACAATAAAGAGTGACTAATTTTGTCCCTTTCTTATTATCATTGTCAGTAACTTATTGCTGTGGGCCCCTCAATTTGTGACTTAATTTTGTGAAGCTTCTATACTTGTGCTTGTGCTTGATAGCTTGTGTTGTGTGCTCCAGGTATTTGTATTTTCTTTGTTTAGTAGTAGTAGTAGTTTAATTTTTTTTTTCATTGCTTTCTTTTTAAAATTTCTTAGAATATATTATTTATTATTATAATAATTAATATATTACAAACAATATATACTCATGTATTTAATTGTTGTTTATTATATTTATATATATATATATATATATATATTTTATTGACATTTAAATGATTGTTTGTCTTTTATATAGCAATCTTTGGACTATTAGTATTTTTTTAGTATATTTTTTAAATATACTTTGGTTTATACATATTCAGTTATGAAGTATTATTGTTCATTACTATTTTACATTTCACACACACACACACACAAATTATACATGCCCCCCCCCCCCCCCCCCCAAAATATAAATTCCTGGCTCCGCCACTGCAATGGCTTCAATTCTTTTATTTTAACCTAGCATAAACAAATATTATATAATCCAACAATTTTAAAATCTTATATTTGGGTTATCAAAAGTAGGGGTGTACATGTGCATGGTCGAGTTGGGTTGGATTGAAGGGTTTTTTCCAACTTAACTTGAGCATGTCGGGTTAAGAAATTCCTAACTCATTACATGTGTAGAAACCAACTCAACTCGACTCACGTGAGTTAGGTTAAGTTAGGTTGGATCAATGGGTTATATTTAAATTTAGTCATATATATATTAAGTAGAATTTGGCTATAACCTTCATTATGTAAAAAACGTTTGTGATTTACACCAAAAAAAAAAAAAATTGAAAGAAGAAATTGTCCCTTTTCCAAGATATTTGAATTGAATAAGTAACTTACCTATGTATCTGTCGTTCAAAAAAGCATGCGCAAAAGATTGAGCATGAAGTACTGGTTTAGTGAGTGTGTTCAAACCTGTGTTGCAACCAAAAAAAAAAAAAAAAAAAAAAAAAAAAAAACTCCATCAATTCTTACAAATGTCATTAAGCTGATGCAATGAAGAGAGCAATTCTTACAAATGTCATTAAGTTGATGCAATGAAGAGAAGGCACACATATTGTTCATATATGCTAGTAAAATTCAATGAGAAATGAATTTACCTAAGAGTATACCAAACATAATCAGATTCGTCTTTGGTTGTATTTGTGTGCTCAAGTAATTCATTTGATTTTAATGATGCATCTTCGGAATTCACGACGACATCTTTAAATTCTTCCCAACTACTAACTGAATCAAAAGTTTGTGTTGATTTAATGATTCTGTCATTATACACCGTTTTCACCTATTTAAGATAAGAGAAAATAGAACTTTTAGCCTGCCATCAAAAAAAATAAAAAATAAAAAAAATAAAGACTTTATATAAGCTGAATGATTGTAAACTCACAAGATATCAATTAAATTCTAAACAACAAATTTCCTACTATAAATTTGACAAATATGGGTCTTTTCAAAACAAGGGAATCAAGGCATATTAGAATATAAATGATATTTTCAAAACTCAAACAATATATGCTAGAAATTTGATTAAAAAAAATTAAGCTTGTACAGTTTATAATTAATTAATAAAATGTTATCAATTGTTAGAATCCAAGATTACAAACATGTATAAAACTACAAAAAACATTGTTACATTGTAAGTTATAAATTACCTTTGCTGAATTGAAGGTTATATTTTTACAGTTTGGTAGAATATTGATCGACTTCGGAAGCAATTCAAGTGGTATATTTTGAAATTTTACAGTAACATTCTGTTTAGCATAGTTAGTAAGAAATACTGCACATCCTCCATTTTCTTCTTGGAAGACAATGGCCTAAGTTTAAAGAAAGAAAGAAATAAGTGTTAATCAGTGATATATGAGAAAACATAAAGACTTTTGACACATTACCTCTTGTTGTTGACCTAAATGAAAAGCTGGTTCGTGCTCCTTGTAGCAAAGTTGTAGAACACAATTTAATTGCAACATGCAACTCCTTAAGATGTCCCCACTTAGGCTGCCTTAATAGTCCTAAAATTATTAAAAGTTGTGGATTATTAATTACTACTTTATTCATCTAATTTTAGAAGCATAGGAAGTTATGCTACTCACCATATTCATCAAGGGGAGCTTGATCATAATAAGTTGTTATGATATATGCAGAGCTTGTTCCACAAAATTTGTTCCACCATGGTACTAAGATAAGGATTGTAATTTTAGACATTGACATGATTAGTTTAAGATAACTAAAAGGCTTCTGTAATTTCCAACACTAAAATTTAAAAGAAAATATATTTAGATAGAAATATGATAATAGTATTTAATGAGAATTATAACTAAAATACCATACCTTGTAATAATTTACATAGCTTCCATTTCTTGCAATAAAAAGTGCTACTTGAAATGCAATGTCTTCAACAGACCTTATATATGTCTTCCCTCCATATACTTGATAGCTTCAAGAGAAAATTAAGTATAGTTAGTTTACTCTTAGAATGATTAATAGTCATTTTGTTCTCATTTATTGAAACATTGTTAATGACTAATGCAATTAATCTAGTACAAGTTTTCTATTACGACAAAAAGCTTTTGCGAAATCATCAACTTGGATTCATCTTACAACCATAAGGATGCTCCAGTACCCTCCTCTAAGTTTGGTTTAGATTGAAAACCCTAGTATCTGATGGTGTCACTTAGCTTTGAATGTTATGCATATGAACATGGGGCTGAAAATGGAATATGGATCTCGGTCAACCTAGATCTTTTACTATTTTTTGCAGATCAATGCTAGTCATTGTTTTAATTGCTTGTTGACTTCATTTTGTTAATATTTTGAACACAATGTTGCTGTTATTTTACTTTCTACCCAATAATCCCTGAAGATTTTGTGTACAAATAGAAGCAAGAAATTTCATGCTTTCCATATTACATATCACAAACATAATCTTAAATTAGTATGATGTCTAACTATCATAAACATAATCCACTTTTACAAATTGTATGGGAGCCATACACACATATGCTAGGGTCCCTGCCTGCGTATTGCACTGTCAGGCAGCATGTTTGGAGTGTTAGGATTAATGCCCTTAAATCCTATTGTATGATGCTATGTATAATATTATGTATGACATGATGTATGACTTAATATTGTAATTAATAAAGTTGTTTTATTATTATTTGAAATAATGGTAGCATGAATATTCAGACATTATCACAGATTCCATGAGATGCATAGTATGCGATTTATGTGAAAAGTCATAGAAGATATAAATCACAAGTTCTTTGTAAACTTAGAATTTAGTTCATAGTCGGTGATGAAATTGGGCATTTCATCTGCGAAGACTATAACATATTAACTAAGATGATTTATCTTGATCATGGAAGTGGTGACTTCTAGTTAATATGTTGATACGTTTTAAGAGTTAAAACATATTGAACTGGACCGTTGTGAGATTTATTATTCTCCTAACAACTGTCAATTGAATAATAAATCTCACGACTTATATATTTACATGAACTCTTAATCCTGAGAGAATAATGGACCTGATCATGAAGTGTAGGTTGCTTTGATATATCAAGAGTGAGATCTAAAGTAACGGTCAAAATCTCAGTATGTTGGGCAGCCACATTTAGTGTTGATGGAACATATATTCTCAAGATGGAATTCATAGTCTCTTAACGGAGATTCAAAATATTCCTTTGAGATAAGTTTAATGGGTTTGTTATTCAGAATGTTAGGCTTAACTACTTTAGTAAATAGTTACTAAAGTATATATTTATGAAATTGGATTTCATAAATATATGATGAATAATTTAAAGGATTAAACCGGGTACTCAATGATTAAGATGTAGTAATTTACAAAGTGACAGTCTACATTCATGATTTTGTATTACTACGAATATTTTATGAAGGGGTTGCATGTATAATAAAGTCTTGGGATATAATTTATTAATAAGGCCTAGAGTGTAATTATATTTATATAGTGGTATTAAATATAATTAATGGTAACTTTGGGCTTATCAAGAGTTGACAGAAAAGCCCAAGGCCCATTGGAGCTAGTGTCTTATGGGTCCTTTTTGATCCCACTCCAAGCCACACACTAAAGCCCAATTAGAAAGGCCCAATAGGCTAGCCCAATTAGATAATCAGTTAGATATAAAGGGAGAAACATACATAATTTTTTTATAAGTAATAAATATTAGAGAAAGAAGTGAGACACCATTGTGAAGTAGTGTGTATGTGCGAGTGAAACCACTCAATTATTCTCCCTTGGAAACTAATTAAGAAACCACACTTCTTGGGCATAAAGTGGAATTGGAGTGAAGATTAAAAGTTTTCTCAAGTACTTATAATCTTTTGTTTTGAATTTCACCGCACCAAGGTATGTTATCTTGTTCTTAAATTCTGAAATTTATATAGTGCAAGTTATCGATCATGAATGAAATAGATCTTTGTTTGTTGCTTCCACTATGTGTTTTGTATGAGATACAAAACCAGATTTAACCAACATGGAGGGCCGAGGTGCCATTGATATACTTTTGGATAGTGAAGGGGCATCATCCCGAGCAAGTCTTCCGTCAGTTTGGGATGAAGCATCTAGTTCCACCTGTCGTAGATACGTTGACTGCCCTTCACAAGATATTCCTCTAGGGTAAATGGGAGAAGGTCTAGGTGGCAAAACATGTTGTCCATATTCAACAATGGGCCAACTGAGGGCATGAAGTTCGTGCTTCCCCTCTCCTGGACGGTGATGATACGTACCTTGTTAAGTACATGACGTGGTACAATCGCAGCACAAGGCGATACATAACACAAGAGTCTGCGTACTGGGAACTCATGGTGAGGCAACAATTCCTCCCCCTTTGTTGAAACCATTGTTTGATTAAATATTTTCAGCAGGTTTATCATGCATGCAAAACTCCACAATAATTATTGTCCTTACATCTCTATGAGTTTATCTTTCATTATATTTTAAAGTCAAAAAGTACTATGATTTAAGTTCTTCATAAATAAGTGAATTTGGCTTGATCCAATTTGTTTGCGTGAGGAACGGTTAATTGGCAATGACAAGAAAGACCGCACCTTTGTTCATATAATTACATTCAAATTTTAAAAAGGGTGGGTTGGGTTTTATTCTTTTATTTTTGTTTTTTGTTTGTTTGTTTTTTTTTTGTTTTTTTTTGTTTTTTTTTGTTTTTGGTTGGCTTGTAATTTCAAATGGATGGTGCAACTCTTTTTAGTAGTGATATTTAGACATTTCATGATAGTTCACAGTCACACTAGATAGCCTTACCTCTAGGACTGAAAGCTAATTACATATTTCATGATAGATATTACCTCTAGGACTGGGAAGTCCCTTACTAAATTGCTGGTAGAATGCAATTTCCAACAGCTTTATAGGTCATTTGAAATCTTGCAAGTACGCAGCAAGGAGATGTGTTGGACTACTAGATTCATGTATGATATATGTTGTAATTTATGATACTTCCCTTAATTGAAACTTTAAGCTTACATTTGATATTTTCAATTCATTGGATTCTTGGTGTACCTTAGGAAATAATAACTTCAAAATATGTGTCCTGATTGCAGTATGATATTAATGGAGTTGTAACTTTGGTGAAGCCTAGATACACAAATGAAATTCAAATATTTTCACTTATACTAAGATTCAACTTATGTACAACCAACCATACATGTTTTTCAGAAGTATTATTTGAATGTTTAGATTGCATAGCCATAAACATAACAGGAAATTGAAAATTTCTGAGTGCTAGGGTGGAACTATAAATTTTTGCACAGGGGGGGCCAACCCCTATTTTTATACGCTATACTTTTAAAGACGTTTAATAATTATAAGTAATATAAGGATTTCATTAGCTATATTTACTACTTTTTTCTTTTGATTTTGGAATAGATTTATCCATGTTTTCCATCATACCTGCATTCTTGCTTTTATGACACCCTTGTTTTGCAGGTTTGAACGGTGCTTAGGTCTATATAGAGGTGTGACGAAGGTTTTGACATGCACAATGACCTTAAGCTGACATTAGAGCTTGTGAAGGAGCTGGGCCGACTTAAATTGGCGGATGTGCTTGCAGAACCATCTGACATTGGTACACAAGCCCCAGGTCGCGGCGGGCAAAGTGGTGGGTCTCGAAGGGGTGGACGTCTTGGAGGTGGTCAAGATGGTTGTGACCATATGACCGAGTTGGATCCTATCTACGAGGAAGGGGATGACTCAAGTGCAGAAGAGTCATGGCTTGGCACTAATTAGGTAATGTCTAACGACAACGACAGGACACTACACTGCACGTCTAATGCTGGTGCTGGGCTATCCTATACCGCCGATCACGAGGACACTGTTCCAGCCCAGACTACGTCCCGTGTTGCTAGCACGGACTATGAAGACCCTCCCTGTATGTTGCCCCCAGTTTTCGGTGGATTTGCCCATGATGGTGGATGCATATTTGTCCCCACACCAGGCATGCCCACCCCACCTCTAATGCATGTGGAGCCCACCATGGTAACTTCATCTCCAACCCCCCACGAAGAGGCTGTACAGATTGAGTAGATATCGGCTGAGGACATTGAGCCGGTGGAGGGTTTGCGGAGATCATGACGCCCTCCTGCGCATGCTCCTGATTGTGGGACCGATGATGGTATGTGCTTCATCTACACTTCCCATCTTCTTGAGCTACTTATACTGTGCATTTGATTGAATATGCTAATTTAATTATGCTGTTATGTCTGATGAAACAGGTAAGATTAGACTTGTGAGGGTATATGGGCGGAAACAAAAAGATTATTAAATGCCTTAGTATGTGCTTATACTTCCTGTCTATAGGTGACTGGATATTTCTGTTTCACTTTTCTTTTAAAGTTGTATCTTTTTTTTAGAGCTCATATGGTGGAAACGAAAAGGCCATTAAGCCTGAGGTTAGTGTGTGCTTACACTTCATGTCTATAGGTGCTTGGAATAAGCATGCAAAATGTTCTAATTAGGGAGAATCTTGGTGGCTGTGCATTTGTTTGTGGATCATTGCTTGGGGAGAATACTGGCTTTCAATGTGTTTGTTGTCAACAAATTGAGATTTTGGAGAAAACCCAGAAGGTATATTGTATTTACTGATGTATTAGGAAGTTTTTCTGGCTTGGACTTTTGATTGCAAAAGGACAAATGTGTGGTAGGTATTCATTTGAAGCCAAATTTTCTTGTTTTTTGATATGTTGTTAGCTGGAGTAAAGTGGGTTCTAAGAGAGATTTTTGTGGCATTGTTGATAAGCAAGAAGAAGTAATTTGATTCTTTTGGTAATTTCCCTTTTTGGAATGCTGCCATTAGAATTTCATGAATGAGGAAAGTGCATTGTTCTCTTATGGTCACTAAGGGTTGAAAACAAGTTAAATTCTCCTTTGTTTTCTGCACATTGTGAAGGAGGCAAGAAGAAGGAAGATAAGGTTTAGATCTTGTCAAATTTGGGTCGTTGAGGTCTCCAAAACCCCTGATTCTAAATTGGGTCACCAGAGATTTTGTTAGATATCTGTTAAATTGTGAACTACAAGCAGTGGTTACAACATGTTTGAAGAGTTTGAGGTTCAAATTACATGAAGGAGACTAAAATTGATGCAATTCTCTCATTTGGAGAAAGAACGTTGGAGGTCTAATAAGTAGGTGTATTTTAACTGTGTTAATATTGAGGAGAGGAGGTGGAGATGGCTGCAAAACTCTTGTACTCTTTAGCAAATGACAATCAAGACTTGCAGAAGCAAATAGGATGCATGACTGGGATGCTTCAACTCTTTGATCATCCCATTGCCGTCACTGGTAGGCGCATTAGCCACAAGAGGCTTCCTCCAGGTCATAATGGTTTCTACATTCTAACGCTTTCTTTTCTTAGTTATAAGTGAAAAAAATCAGGGAATATATTTAGTGGTATTATTACTAATTTATGGCTTTTCTTTACAGATTCTTCATATATCAGATGTTGAAGTTAGAGAGACTTCCTCCCACTCATTTTATGTATTCATTATCTTCACCCTTTTTGTCTAGAACAAATTTAGATTTTGGTCTAAATATTTTATCTGATGTTTTATTTAGACTTGCTTCTTTCTTTCTGCTCAGAGATGGGGTTTACTTCAGTAATTCTTGTTGGTCATGATGATGGAGGCCTACTTGCTTTAAGGGCTGCACAAAGGGTTCAAACATCAATGAATTCTTACAACGTGAGTTACGATCTTCCTTTTCTATGCCGATTAAATCTTTACACACCAAAGGAAAAGGGGAAATAACGAATATTTTTTATTTCACCTTTCAGGCAGAAAAAGGATCATATCACTAGCTTAGAAATATGCAATTAAACCAATAATCTTCTTAAAGTTAAAAAAGAATGCAAGGCTAGAGCTATGGTCCCAATTCTCAAATTATGGCCATATTTCCATGAAACTAGGCTATAAAACGAACTGAACAGCTCAAGTTTCACTTTTTATGATGTTAATTTGGGATCATTTATTAATTAACTGAACCAAGCTCAATCTCAATTGGTTAACAAAATAAGCTTGTTCAAAGCTATTCTTGGCTTGATATGTTTATGAACACTAAGGATAATACTTTCAATGGTCACTATATGTTACTAAATTTTTTTTTTTTTTTGGGTAAAAAAATGCGTCTATATAAGGATGAATGAGAGAGGGGGTAGGTTTCATCAGCAAAAGAGTTTATCAATGGCACAACGAAGTCCTTTGTAGCTAATCATTTATCCAAGTCTTTATCAAAAGCCATGACTATAAGAGCTTTCGAGGAGAAAGACCGATTCTTTGCAAAGAATCTTGAACTGATTGACAGAAATGCTAGTCCTTTTTTTCCCTAGTTTTGCAGCAAATCAGTGGTTGATCCAAAGATTAGAAACACTTAGTGCAGTTGTTCTTGCCTCTTCAGCACTCTGCATGGTTTTGCTTCCTCCCGGAACTTTTAGCTTTGGTGAGTTTTACCTTGAAGAGTTATTTTTTCTATCTTTAATGATTTACAATTCTTGTATAGATGCTTCAATTTACTGGAGATGGTTTTTTAAACATGCTTGTGGAGTTATATTGAGCTGTAAAATATGCGTATTAGATTCTTTATGACAATTTCTCCTTTTATTGCAAGATTTATTGGAATGGCACTTTCTTATGGTCTTTCATTAAACACGTCACTTGTCTTCTCAATTTAAAATCAGTGCACTTTAGCAAATTACATCATTTCTGTAGAAAGACTAAATCAATACATGCATATACCTAGTGAGGCCCCTGAAGTAATAGAAGGGAATCTTTATGCTTTTTATTGCTTTAGATTTTTCCAACTTAGAGGTGTTTGTGCTACTTCAGCAGGTTTATCATGGTGCTATTCAGTTTACTGCGTATGAGGAACTTCGTAAGGTTATTATTGACTTCAAGTCTAAAGACAGAAAAAAGGATTCTGAAAGTGATGATAAACTCTTGGTAAGTCACTACAATCAATGCTTTTTGGAATTTGGGTCTGCATAACTGTATAAATGTGCATATACTAGAAGTGTCAATGTACACTTTTGCATTGACAAATGGGTCCCTTACTCCCTTTTGGCAAATCTGGAAATTTCCTATCTAGTCATGTTCTTGAAAATTCAAGTCCTAGTTTAATGGAGAGATGTCACTAACAGAAATCTATATGTTGAATCTATGGATCTATTAGTGGACCAGATAGGGTGTGTACATGCAGGATTGAATAGTGGATTTTAGTTTGTTTATGCTAGTATTTGCTATACCAATGGTCATTAGGCCTTGATGTGGGTGGATATAATCTAACAAAATCTACCAAGGTGAGATGCATGATAACTTGGATATATCTTCTTACCCATGTCACACATCTATTTGAATGGATCTCCTGTCCATAACTAAGATTCCATCCTTTTTTAAAAAAAAAGAAAAATAAGTATATAGGAGTATTAAAAGGTAGGTATGGCTAGTGCCCTCTAAGTGTATAGGAGTATTACAAGTATGTTCTCTTGGGAATTTATATCATTCTTCATCGTTATTTATCTGTAATATTACTCCACTTAAAAGAAATAAGGCACAATAAGTTTTAATGTCCACTATAATTTATCTAAAGCATTTGGAACATAGGGCATTCTGAGTATTGTATACGAGGAGTAATTTAAGTTAAGAAAGACACATTGGAGTTAAGTGTAGGCTTTTGCACTGCTTTTAAAACTCTGTAAGTTATGCATAGTTCCAAAAGTATAATTGCTTGCTTTGTGATATTATTAACTGGCGTTTGTTTGTATATCTGATATGAATGTTTGATGGTATATTAATTCTTACAGTATACATAATTTTTTTTTCCTAGAATTCAATGGATTATGCTGTTCTGGGTGCATTCTCAAAAATTTCTGCTGTTCTTCTGACATATCCATTCCAGGTAGGCATTTGTCTTGGGTGGTGTTAGACCATGAATTGATGATTTCGTTTGTTAGTTGATCATTGCTTCTTATATGGTTAGGTGACTTGATTTTCCAGGTTGTAAGAGCTCGATTGCAAGTTTGACAATGTGACCCTTTAATTCCTTTTTGTCTATATATATGTTGTGTAATTATCAAACATATTGAAGGAAGATGACTGATCCATTCATCATAACTATTAAAGTTTCCCCTTGAAATATTGCATAGCCTTTAGTTTCATTTATATTTTTTATTAATGGCTGGAATTTGGTTGTATCTGTTTCCCTCTACAGCAAAGACCTAGTAGTGATGGAATTCCAAGATACATGGATAGCTGGCATGTGTGTGAAGGAAACTGCACAGTAAGTATTTAGCCCGGATTTAATTTTCATAGCCAAAGAAGGAAAGCTGTAGCTGGAGTGCAAACACATTGCTCTTTTGTAAATTGTACTTGATTGGTCGTGCTTAACAGCTTGGCGATTGAGGTTATATAATCTTGGTGAATAAATTATTGTTCTCTGCTTTGGTCTATAGTGGATCCATGTTGTTGGAATTCCAATCACCATATATATATATATATATATATATTTTGATAAGTAATAACAAACTTTATTGATAATAAAAGTACAATGAATTTACGATAGTAAACTCACTGCACTGAAAAGAATACAAACCAAACAAAAAGAAAGACTAACAGAATTAGGGAATTCCAGTCACCATATAGATGGGTGATATTTTTCCTTCCTTAAAACCACCATGTCCCCCCCCCCCCCCCCCCTCTTCTCCCCCCTTTTTTGGGACTGTTAACTTGAATTTTAGTAGTCCATATCCTTTACAAGAAAACTTGACAATGCCAAAGAGAAACCCTCCACTGAGCATTTTTGCTCCAACAAAGATCTGATGAGCTGATTTTTCTATACGAAAAATACTAAATCTGTGCATTTTCTCACAAATGCTATAAGAGAATAAAGAGCTATTGATCTCAAGTTGTCAAGGTGAGAGATTTTGGCTCACCCCAATGAGTAACAAACTTAGACAAGGTTTTTACACGTTCTTACTTTCATTATAAACCTAAGACATTTCCTCATCTATAAGGCTAATCTATTCTGTTGGGGCTTGCAAGTTCGAGGGTGTTTGAGGTTTTTACAAGGGCATTACACCAAACCTCCTGAAGAATGTTCCTGTTAGAAGGGAACCGGCCTCCAACAAATTGGCCATCTATGGGTAAAGTTGAGATACATGATTTGCAGGTAAATTTTTTTTTTTTTTTTTTTTTTTGATTTAATGTTAAAATTAAAGAAGGTTCTTATACTGAGATTCTAATAATACCAATGTTAAAATAGATCAGATATAGGCCAGATGCACCACTTGTTCTTCAGGGGATCAGTTACACATTTGAGGGAGGGCACAAAATAGGTATTGTTGGCAGAACTAGCAGTGGGAAGACCACTCTCATAGGTGCTCTATTTCGTCTAGTGGAGCCAGATGGAGGGAAGATTATAGTAGATGGAATTGACAAATGTCATTATGAGTTAGCAAATAATAAAATGTCGTTGTGAGTTAGTTGTACTTATATTACTTGCATGTAGTTCTCCAAATAAAAGTGTCTTACTGTAAATCTTTTTGTACTGCCTTTCATGATCTCAAATTTTGAACAAATCTTAAGTTATTGAACAGATCAACATGAGGTTCAATTAAGATTCAATGTTTTACATTTATTTTCGTTTTGGTTGATTCATTGAACTGGTTTGTCTTACATTCTTGGGATCTAAATGGTTTCCCACTTTATAATACTGTGAATTGTTAGGGGACTAAAACAGGAGTTCAATGGACCTAATTAACCACTAACATTAACTGTAAAGTGTAAATATTAACGGATAGAAACAATTAAATTCATTAAGAACCAATTGCAATACGAAATTCTATATGAATTTAACCATTTCACCATCAAATTCATGTATAATCATTTCAAAATTCGTAAACACATTATTATTATGTATTGTTATTTAATATGATACTATCAACCTTAAAGTCATTTTATTATAAATAGTAAATGAAATGTTATAACACTATTTCAAACAAAAGAAAAAAAAAATGAATCCTTTAAAAAATCTTCCTACTGACATATTGTTTGAAATCTTTTCGAAAGTAGGCAAAGAGTCGGCAACATTCTTGGGAAACATTAAGTTAAGGTATAAAAAACTATTTTTTCAATTTGTATCTACTTCTTTATTTCCCTCTATATAAATTATTCAGTCTATTAATTTAATTTTTCCTTTTTCTTAATTAGTTGCAAACACTTCAACAAGTTAATAGAAAACCAGTTAGTCCTCCAACAAATTCAACTGACTCCATATTTCAATCACCTAGCTCTACTACATGACAAAGAGAAAACCCTAATTTTTTCATGTTATGAAGCAGAAAATCCCCATGCGCTACTAATAGTGGGAAGCTGGACATACTTTTTGAATGAAGAATTCGTTGAAGGAAAACAATTAATTGAAAAAACTCTTCCATGTGGCAATTTTATTGCAGCTTATATTTATGGAATCATGCTACTTTGTGAGTTAAATCCTGGAGGGATTGATAACCTTTTGGAAATTTTAAATGATGAACATGGGAAGCATTGGCTTCGAAATTGCCGAACAATGCTTCGACAACCTGTTGCAGGAACCGCCCGGTATCAAATTTCAAACTTTCAAGCATGCCAGAAAATTGGAATGGGACATTGGAACCGAGATGAACCTTATCCTTACGGTTATAAAGAATTTGTGGTTACGTGCAAAAGAGGCTCAATCGACCTTGAAATGTTTGAGTTGGTGAATAGGCTTCTTTAATTCTCTTTTATTTTATTTTTTTTCCATCATTGTAGCATCACTTAAATAATAAGATGCAATACTCTGTTCTTTTTATTAATTGTTTGTTAAGCGTTGCAAAAGTTTTACAATTATGATTTCCTTAATGGTTTGCCAAAAGGAATGATTATCGATTGTGGAAAATTCAAACTGTAATGAACCTTATCCTTGTGATTATCAAAATTTTGTAGTTACATCTCATCTATATCTATATATTACTAAAAGCTAAAGTGTAGAATCTAATGTTGCTATCCTCACATTGAGCCACGTCAGCAACCATGTCACTTCTATCTTCTTTTTTATTTGTCCAAAAATTTTAAAATAATTTTTATCAATTATAAAATCCTAATAAATATAAAAAATCTCAGCCTTATATTCACATAAAGCCTACTTCTTATGTAGTTAATTCCACAATAAACCCCAAACCCAAGGCCTTTTCAACCTAAACCCTTTATATTCATGGTTTCAAACTTACTATTTTTTCTCTCCCCTTTCCCACGTTTCAGATTCCTCCCCCTTCCTGACATTTATTTTCTCACGTAAAACCCTTTGTCTCTCCCTAGTTTTACGATTTTAAAAAAATGGTCTTTAATTTTTAACATAGACCCTTTCTCTCCCCACTCTCACGGTTTCAAAAAAGTTTGCTAATGCCAGGCTCTCTCTCTCTTCCAAAGACAGCTACAAATCTTCAGACTTTGGCTTTCTAATGTCAGCCTCTCTCTATTCAGTTTAGGTGTCTCTAAATCCCAATTGCTCTTAACCTTTATTCTTCTGATTGTTCTGCATAATAATTCAATGTGAGGATTAGATTAATAATATTGTTTCTTTAGATTGCTATTTTTTTTTTCCTTTTAAAATTTATTACTATCTCTTTTGTGTTGTGGGTTATATATGGGTCTATTTGTTTTTAGTATTTGGGGTGAATCTTATCCTTTGTGATTTCAACGACTATGTTTAACTCTGATTTCTTTGTGTAGTGCTGTGGTGTGGATGATTGTTATGTTGCCTGTTAGGATATATGTGGTTCACTTGTTAGGAACATATGTCACTACTTTATGTAATTGGCTAATCCTTTGACAAAACACACTTTACTTGTATTTGGATATATCTAGGATGTGTTTGATGCTTCAAGAAACTTTGTTTCAAGTTCAAGTGTTAAAGCCATCAAGTTTGTCCAAGAATCAAGTGAGAAAGTGCTGAATTTTAAAGCTTGATAGCTGCTCGACACCTCTCAACAACTAGGCTATTTGTCAAGCTATTCAAGTGATTTTAATTATAATCTCGACACCTCTCAATAGCTAGGTGGATTGATTGAGAAATCTCCTGTCTCCTTGATAGCTCGTTGATAGCTTCTCGATAGTTGTATCTATCGAAGTTTAAATCTCGACACCTCCTCAACATCTCTCGATCAATCGAGGTTACAGGAATTCAGATTTTCAGATCTGATTTTCGGCCCATGATGACCTGTATGTGTAGCGTTTCTTTTCTCACAACCCTAGACCTATATAAGGATTATTTTAGAGGCCGTCACATAAGAGAATACAAGAAGAACGAATCCAAAATGTGACCGATGCCTTATTCTCTCTAAAAGAAGCTACTATGTCTTTGCTCCTTAGGGTTTTATAACCAAGTGCTTCTTGATCTTCATTGTTGATGAAGTGAAGAATTTTGCAACCAAAATCTTCTTCAAGTTGGTGTGTTAGTCACGTACTGGGAGCCGTGCGTCATTGGTTAGTCACATACTGGGATTCGTGCAAAAGGGTGGCGTTCATATATTGAAGAGTTCAGAGGTTCTGAAGCAATAGAAGGTTTCTGCTGTAAGTTCATCTATAGGGATTGTAGAGTTTAGGGACAAAGGTTTTGTACTAAATCTGAAATTTCTCTTTACTATAGTAGATGGCTTTTCGGGAAGGTTTCCCCCCAAGCTTTTTACTGTGAAACTAGTTTGTTTCATTGGTTTTCCTGGGTCATCATATCTTGTCTTATTTATTTTTCTACTGCATGATTTTGACATGATATTGATGTTTGTTTGTTTTAACAAGTTTTATTCATAATTAATCTAATTAGCTACTTTGGTTTAAAACTTGTTAATTCTATCAACTGAGGTCTACATTTTCCAACATTGCCTTTTCTTTCTACTTGATTTTTTTAGGATGTTCACAACTAGATTATGAAACTAATTTATCACCATGCTGGGCATGAATAGATGGAATTCGACAACTGTTATATAATTTAAAGTATATTGGGATGTTCATTTTTTGCAAAATACCAACATTGTTGGTTTCAGAATATTTATAAAAGGTAGCTTTGTGCAAATAATTGCAGGTTCTTCTAAAAATATTAGAACTATTAGTTGTGTCCTAATTTGGTCTTAATGTTGTCATATTTTTGTTATTTTCAAAACAAATGTTCAACAGGTGATCTTTGCTATGCAATCTTCTAACTCCAAAATTTTTAGCTATGGACTTTTAGTTGCTGCTACTTTAATATTTTACGCTCTTTCTAACTCCAAATTTTAAAGCTATGGACTTTTAGTTGCTCCTATTTTAATATTTTACGCTCTGTTGCCAGGATTGCATTAGTGGAAATTCATTTTAATTCTAGCCAAGCTAAATAGGGTTGCTATAATGTTAGCTAATTGGGTAGGATGACGTTATCTTCATTTTCACGATTTCTCTTTTATGTACTGATAGGCCAAAAACGTATTGACCCTTTGTGATTAAATTAATTGATAAATTAGCCAAGTTTATTAATTAATCAAATTGACATGCAAATGTGTGGTAGTATAAACAAATCACCAATTGAACTAAGTATGCAGTAGAAAATAAATTGACATGGTGATTTGTTTACGAATGGGAAAAACCTACACGACAAAAACCCCACCGGGTAATTTTAAGGTCACCACTCTCGAAATTCCACTATTATCACAACAAGCGGTTACAAGTAAAGGAATCCCAGTACCTTATACCAACCTATAGTTGAAACCTTACCCCAATACCCAATTGGACTTGTTCTGTAGTGACAATTTCTCCTTTTGATGCACGACTCCCAAGTACGTGACTAACCAATTGCACGGATCCTAGTACACGACTTCAATCACCAACTAGAGAAGGTTGATGGCTACAAAGTTCTTCAGTTCACCCCAACAATGAAGATCAAGAAGATGCTTGGTCACAAAACCCTACAGTGTACAAACAAATCAACTTCTTCAAGAATGATGAACTAGGGCAAAACTTTGTCTCCGGTCACAATTTGCTTGAACAGACTTTGCTCAATGCTTATGAACACTTTGACGGCCCTTAAAATAATCCTTTTATATGTCTAGGGTTAGGAGAAAAGAAGGCCTAAAGACATATTCACAGATCCCAAGAAAATTATATCAGAATTTTGAAATTCTTAAACCTTGATAGATAGGAGCTGTTGAGCAGGTGTGGAGCACACAGCCTGAAACAACTTTCTTTAGCTCGATAGATGCAACTTTCGAGCCAGTTGTCGAGCTTTAATGAATTTGCATTATTCAGCTTGTTTCTTGGACAGACTTGAATGGCTTTAACACTTGATCTTTAAACCTTGTTTCTTGAAGTATTAAAAACACCTAGATCTACCCAATTACAACTAAAGTGCGTTTTGTCAAAGGATTAGCCAATTACATAAAAGAATGGCATATTTTTTTAACAAGTGAAACACATATGTCCTAACAATCTCCCCTTTTGGCAATTCGTGACAAAACCACAGCAAACAAATGAACATATAAAAGAAGTCATAAATCACTCAACACATATTCACTTGTTGAATACAATAAAATCTATCTTAATACAAACTCTTGAAAAACTTTGCAAGAAGAGATTTTATGGCAAGTAGACTTTGACAACCTGTATTTCTAAAACACTTCAAACAAAACTCATCAAGGCATCTTAGTCTGAAACAAAAATAATAGATTACATACAATTAATGCATGTGTATAAAAAGAGAAAATAAACAACACATATAAGGGTAGGTGAAAAAAATATACATCAATATATAAAGAAGATAAGTACAATGTATGTCAATAATGGTCACAAGACCCAATGTACAAGAACAATGTATCTATAAAAGAAAGAAAAGAAAAGATACATAATATCCTCACTACATCCCTCAAAAATATCAACACTCCCCCTAACAAAATGGTCCTATACTAACTCTCCCCCTAAGAATGACTACTCTCATATAATTCAAAACTACTCCCCCTTTTTGTCATGAGTGACAAAGGGTAAGAGTGTCAAGTAGACATCTTATCAATAGAGCTAGCATCTCCATCATCATCATCAGAAGCATCATTGTCATCACCATCATCATCATCCTCATCCTCAAAAGCCTCTGGAGCAGGTGGAGGAGAAGTCTCAGGAACGAAGGCACCCATGACCACCTGCCATTGTGCAATACGACCGACACGAACGTTCACCCGATACAACTCAGTAGAGAGTGTATCAAGGCGAGCATCCATGCGCTGAAGCTGCGTCATGATGTCTCCTAGAATCACATCGCTCGTAGAAGAGGAAAGTGCGGATGTAGATGGAGCAGATTGAGATGGAGTCGAACGAGAAGGAGTATCTACTGACCCAGACAACCTCGACCTAAACTGTGCCTTGCTACGTTTAACCGTAGCAGCATCTATGGCACAAATATGAGTGAAATGGTCGGACACTAGAAAGGGAACAGAAAAATGGTGTAAAATCCATGTGATAGTGGAAGGAAAGATGAGCTTATCGTGGGACGCCATATCCCTATAGACATCTAAGATAGATAGAATAAAATAAAAAGGAAAATTTACGGTAAGATGCTCAAGACGGGACAACAAAAAGTGAGCACAAGACTATGTGATAGAGTTATAATGAGAGAGAGGGTGAAGAACAAAAGTCATTACCATGTTAAAAAACCGACGACCTTTTGCAAAGTCCGAGCAATAAGTGAACTAATGCTCATCCCAATCAGAAGGGTGCTCACAAAAAGCAGATTAGAGCTCATCTTTGGACACAATCCTCAGACCCTCACAACAAGGGTAGTCAGGAAACTCAACCCTAGGTACATAAAGCACATCTACAACAAGTTGCGGTGTGACAGCAATGGGCATACCTCGAACACGAGTGTGAAAGAGAGGTACTGAAAAATCGAATCCATGCATGTTGGAGTAAAACTCCTGAATCAGCATGGATGGACAACTGACCGGGGCGTCACACAGTGACTCTCACCCCCAACTGTGAATGACATTGGGAAGGCCGGTGTCAGTGAAGTCTGCCAAAATGACACGGCGTTCCGAATGAATGCCTCATTGAGAAAAGTTCTCCAAGAAAGCCTTTTGGGCATCCTCATCACGGAACCGAATATGAGAAGGAGTAGGATCAGAAGATGAAGATGTCTCGGAGCAAAAAAGGTTTCAAGACGGAGTAGATTTACGCTTAGGTGTCATAGACATGACTAATGTAAACGAAAAGAGAGGGAGAGAGATAGATACAATCATAAAAGTCCCAAAACATTTCAAATATAACAAGTATATTGAAAAGATAGTACATATGCATGAGGAATGCATGGACATGTGACATACAAAATAAATTACGTCATGGGCTCAGCCCAATCCAATCCTACCTGCACACAATCAATTGCACACATCTAAATGCACGATAATACTATTATAATGCTAATGTGAAGCAATGCATGAGATTTTAAACTCATTTAAGCAAAAGCCCATCCCAAAATTTCAACAAAAACTCATCAATTTTGGAAAACCCCAAAAATTTTCAAAAACCCCAAAACCTAGGTTTCAAAACATGAAATGCATGTAAATGAGAGAGAAGAAGCATACCAAGTGAAGAGAAAACCTTGACAAAGCTTGAAAATCACTTGGGAAATAGGTTTGGAGTGAGAGAGAGAGAGAGTGATTTGGGAGGTGAGGAGATAAATCTATCGAGAGAGAGATTGAGACAAATGAGAACCAGATCGTGCTGAACATATATATAGGAGTTCAGTAAAGCTCGACAGATAGAGGTGTCGAGGGAAACAAATGTCAACAGATGAAGCTATCGAGGAACTGTCGAGGAACAGTTCAACACAAGGATAAAAGAAGCTCGATCGATCCACCAGCTGTCAAGAAGCAATCGAGAAGAGAAAAACACAGACATGAATGCAACTCAACCATGTAACTCAACCAATGATCCAATTAACATATTAAGCTCTCAAAAACATCTCTCAATAATAATTTTAAGCACATGGATCCCAAGTCTAACCAATTTTATATTTCAAAAACAAGTCAAGACAGTTTAGTGAGCATACATTAAAATATGTAAACCATGTGATGGCCAAATCACATTTTACCTGCACATGTATCAAGAGTAGCAAGGAATATTATGTGTTGTGTGTGAAAAACATCGCAAGATTGCATAAGTATATACATGTTATGACGATTTGAGATATGAGAAAATCACTTTAACTCACACACAATCATAATTATTTGATGGGGACTATCACCTTTGAGGTACATCCTATAACTCCCACATCTCCTAGAATACACGCTTGCAATCATATTTAAAGCATATTGATCTTTTTGCTTTTTATTTTTCTTTTTCTTTGCATATTTTTCTTTTTAAGAAAACCATGCGTGGGCATATAAGAGAGAGAAAAGAAATATACAATGATATTTGACATTCCTATTTTGCTATGCCGAAGCACACAATTGTCATTGACATTGTACTTTTGCTATGCCAAAGCATACAGATGTCATTCATGATTGGCAGGTAACAGTAATGATATAGTTATTTATGCCTTTCTTTTAGGATTTTCTAGTCCTTCTTGTCAAAAAGAGTGATTCGAGTGTTAAGTACAAGAGATTACTTAATCTTACTCATCACAAACAAAAGCCACAAAGCTCACTTACTTAATTGTGCATAGAGATGCTCATCTAAGCTACAAAAGATACAAAGTTTAGAAAACTTTGTTTCAATGGCCATCAAAGGTACCCAAGTACCAATGTACACAAAGCACACATTGTTTTTGTATTTTTTTTAATTTTTCAATTTTATTTTTATTTTTATATATAAAAAAACAAAAATGAAAACAAACAAACAAAAACATGTTAAACAAAGCAAAGCAACAAAACTAGATGCAAATGCATGAGGAAGAAAGAGGAGAGAAAGAGATCAATCCAAGGAGATAATACCAATGTTTTGACGAAGGAATTCAAAACGTTTACTATCAAGAGATTTGGTGAACAAGTCAGCCTTCTGATCATCAGTGTGAAAAATGCAACAATTGCGAACCAAGTTAGGAAGTTTGAAAACACCATGGATTGCATCAAGAATGTTAATCCGGATGCATACGACTATCTTAAGGTTGTACCTCAAGAAAAGTGGGCACTTGCACATGACCATGGGCACCGATATGGGGCAATGACAACCTACTTGTCAGAGTGCTTCAATGGGGTACTTAAGGGTGCACGTAGCTTACCTATAACCACAATGGTGAAGTTCACATTTTACAAGGTGAACTCGTACTTTGACGATCATCGAAACAAAACCCTAGAGCAATTAGAAGAGGGGCAAGAGTGGTGCAAATATGCCTATGACAAGTTCGAGATAAATCAAGTGAAGGCGAAGCTCCATTTGGTTAGAAGGATGAGCGTGCAACAGCGCTTATTTACAGTGGAGACACAATCTTCACTGTTGTCTACTAGCGGGGGAGCTCACGCCCATAGGGTTTCTCTCATGGACAAGACATGCACGTGCGGGAAATGGGAAGCAAACAAGATCCCCTGTTCACACTTGATAGTAGTTTCTGCCAAGTACAACCACGATGCAACGGAGTGTATGGATTGTTTCTACCGCATGTCCAAACGTTATCAGAGCTACAAGCTAATATTCCAACCGTTGAAAGATAGGTTAGAATGGCCGGAGTCAGCAGAAAGGAGAAAAGTGATGTCAAACCCACGGTTGATCTGAGAAAAAGGTCGGCCTAAGTACACAAGAATCCGTAATGAGATGGATGATGAGGATAGAGAGTTGCCAACGTCGTTGTGGATTGAGAACGGACCAAAGTCGAAGTGTGGGTTGTGTCACCAAGAGGGTCATAACCGTCGTAGATTTCTGACTCAAAATGTGGAATCAATAAGCCGTGGTGCTACATAGCAGGTAACAATTACAAGTCATAGTAACGAAGGGGGATATATCATAACTTATTCTTCTTTAGTGTTTTCAATTATTCTTACAAGTCATAAGTTATTCTTATAAGCCATGTATTGCCAACCTCTTTGTGGATTAAGATTCCTATAGTAATGTGAATATTGGAACCATGACACTGAAAGATGGTTTTAAAAGATGAGTAAAAGATGCAGTATTGATGTATTTTTTGTTGTACTTGTGCAGATATGGGATTTGTGGCAAAGAGACAATTGTTGTGGCGCTAGTTGAACTCAAATCTCTTTTTGTAAACTATGAGAAAACATCATTTATATGTAAATGGTTGTACTTACATTGTGAACAACTTGGTCCAATGATTTTAAATGTATAATGGCTCTTTATTTCCTTTGTAGAATATATGGATGATTTTCTTATTCATGTGGTTGTTTAATGAAAGGATGATTTGGTTATGGATGTGGTTGGAATTGTATGGATGATTTGATCATGGAAGTGGTTGGAACTATATGGATGAGTTTTTGATGGAAGTGGTTGTGATCAGGTTCAATTTTATGATGAATAAACAGGGAAATCATGCATGGGGTGAACAGTCATTGCATAAGTTAGTTTAAGGATTAGTTATCATGCCTCAAATAACTCGATATATAGGATATCGAGTTACATTTAAATAACACAATTACACTAAAATTGAGTTATTTACAACACTTGGATCAGTCCAAAACGTGTATGGACAATTAAGCATAACTTAATATCTTAGTAATCGAGTTACATTAAGTTCTTTTGCATGTAACTCGATTTCACCATAATCAAGTTATTCACAACACACTTCTGGACACTTGGATTCCTCCTGGATTGCACCTTGATCAATCCAAAATTTGGGCGGGATGTGTATGGGAAATAGGGCATAACTCAATATTTTAGTAATCAAGTTAAGTTTCAAGTAACCCGATTCTACAATAATCGAGTTACATTGAGTTCTTTTGCATGTAACCCGATTACACCATAATCAAGTTATTCACAACACACTTCTAGACACATGGATTCCTCCTAGATTGCACCTAGATCAGTCCAAAATTGTGGGCTAGATGTGTATGGGAAACAAGGCATAACTCGATATTTTATTAATCAAGTTAAGTTTCAAGTAACCCGATTCTGTAATAATCGAGTTACATTGATATCTTTTGCATGTAACTCGATTTCACCATAATCGAGTTATTCACAACACACTTCTGGACACTTGGATTCCTCCTGGATTGCACCTGGATCAGTCCAAAATTGTGGGCTAGATGTGTAGGGGAAAGGGCATAACTCGATATCTTAGTAATCGAGTTAAGTTTCAAGTAACCCGATTTTGTAATAATCTAGTTACATTGAGTTCTTTTGCATGTAACTCAATTTTAGAATAATCGAGTTATTCACAACACACTTCTAGACACTTGGATTCCTCGTGGATTGCACTTGGATCAGTCCAAAATTGTGGGTTAGGTGTAGGGGCATTTTCACATAACTCAATATCTTAGTAATCGAGTTTACAGTTATTAAGTTATGTGAAAACTCAAGACTTATGCCTTAACCCATAGTGATATAAGTTCACCATTTTTCTACAAAATCTGCAGAAACCAATTCTCTCTCTTTTCGATTGCTCTTGACACATCTGGCTGGAATTGAAGTTTTCCTGTGCAAATTCGTTGAAGATTTTATGCAATAAGACTCTTTTAACCGTTATTGTATTTAAAATTGCACATGGTGGTGCGTTATTCTCCAATATTTGTTCTGAATTTCAAACTTCATTGTCTATCTAGATTGTGATGAAATTGGGTGTTTGGCTCTGAAATGCTTAATGGGTTAGGTAGAATGAATGTTGGTTGCCTGTGTACTACTCTATAGTTGCGAAAAGTACATTCGATCTTGTAAAAACTAAAAATCTAGAGCTGATAAATGCATGCTTGGCAATTTGGGGATTTCATGATTGTAGGTGCAAATGTCAGAACTGGTTAATGGACCCTTGTGTATGATTGTGTGTGCAACAAATTGTGAATACTTTTTAAAATATTAATTAAATATTTTTATTTTTATTTTTATTATGCGTGTCTATGCATCTTGTACAGTAGGATTAGAGTGTGGGTGTTATGTTTATCTCTTCGTAATGCAATTGTTGGTTCTATTTTTTTGTGAGCTGATCGTGTTTCCATTACTGACCACCAGTTAGTTATGGCTCCAAGGAGGGCTAAAAGGGGAAAACCTAAAGCTGCATCCGAACCTGAAGTGGTGTTTGATCGATTAAGGTTCCTCACGCACGTAACTGAGCAAACCTTTGAAACCTTGATTAAGGATAGACATATTTAGGGAGAAAGGCAAATCAATCTACATGAATTGCATCCTTCTGTCCTAGAGAATCTACAATCTAGGCATTGGTTGTCTCTGTGTACAAACATATAATCCTCTCCAACTGACTTGATTTGAGAAGTCTATTCGAATCTCACGGTATATAAGGATGTTCGCAATGGTCGTTACTTGACATCATGGATACATTGTGTAACTGTTACAATAACTAGGGTCGTAGTATTCAATGCTCTTGATGAACCTTGTGTTTGTAGAAGAACATGCATGGAGATGTTTCAGATGAGGACATGCATAGGGATCCCAAAGCTGCTATTGCCCAGGATGGTGATGATGAGGCAAATGTTGACACTACTGCTATAGCGCATACAGGCCCTCCTCCTCCCTCTGTTCGTGTTGTGATGGAGACCTTTATGATGACTCAAGCAGCTCATAGGCAGCTTTTAGATGAGCTTATTGCTAAGATTTCTGCTTTGAGAGCGGATTTTTCAAAGTATTGGAGTACTTTTCCACCTCTTCCACCCTCTGACTCTTGATGATTGCCTTTGGCAATACATAATAGATAGGGGAAGTAGGAATTGTAGCTTAGGGGGGAGAGTAGTTTTTGTAGCTTCCATAGATTATATGAAAGTTATTTAAAGTGATTTTTAAGTATTTTTATATTATTATTTGTACTCTTCAAGGTCCACAAACATGGTTTTAATTTTATGATAATATGACCATATTCACAACGTGTGATGACTTTTATATTGAATGATCATTTTCTTTATTTTTTTTCCTTCAACTGGAATGTGGATAAGTAACCTCATTGATAACATATGCATATTTGAAGAAAAACCATAGTCATTGAAATGATAACAGAAAGGAACCTACCTTATCAAATGCTTGGCACTATTTCACACCCACACTCACATGAATACACAGTTGTGCAATTGGATGCACAGATGTCCCATTTACATCTAATGTTGCAACTATTGCCCACCTTTCATGTGACATTGGGAACAGTTAAAATCCTGTTCATATAGTGTTTTTCCATCCTGTATTGACATGACAAGCCCTAATAACTGAAATTGTAATGCTTGAACCATGAAATGAGGTTATAAATGCACCACAATAATGATCTACTTTCTACCCCACTAACTTCATAGATTGACTAAGCTATGAGTCGCAATGCCTCAACATCAAATCGTACAATGCGAAACAAGTTTGGGTCTACTTCAACAAATGGATCCTCACAAGTTCCAACAGATCAACAACTACAGAAATACATAGACCACTATGTAGGGAAATGGGTTGGAAAGAAGAGAGATTTCATTAATATGCCAATATACATGTACGAGAGTCTTGGAAGAGTCGGGCACATCATGGTCGGCAAACCTACAAAACTAAGTATAGATACCACCGCAATAGAGTTCACTGTAACAGAACCACCATGGTCAACCCTATATGAGAAGAGGTGTGAGTTGGAGGTGTATTGTCGATGGCACGGGTTACAAGTTCCTAAGGCACGCTCAGCCGAGTTACCTAGAGATGAACCTGCCAACATACTTGCTTATCTTGAACAAGAGAACAATCAAATGCAAAGGCGACTAGACCGTTTTCATGCAATCCAAAAAGCTAAGAAGCATCTAAAAGGGAAGGCGCAAGAGCGAGCCATCAAGTCTATTAATGAAATTACTACGTTAGATAATGAAAGAGATATTCAGACTTCTCAGATTCAAGCAATGATGATTTTCAAAAATTTCTACCTACTAACATTAGACGTTGTTGTTAATGTCTACACATTATGTGCACTACAAATTGTTATTGTTAATGTCTGACAAATGATGATTATGTACATTCAACTTTTGCAACTTTAAAGATTAACTGTTCATTAGTTTTGGCTAAGTTTATATAAAATCAATTTCTCATTTGATTTTCCCTGTTGTTCTTTGTTGCTACATATGATTCAAAAGCTTTGGTTGGATTTTTTCCTTTGCTTTGTAATGTAGGAAAAACCTTAGGAAGTGAAATGCCTCCAGTTAGATATGTTGATGTTTCCAATATTCTGTCTATGTAATTTGAAATGTTACACACATAACACTCATCACCCAAATTAGATTTATTGCACATTACTTGTTGGAAAATTTAATAGATTCAATACATACAGACTCATACAAACCACACAGACCAACCACACATATGATTCAATAGTACAAATCATTTATATGAGTTGTTTGAGTCGCTGTATGATATACCCATATCCGTGTATCTTAGTTCTACTAGTGTACTACTTTATATAGATACATTACATACAAACTCATTCAAACCAGACTAACCACTCATTCACTAAAAATCCATATGGCTCACACAACACATTGTCACAATGATATTTGGTTTACTTAGAAATAGGATAAAAGCCTAAAAGCCTGATTAGCCTCTAAAATGTTTCATGTTTTCATTGTTGGTTTACTATAGCATTGCTCCAAAGCTCCCTAATGTTGCAATTGTGATGATCGGAAGCCATTGATGTAAACCTTTGAAGCATAGTTTTCTTCATGTAATTTTACATTGATGTTGAGAAAATGTAACTAAATTTTTTACCCGCAAAGGCTCCCTAAAAAGTTTGTAAGGGATTATGGGGATAAACTCTCCAGTGTTGCTACACTCACTGTTTATAATAGTAGCATTTGGCAAGTGAGGTTGGAGAAGGCTAACACAGCTCGGCACTGTTCAACCAAGTCATGTTCGCAGTTTTGCATGTGCTACTCAATAGCTCGACACTATTGAACCCTGTCCAGTCATATCATCCACGCTCACGTGAATACACAAATAAAGATCAGTAACAATAAAATAGTAGTTCGATATGGAAAACATTAGTCAGAGAAAGACATAAGCTACTAAACACTCGGTGGGTGATTCCCATGGGGAACAATAACAATAACCTCAAAGAGGCAACACTAGCTCCAAAGAGCAAATGATAACACTGCACCACACCATAATAACACTACATCGGCCGAAAGCCAACACTTAACCCTGTGTTGGCAAAGGTTACAGACTGTCTAACTGACTATTTAAAACATTCTTGACATGTACAGTTTCATAATAATATACAATAAATAATAAAATTCTGATATATATTATGTGTTTACAATGGTATAAGTTTTTGAAACTTCACTTTTGCAATTATGTTTATATAAATATATTTTTACCAAATATATATATATATATACACATCTTGAGAGACGTCATGTTCTGTAGTTCACTTACCTCTAGTTGCTAAATCAAGCTTTACTTCAATTGTTCGAAACGATGTCAACTAGAACCTAAAAAAACACCAAAGATAGGTCCATCAATACACAATTTCCCACTTAAAATCAATTTTCACACTTAAATAGTTTTATCCTAGACAATACTGATATATTCAAAATTCCCCATTTATTCACTTAACTATCAAATTCACTTTCAGATTTGATTAGATTTTTGGACTTAAAATATTGCTGCCTAAACAGATTTTTTTTTTCTTCCATTAACATAATCAGGTATTCATGAAGCTTCAGTATGGCTGAATGATATATATTTGATCAATTTATTATATATAGTTGAAGCCAATATTATTCTTAATATATATCAATCCCATTGTCAGCCCATTATTCCTTTAATACCGCCAAACTTAATGATGGAGCTGGACAAGTTTTGAACATTGTCTGGCCCACAGCAAAACATGAGATGGAATTGGCTAGAGTGTGGTCAGCCAATCTGAAAGAAATAAAACCAACATGGTGATACGCTGAAGCTAGAGTTACTTATATCTTTTCGTTGGCAGACTAACCATACTTCTATAGGTACTATAATTATCTATCAAAATTAAAAGCTACAAGATACCCTTCCTGCCATATAGCTATTTACATCACTCCTAATCTAATAAAATAAAAATATAGGACAACTTTTCCCTTAATGTAAGGATAGATGGAGATTCATGAGACCAACGTCTCCTAGTTCCTTTCCATGACACATGCCTATATGTACTTGCCTAGTCTAAGTGTGATAACAATCATAGGAGTCCTTTTTCCAATAATATAGTCATAGAAACCATACCGGCAGTCTTCACTCACAGTCACAGTGACGGAAGGCAAAGTTTAGTAGTGTGATGCGGCTCAAGCAAAAAGGCAGCCTCATAAGTATATGCACATGTAGCTTAAGAGGTAAAAGATTAGGGTTTTATTATTACTAGCCGCAAACCCGCGCAATGCGCGGGAAAATTTGACATCACAATTTTTTTTTTTTTTTTTTTTTTTTGGTGGTGAAGTTAAAAATGACGATAGTACTTGAGACTTTTTTTTTTTTTTTTTTTTTAATGAAAAAAAATGGGTAGAGGGGGCGACCTGAGTTGGACTTGAGACTTATAAGTAATAGTCACAAATTCATCTCAAAATAATGTGATTACATTGTAATATGGAGTAGTATATATTCTATAGGTAAAGAAGTCTATATATATATATATATATATTTTTTGATAAACATATGTGTGTGTGTATATATATATATATTTCCAAGGAAATATGTTGCAATTTTCTTTCAATTATTATAAATGGCAAGATATTTTGTAACATGTTATAATATAGCGAAATATGCATCAAAACCCAACACAATAAAAAAAAAAAAAAAAAAAAAAAAAAAAAAGAAGAAGAAGAGAGAATGTATAATTTTGATTAGAACATGAAAATGAATCTTGATTATTTCATATGGAAGCTAACATTATTTTTCATTTTTTGAGAAGTTAATGAGCAATTTATACAAACTTTGTTTATTAAACCAAGCTATAACAATTTATATTTTGATATTCACTAAACTCATACAAGCATGAAAATCAACTATTTTATAGAATCTTTTCTCCACAATTTAATAAACCTGAAAAACAGAGGAATCTAAATGTGTAGTAAATCTTAGTCAATCAATAAATAACACAAAAGGGGTAGGAGAAAGCAAAATTAGTATGATAGAATTGTTTATACATGCTCATAATTGTGTTTTAATACCATGGAACCAGTTCATTTTGTTGAGCTATTCACTTATTTATACATTTAATACTCTTGTTCTCTACGACTATATCTAGTTTGATCTCTTCCAGTTCTAGGCCTATGGCTTTAGCCCAAATCATAGCATATAAACCAATGATCATGCAAAATGAACCTAGCAAGATGAAGCCAAACAGAATTTCTAAATTTTAACAAATCAGCCAAGAAAATAGTAAGAGAAGAAAACAAAAGAAAACTTCAAAGAAGAGTATACTTGTTTGTGGAGCACCAACCCTAAACCAAAAAAAAAAAAAAAAAAGGTTTAATATATCCAATTCATATTGTGTTGTCCAATATGATAATAGTTGTTAAATACATTCTAGCAAGAAGGAAGAGAGAAAGATATTGAATAATAAACTATCATGTGTCAATGATCAATGAAATAAATTATAAATTACACCGCAAGAGTATTGCATTGCTGATTGTAGAATTGCCAATGAAATCATATATATATATATATATATATATATGAGTAATTGAGGGTTGACAACTAATTTGTAAGCCAACTGACAAACAACCTCCTCATTACAGTTTAGCCTGCAACCAACTAAGGGTTGAGGACTAATTTGTATATGAGTTTTGATATCTGACATGATTTATATCTATTTATAAATAAATAAAAACCCACTGATTGAAAAATAAAAATCTTTAAAAGTATCAATTTCTAGAAAATTTCACATTAGAATTTAGCCTAAAACCAAGAATGCCCAATTCAAACATAAATCAGAAGGTGTGGGAATGAGCACGTCAAATAGTCCAAACAATTTTATTTCCAATATTCAAACCCAATGTCTAGGATATTTAAGAGGTCATCATCAAATAGTTTATGACAGTTTATCTATGCTATAATCCCAGCATCTGTTCAAGCTTGTAATCTAACATAGGTGCGAAAATGCCAAGTAACACCAGTTGCTCCAAGAGGCCTTTTGTGTAACACCTAGTAGATATAACCAAGAAATAGAGCTTGGTTAATCTACAGGTGTTGTAATAGAGGGAAGCACAATTTCTAGTAACTAAAAAATATTTAGAATAATGGAATCTACAAATTAGAAACATATTGATTACTCCTATTTGCTATTAACCCTTCATGGTGCTACCTCAATACACAAAAAAAGATACAAAAATTCCATTGATCTAAATGCTCAATGAAACAGAGTGGTTTTGCTTCTGCTATACTTAAAATACTTATTTCCATGAGAAGAGAAGCCCATTGTTCACCAGATTTAGGGTATAGATTTCAACAAACACGGATAGAGTCCTTGGAAGCATGACAGCACATGAAAAGTGGGGTAAACTATGACCAGCCGAAATTTAGGGGAAAAAAATGGTAGATGGAAGAGTTGGTATTCTCAAAGTAGGTCTTCAATTTTTTTTTTTTTTTGAAAACATTATCACATTATGTTATATGTAAGGTTTAACTTTTAACTTTAACTTTTTTTTCATCTAAGCTGTGTAGGAGAGGAATTTATTGAGGGATGGTTGCAGAAAAGTTTTGAGGAATCTAAGATTGTAATTGCAGATTTTGTCCAACTCTCACAGTCTCACTGTTCTGCTCTATAGTTGCTGTCTAGCAAACCTCAGTTTGGCAAGAAAATTGTGGGGAAAACAATGAAATAAGCCAATATAAGTGCATCAACCAACCATAAAAATGGATTTTCAATTCCAAATTTTCAATAAATGATAAGCTATTTCCAAGTCCAATCAAAGATAAGTTGCAAAACAACAGGGCCTTGAGCATTTACATTCCAAGTTATTTCCAATCGGACAGTGGACACGGTTGCCTAAGCGAGAAGGTACAATTTCACCACAACTAATTGGGTATTAATCCCACCTATAACCTATTTCATAAATTAAAACCTCCCTTAAGCATAAAAATAAGACACAGAAAAGAAAAAAAGATACAATGTTTTGGATGAAAGTTGACCAACAATTCTCTGATTTGCCAAAGCACACTCCACTAAACTCGTGAATTACAAGAACAGCGTAGAGATCGAGATAAGACTTAAAGAGTTCATATCCGTATCAATTTTCCTAGGCTTTTCTCTCTCTCTCTCTCTGTGTTTCTCAATTAATCAATTATATCTGTGTCAAAGACCCAAATTCTCGGACCAATAATAAAGATTCAATTTTGAATGTGAGTTTGTCTTCCTTATAATCTCAGAAACTGAGTTGTGTGTTCAAAACCGAAAAGCAAACCACTACTACCAATCCATATAAATCAAAAGGCAATCTATTGGCAGTATTTCTGCAGCTTCTATCAGTATTAAACCAAAAGACAGAGCACCAATTAAAAAACACAGCAACCATAACAATCATCCACACCACAGCACGAAAGAGGCCGTAACAAAATGAAAAAAAAGGGAAACAAAAAACATCAAGCAAAAGAATGGAGCACAAAAAGAACTGGGATTTAGAGATACCTCAACTGAATCAGCCAGGTTCCGTCAGTATTTATATACTTTGAGGAGAGGAAGACAGGAAGGAAGGAACTCAGATAAGCGGCCGTTATTGTGAAACCGTAGAGCAGGAAGGTGGAGAGATTTTCACGATTTCAAATGGTATCAATTCCTTCCCTTCATGGTTTCAGACTCTCTGGTTATCCTTGAAACAATGCGTAACGCTGGTTGTCCTCACGCTGGTTGTTTTGAACTCTCTGGTTGTCCTCACGCTGTGCTTCTCACATAAAACCCTTCAGGGTTCCATGGTTTCAAATTTTTCCTTTAAGTTGAAAAGACCTTGGGCTGGGTTTTATGGTGGAAGTAAATAGAAAAAGAGTGGGCTGGGTTTTATGGTGGAAGTAAATAGATAAAGAGTGGGTTGGGATTTATTATTGAGATTTATTATAGGCTTGGAATTTATTGTGCAGATTTATTATTATTCTGAAATTTGTAAAAATTATTTTGAAATTGTAGGAAAAATAAAAAAAAATTTTAAAAAGGATTGGAATGACATGGTCGCTGACGTGGTGCAACGTGAGTGCAGCAACATTAAACTCTACGCTTCAGCTTTTAGTAATATATAGATTATTATTATTATTATTATTATTATTATTATTTTAAAACTTATCAAGGCCCATATATTTACTTCTACCACCTCAACTAGGCTTCATATTTCATAGCATTTACTTATTTTTAATATCTTAGGCCCAAATTAATTAAATTCATTTAATTGTGGGCCTCCTTTTTAATTTACACATAATAATTAAATTGGTGTCAAAAATTATGGGGTGTTACACTTCTACTCTAAACAATAGTTTCTAATGCAATGAGCTCGAAATAGTTCAACTGGTATGAGTTAACCTTAACTCACATGATTGAAATGCATGACTTCCCCTATACTAACTTTGTCACCCTTTGTACATTGTATCCCTACCTATCCCTTAGTAAGCTCTCAACCTTCATATGAAAAAAAAAAATACTACATTCACAATATTTTTACAATAATTTTACAATAGCAACAAAAAAATGGATATTCAAAAAGAAAGGGTAAAACAAAATAATGGAGAGCCATTTTAGAAGTGATGGTGCACTTTAACCAAAAAAAAAAAAAAAAAAGAAGGAAAGGAAGAAGAAATCATTTTTAATGGAGGAAGTCTTTTTTTTTTTTTTTCCCTTAATCATATGAAGGAAGGGTTTTTTATTTTCATTTTTATTTTTTGAGAACCTGAAGGAAGGGTTTTGATTGTATTGCACGCATTAGGATAGCTGCAAAAATTTGCTGGTGTAGCGTGTAACCGAAGTTTAAGAAAAATTATTGGACCAAGGACTCAGTGGTGCACATTTGTTGGGGGGGGGGGGGGGAGAGAGGGAAGCATATTTAATTAGTGTCAATTTGAGAACAGCTTATCTATTTAGATCCGCTTATTTTGCTAAAATTGAAATTTTTTTTGCTAAAAGTACTGTAGATAAAGATAAAATTTAGCTGAAATAGTACAATGAGACTCATAAATAGTACCAAAGTGCAGTGAGACCAATGAATAGTAGTAAAAATAAGCTGAATAGTAAAATAAGTTGACAAAAATAATTTTTGCCAAATGGACACTTAGCTGAGACTGAAAACTTTATAGTAGAAGTACTGTAGGTAAAGGTAAAAGGTAGTTAAAATAGTACAGTGGGACTCATGAACAATGTCAAAAAATGCAAAAGGACCCATGAATAGTTGTAAAAAAAGCTAAATAGTAAAAAAACTAGCTTTTTAAGCCAATACCAAATGCACACTTAGGGTGTGTTTGGATATCGCTTATTTTGCTGAAAACTGAAAACACTGTAGCAAAAGAATTTTTAAATGTGTGAATAGTACTATGGGACCTAGTTTTAATTTTTTTCCTGAATAAAGTACTTGTGGGTCCTATGAACAGTGCACGAGACCCATTGGAAAAGCAAAAAAATGCTTTTCTCTTCCAACATGGGACCCACAATGTACATTCTTAAAATTAAAAAAAAAAAAAAAAAAAAAAAAAAAGATAACCCCAAAATGCAAACACTGGCCTTTATCAGTTGTATCCAAACGGGTACTTAATGTAGTAAAAATTAAAGGCATGTAACCAAAAGAAATTGATAAAAAAAAAAAAAATGGAGCAGTTCAAAAGCACCCCAAAAAGAATAAATAAAAAAAATCATTTTCAATATACAGGGCTTCATTTAGATTTATATGAAGCATTTAATGGAAATCATTTTAATAGGAAAAAAAAATATCAACCAAACAATGTCCATCAAGAATAAAAGCTATACAATTCAAACATTTTAATGTGGTTTTTTTAAAAACAAAATATATTCAAACATTTTGGTGGAATTATTTGTGTACCTAGACTTATTGATTAACAAATTGCTACAGTATTAATTTTAATTTTTGGATAATTACACTAAGTGTTATATGCTTATATACATATTAACGAATAAACAAATGCAAATCCATACCTTTTGAATCAGAAAAAGGGGTTGATGAACTGGAACATGGTGGCCCAACTCGTCTATCTCTGAGCAGCTTAATTCATTCAATGCAAAAACCTTTACTTTGTCGCATTCAAATATATGCAACCATTTTAATGATGACCATTCTGAAGTGTGTTTTCCTTGATAGAAACACTTGAGTTCAGGTAACGAAAGAAGACTTAGAAGGAGTAATCGTGTGAACACAAATTTAGTCACTGTTTCCAATCCTTCTTCCATAGCAACAATTTCCTCCAATCCACAATCACGTATTGTTAGCCACTTAAGTTGTTTGAGACTTTTGGCCACTGAGACTGGAAGAAGACTTTTCAGGCTTTTACAGTTAGAAACGTCAATAGTATGCAGATTTTGAAATGTCAAAATTGCTTGGAGATCCGAACTCCATACATGCGTAAGCTTAGAAAGATTGGATAACCTCAAGACTCTCAACTTATTTGATACTGTATCACATATTTCATCAACATTTACCCCCCTAATGTCAAATACCTCTTCTACCGAATTGCAATCCCTTATATCCAATTCTTTAAGATTGTGGAGTCTTCTCAACATATTAGGCGGAAAAATGTGCATTAGATCTTTACATATAGCAACACCTAACTTTTTTTAGTTTGCAAAAAGGAATCTAGATCGAGTTAATGATTGTGCCACAACATCTTCAGTTTATCTTTGTCACTGATGCATATATCCTCAAAGTTAGAAAATGCAACCTACAATTCTCACATATTTATTGAATGAGTCAATAACATACCTTTATGTTTCCAAAATAATTGAGAAACAGAAGATTTAAGCTGGCTATAAGACAGAGAGACAAACATGGGAAAAGTTAAAATTAAATTGTATTCTAAAAAACCACGACGCTAGTACCACATCGAGCAAACTAATGAAAGAACTGAGGAAAAATGAAACAAACCAGCCTTTAATTGAAGAGAGATTGTGTGGGAGTACAGAAGTTCATCTCTTCAGGTTCTTTCTAAAATGTCATACCATTGCTCATGAAATTGAATTTGGTTATGTAAAATCTCGTGAAACATACCATTGCTGCCAAGTTTCTGACAAGAAGAGTGTTGAATGTGGATGCAGTGGGGAGAACATTCAAACCACTATGGCATTCATAGAATGGCTTTCGAATCAAGAATCTTGGTGACCAAATGCTATTGTTTATCTCTGATAATCTAGAGGATGTTAATAGGGTTTTACTCAGTGAGCCTTAGAGATTTGATAAGCATATGGTGGTAGTGCAGAATTACGATGTCAACATTCCTCTCTAGGATGTTAGTTTCAATAAAGCTTCCTTCTGGGTTCAAGTACATTACATTCTGATTAGGTATATGACAAAGGAAGTGGCGGAGGATATTTATGGCAATCTTGGGGAGGTCAATCGGTCAGGGATTCAGCCCACGGGGGAAGGTGGGTGTTTTATGAGGGTTAGAGTTACAGTGGATGTCTCCAAACCCCTCTGCCGTGGGAGAGTGGTTCATCTCGAAGAAGGGGGGAGAGTATAGGTATCTTTTAAGTATGAGAGGCTACCCAACCTCTACTATTAGTGTGGGTGTCTTGACCACAATGATAGGGAATGTGCTCTGTGGATTAAAAGCAAAGGGACACTGCCTGTGAGTGCAAAACAGTTTGGGCCATTCATGAGAGCTACTCAAGCTTTTAAGCCGAAAAATAGTGTTGTACATGTTTCGGGGTTTTACGATGACAGAAAGGGTAAACACCCCACCACCCAATACAAGCCTGAGGTAAGAACTCAAGCCCCATTGATTGTCATTCTGGTGACTAAGCCTCTACTACTCCATTCACAGGTGACACGGCTGATTTGGAAACAACTGGTTTGGTGGAAGGAGTTATTGCCCCTTATAATTCGAATTCAAACAATGCTACAGCTGGCGTACCTCCCACCTATCCGTTTATTTCGGGTCAAGCAGATATCACATATCCTTTTTTTAGCAGCTTCTAGATATAGATTGTGGATTGCAGAATTTTGGGGATCATAGGATTCAGAAGGAAGAAAATCTGGGTATCACAGCCAAGGAAATCTATGACGATCTCCTCTCGAATCAAGTAGGATGCAATAATTCAGCTCCACGTGCCCCCAACATGCAAAATAAATCCCAACACTCTGAGGTCAAACATCACTAAGCTTGCTTCCTGGAAACATATTACTCATACCCCGGATCTTAGTTTTGTCTCTCTATCTTAGGAGATTGTTTGCACTAAACGACATTTTTCAGTACTTGGAGAACTTGTTGATTTACCAAACAAGAAATTGGTGGTTTATCCAAATACTAGTCTTTCTTCTTCATCATTAGCGGAGGCTGTTCACCAACCCCACTGGGAGCAGTGAGTATACTATGTTGGAACTGTTGTGGACTTGGGAACCTGTAGACAGTTCAAGATCTTGGAGATTTAGTCCGGGCACAAGATCTTGTCGTGGTTTTTTTAGCCAAAACATGGCTAGATGAAGCTAGGCTAAATCTTTTGTGTGATACTTTAAAATTGAAGAATTTCTTTGGGGTTTCAAGAATTACATGTGAGGGTGGACTGGCTGTCTTTTGGAAGCAAGATTTTGATCTTCGGATTGAGAACTCATCTCCACAATACATTGATGCAATCATAAATTTTGGTAAGGACGATGTGTGGCACTTCACTAGGTTCCATGGTGCTCTTGAGACAGCTAGAAGGCATGATTCCTGGAATTTATTGAGGTCACTTCAGAGTCAACATTCCCTTCCTTGGCTTTGTGCGGGGGACTTCAATGAAATCACAAGTTCAAATGAGAAATTAGGTGGTCACCTATGCCCTAATAATCAGATGCAAGATTTCCAGGATGTGATTGATGAATGTGGTTTCCAAGACCTTGGGTACATAGGGAGTAAATTCACTTAAGCAAAGCACTATCCAGATGCAACTATTATTTGGGAAAATTTGGATAGTGCTCTTGGGACCAAGGACTAGGTAAGTTTGTTTCCTGCCTTTCAAGTGGTTCACCTAAAATGCGGGATGTCCGACCATAAACCTATCCATATTTACCTTCTGGGAATCCCGACAAGAAGACAGTGGCCATGGTGTTTTAAGCAAGTATGGTTATCTGATGTTGGCTGCAATGACACCGTGAAAGCAGCATGGGAGGCTGACTTAATGGGATGTATGATGGGTTGGGTTGGGGAAAAAATAAAGAGATGTCAGTGAGACTTGCAAAGGTGGAGCAAACATCTTTTTGTAATATATCTCGCACTCTCATTAAGAAAAAATCCACTCTCAAATCTGCAGAAGAGGCAGCACAGCTTGGAGGTGACTATAATCCAGTGTACACAATCAAAAAGGAAATCTCAGAATTATTACTTCTTGAGGAACAAATGTGGCAACAAAGATCTCATGCTCACTGGATGAGGTTGGGTGACAAGAATACAGCTTTCTTCCATAATAAAGCCTCACAAAGACTTCAAAGGAACAGGATTGATAGTCTCAGAAATAATGATGGTGTATTATGTACAAGGGAGGTAGAAATTTCAGGTTTATTGGTCTTGTATTATTAGTAGTTGTTCACTTCTTCCCAACCAACACAATTTAAGGCAGTCCTGCAAGTAGTCCCACGGGTTGTCACTGCTGAAATGAATTCCACGATGACTGGTGAGTTTACAAGGGCAGAGGTTGATTTGGCTTTAAAACATATGGCACCTCTAAAGGCTCCGAGTCCACACTGTTAGGACATATGTGTTTCACTTATTAAGAACATATGTCATTCTTTTATGTAATTGGCTAATCCTTTGACAAAACACACTTTACTTGTAATTGGGTAGATCTAGGTGTTTTTAATACTTCAAGAAACTGTGTTTCAAGATCAAGTGTTGAAGTCATTAAGTTTGTCCAAGAAACAAGCTGAGAAGTGCAAGTTCATTAAAGCTTGACAGCTAGCATGTGTCGAGGTTTAAGAAGTTGTTCAGCCCGTGTGCTCGACACCTCTTATCTGTCGAGGTTTAAGAATTGCAGAATTTTGATATGATTTTCTTGGGATCCGTGAATGTGTCTTTGGGCTTTCTTTTCTCCTAACCCTAGACATATAAAAGGATTATTTTAAGGACCGTCAAAGAGTTAATAAGTTGCACAAGCATTGAGCAAAGTTTGTTCAAGCAAATTGTGACTGAAGACAAAAGTTTTGCCCTAATTCATCATTCATGAAGAAGTTGTTGTGTATGTGCACCATAGGGTTTTGTGACCAAGCATCTTCTTGATCTTCATCGTGTGGGATGAACTAAAGAACTTTGCAGCCAACAACCTTCTCTAGTTAATGATTGAAGTCGCATATTGGGATCCACGTAATTGGTTAGTCAAGTACTTGGGAGCCGTGCATCAAAAGGAGAAATTGTCACTATAGAACAAGTCCAATTGGGTATTGGGGTAAAGGTTCAACTGTAGGTTGGTATAAAGTACTAGGAATCCTTTACTTGTAACTGCTTGTTGTGATAATAGTGGAATTTCGGGAGTGGTGATCTTAAAATCACCCGGTAGGGTTTTTGCCGTATAGGTTTTCCCCATTCGTAAACAAATCACCATGTCAAATTTATTTTCCGTTGCACTTAGTTTTAATTGGTGATTTGTTTGTACTATCATGCGCTTTGCATGTTAATTTGATTAATTAATAACTTGGCTAATTAATTAATTAATTTAATCACAAGGGGTCAATACGTTTTTGGCCTATCACTGATGGTATGCCCCCTATCTTTTACCAACATTATTGGCAACATATTGGATGTGATGTGTCTCAAGCAGTTTTATCTTGTTTGAATTCTGGAAAATACCATCTGACTTAAATTATACTTATATTACTCTGATCCCCAAAGTTAAGAGTCCTGATAAGGTCACTGAATACTGACCCATCTCTCTTTGTAACATTTTATATAAGTTGGTTTCCAAGATACTAGCCTATAGATTAAAAAAAAAAATCCTCCCTCATGTTATATCATATTCACAAAGTGCTTTCCAATCAGATAAAGCAATCTCAAATAACATCCTAGTGGCCTTTGAAACTCTTCATCATATGAAAACTAAGAAAATTGGGAAGAAGGGCTTCGTTGCCATGAAGTTAGATATAAGTAAGGCTTAGGATAGAGTGGAATGGTTATATGTTGTAAAATTTATGGATAAAATGGGTTTTGATCAAAAATGGATCCAACTCGTTTATAAGTGTATTAGCACTGTTTCTTATTCAATCCTGGTGAATGGGGAACCCTCGAGCATTATTAAACCTACAAGGGGTATTAGGCAAGGGGATCCCCTCTCCCCATATTTATTCCTCTTATGCTTAGAAGGGTTAACCCAGCTTATTAAGAAAGCGGTGCAAGTTGATAAAATTAGAGGATATTCTCTTTGTAGGTATGGACCTAAAATATCTCAATTATTTTTTGCAAATGACAGCTTGCTGTTCTATATAGCTCAATTGGGGGATTTTCAAACTATTTAAGCTCTTCTTGGAGTATATGAAAAGCATCGGGACAACAAATCAACAAAGAAAAGATGAACCTCTTCTTTAGTAAATCAACCTCAAAAGGTGATAAAATTGCATTAAAAAATCTTCTTGGTGTGGCAGAAATAAAGGAATATGAGAAGTATTTGGGGTTACCTACAGTAGTTAGGAAGAATAGAATAGCTAGATTGAATTACATCTATTAGGTTCTAAGAAATTAGGAACTAATGTGTATTAGAGCTTCAAATTATAATGTGTTAGCAAACCATGATCAAAACTTAGAGTCTAGATTTAGGTTGCTCAAAGTGTGTTTAATTGTAAAGTTGGAATCGAGTGATTACAAGATTTATTGGTGTAAATCTACAAGGCTTGATCGATCGAAAATTAGACTCGGTCGATTGAACCTCATGCAGATTAATTTTCTAGCAGATTTTTCCAACTCAGCCCAAGCCCGATTTGACATGTAGGGTTTTATGTTTTATTCCAAGTATAAAAGGAAAAACCCTAGCTATGTTTTAGAAGTTTTTGATGTGCTATGTGTTGAATCTTTTGTGAGATTTAAAGGTGTTTACCTTCATATACACTTAGGGTTATCAAGATCAAGATTCATATCAAGAGCTTGGTGATCGCTTCAGTTGCTGCATAAAGAATTTAAAGAAGATCTGAAACCTTTGAGTGAAGTCTCAAAGTCACAAGTAGGAGAACTTGTGGTTGCTGTGGATCAAAGAAAGAAGTAGTCCGTGGACTTAGAGCTATCATGTGGTCGTGGTAGTAAGTTTTCTATTCGAGGTAGCAATAGGATGTTAGTGGTCAAAATTCTACTGTACAAATTTCAATTCTTTCATAGTGGATCTGTTTTACCTTGAGGATAGTTAGCTTAAATCCTCCCCAAGTTTTTTACCGGTTTGGTTTTCCTGGGTCATCAGATCTTTGTGTTCTTTATTTTCCACTGCTTTATTATTTATGGTAATTTGAGCTAAACCTAATCCTGAATAACAATCTTGTTAATCAACTTAGTATAATATTAGGTTAAGCATATTCTAGTAAGGGGTCTAAAAACGTACAAGTGGTATCAGAGTAGGTTAGCTCTTGTTTTTGGATCCTTTGATCTAATAGTTGATCCTTAACCCCTGTTGTCATGGAGCACGGTCACTCTCTTGTGATCTCACCTCACTTTGATGGGAACAACTATGTCTACTAGAAAGTAAGGATGAAAGCATTCTTGAAATCTATTGATGAGAGAGTTTGCAACTCCATTGAATACGGATGGGAGAAACCAGCTACTCCTATGAGCGAATGGTCAACTTCTTCGAAAGAAGCAGCCGCTTTTAATAGCAAAGCCATAAATGCTATTTTTAATGTTGTTTCTATGGAGGAATTCAAGAGAATCTCTAATGTTGAGGTTGCTCATACTGCATGGAATATTCTCCAAACTGTGCATGAAGGCATAAAGGCAGTTAAGATTAATAAACTGTAGCAATTAACTACTAAATTTGAAAGTATTAGAATGTCTGATGATGAATGTTTTGATGAATTCTATGCTAAACTGAATGATATTGTTAACTCTGCTTATAATTTGAGTGAAATTTATGATCAACCTAAAATTGTTAGGAAGATACTTGGATCCTTGTCTAAGGACTGTAGACCCAAAGTGACTACCATTACTAAAAGCAAGAATGTGGACTCCATCCCTATTGATGAGCTTGTAGGATCTTTTCAGTCCTATGAGTTAGACCTACCTAAGACAAACAAATCCAAATTAATGGCTCTTAAGTCAGTTGATGATGTTGATGGGAATGGATTTGATGATGAACTCTCTTCTACAGAGATTGCTTATCATGCCAAGAACTTTAGAAACTTTCTTAGAAACAACAACAGAAGGGCAAAAGGTAAAAACAATGTTGAACCTAGGAATTTTAAGAGGAATGAACCCTCTAAAGTGAACAATACTGATAAATCTAAAAAGAAAGTAGGTCAACCCTCTAATAATTCTTTGGGACAACAATGTTTTGGTTGTCAAGGGTATGGTCATGTGAAATCAGAATGTCCTACATTCTTGAGATCAAAGGGTAAAGTTATGGCTGTAACCCTTAGTGATGATGAAGCTTCTAATCATGAGTCTGGTAGTGATAAGGATGGAAACTTCATTGCTTTCACAGCTACTGTTGTAGTTGATGAAAGTGTTGTGGTTGAAGAAAACCTTTCTGATAGGGAACTCTCTGAATGTGTTGATTTGCAAGAAGTTTATAATAAGCTTTGCAAGGTTGCTGCAAAGGATGCTATGAATGTTGACTTAGGTTTGAAGAAAATCACTTCTCTTGAACTTGATAAGAAAAATTTGTTGTTGAAATTGTTTAATGCTAATGAATTGATTAATAAGGTGAAGACTGAAAACATGTTGTTGCTTGATAAGATTAAGAACTTGGAACTATAATTATCTATTGCTAGAGAACAAACAAATAGGTTTGCTAGTTCTAAACTTGATCACATGTTGAGTATTCAGAAGTCTCCCTCAAACAAAACTGGTCTAGGTTTCGCTGATAGCATCTCTATGCCTGAAACTCATTCCACAAACTTTGTGTCGGGGAGATAAACACCTTGGGGAGCTTCCTTGAATAATTAATATAACATATAGAGACACACTTAAACCCAAAAGGCCTAAGCCCTATGGGTATGTGCTCAATTATGTTATATTAACCACTCATTCTTCTCATCTTTATTCAATGTGAGACTTCACTCACACGTGTAACCCAACAATCTCCCTCTCACGTGTGAGTCTCTGCCACTCTGTGGGATTTAAGACTTCTCTGTGGGTCATGAATAAGTCCTACTCGCTCCCCTTTGCCTAATGGGCTTTTCACTTCATCAGCGCGCCATCCATAGGTCTCTCGTACGTCATCCATGGGAACCACGTGTCAACCCCACACGCATATCCATGGGAACCCCGCACGTTCATGTCCATGGGAACCTTGCACCTCATCATTGTCTACCACCATTGGCAATAATACTCTTTTGTTGGGCCTTTTCCAGGATCGTCTGTGTGGGCTTTATGGGCTTGCTTGGTGTAATATACCGCCTCTGCTTTAACTACGAAAGGGACCTGCCTTGCTCCATTTGCGAAAGGGCTTCAAGTACACACACCTCGTTCCCGCTCCAACTGCGAAAAGGAACCTCTATAACCTTGCAATCTTTGCCCCACACCACCATGGGCTCTGATACCACTTGTCGGGGAGATAAACACCTTGGGGAGCTTCCTTGAATAATTAATATAACATATAGAGACACACTTAAACCCAAAAGGCCTTAACCCTATGGGTATGTGCTCAATTATGTTATATTAACTACTCATTCTTCTCATCTTTATTCAATGTGGGACTTCACTCACACGTGTAACCTAACACTTTGTTTCTTCTTCTAAGCCCCCCAAGAGTGAGATTGTTAAACCAATAGAAGTTACACCACCTCCTAGGAAGGTTAGGGTTGATCTTAAAGAGTCTATGCCTAAGAAACCTAATCTCCCCAAGGATAAGTTGCAAGATAGACCATTGTGTGTTTGTCATTTTTGTGAAAAGACTGGGCATATTCGTCCAAATTGTTTCAAGTTGCAAGCTGCGAAGCGAACAAATAAGCCAAAAGTATATATGCATCAAGCACAAGATCCTATGATACTTATTGGTGAATTGGTTAAGGCTTTAAACCTTTAAACCAATCCTGGAGTTGGTCATCATTCTCATATGAATAATAACTTCAATGCTAGAGTTGCATCTAAAAAGTTTTGGATGCAAAAAGCTCAATCTAATTGAGTCTTTTTGACATGGTCCTTGTGCTTCATCTCTCTATTCTTTGTGATCATTCTTCTTTTGTTGTTTTGGGTTTTTTAGGATTTGCATTGCATAACACTTATGCATTTCATGATAGGTTTTTTTTTTTTTTTTTTTTTTTTTTTTTTTTTTTTAAATAAAAAATAAAAAAGGAAAAAGGAAGGAAAAATGTGTTTTGTATCATTTATCTTGGATTTATAATCAAGTTTGGCCATATTATATTTTACATAACATGCTTGTGTACCTTGTTTAGCTTGAATGAGCTTATTTTACTGCAATTTGCTAGTTTTAGCTATGTAGTGCATGTTGTGTGGGAGTTGTTTATAGTTTTTGATCACTTGATCTTGATTTTGAAGTCACATGCTTTTGATTGTTTGGATTAACACTTAATGAGAAAGGCATAAATAACCATCTCACCACTGTTTACTAGCCAATCATGAACATTTTAATGCATATCATAAGATTTTGTGCTCAAGAAAGTGTAGCACATGCACAAAAAGAACATAAGGTGTAGCATCGAATTAAAACTAAAATTGGTGTGTACATTATTGGGCTATAATAATTCCACAATGAAATAAAATTTGTGTGTATAATATCTGGCTTAAATATCAATTTATCAAGGAAATAAAATTGGTGTGTACATTATGAGGCAATACAAGAAACTTACATAATTGCAAGCTTGTTTTCTAGTATATGTGGGAGTTATATGATGTAATTCTTTAGGCGTTAGTCTCTATCAAACTTATATGATGAATTTTGTAGAAATTGTGATTGATTACTATCTACATATCACCTCATATGTATCTCAAGCTTTTACTAGTTGCACACACTTCACGTGTTATTCTTTGCTAAACTTAGTGCATGAAATTGTGTGTGAATTTGGTTTCGTCATCCAAGATTATATGTTCCTTGAATTTGATACAAAATATGTTTAATGTTTGATTTTTTAGGGACAAATTAGTTGTAAAACTTGTTTTTGGAAGATCTAGGTTGAATTCAAGTGTTTTTGAAAAATTTATAATCTCATACTCATGCATTTCATTCATGAAACACTATGCTTTGAGGAGGCTCTGCATTAAATTGCTCTGTTTTTAAAAAATCTATTTTTTCCAAATTTTCGATCGATCAAATCTGTCTCTTGAACAATCGAAAATGCGATAAAAATTTTGGTTTGATTCTGCCTAGCTTGATTGATGCTGGATCGATTGAATCTATTTTTCAATCGATCGAGGATAATTTTTGACCAATCGAAATTTGATCAGAAGGTGTTTTAAACGAAGCTTTTCTCACGTGTTCTTCACACTTTTCAATTTTTCAAAAGCTTTTTCACTGTTCTTCTTTGAGCGATCGAATCCAAGCCAATTTTGTCATTTTCTTCCTAAAATTTCTCAAGTGTTTTTGCCTTCAAGTGCTGATAAGACCTAAATATCCTTCCTTTTTCATTAAAATCACAATTTTCATGCATTTTTCATTGGCATTTTCGAACAAAAGAGATTAGGGATTTTGATTTTTCAATTTTTTTTAATCACTTTTGTTCAATGGGTTTTTGTTCCTATATGATATAAATTTGAATCCTATGCATTAATTTGATTAATTTTGTGATTTGGGAAAAATTGAAATTTCTAAGGCTTGAAACTTTAAGAAATTGGGGATTTTGTTCACTTTGGCTAAAATTGATGAAATTGACTTGTGTTATTGGTTGATAATGCCATTATATGATGTTATCTAACTAGTGTAATGATAAATTGATCAATTTGTTGGTTTTTTGAAATTGTGTTTTTCAAAATTTGGGGTTTTTGCTCTAAACCTCTGTGTTCAAGTCAATTGATGTTTGATGAAGTAAAATTGAACAAATTTCAATGCATTAGAGCATGCATCATATGTGCATTCATTGCATGCATCATATAATAGATTGTTATTTGTTGATATTTTTGTGCTCTAACTCTCTCTAATGCAGTCTGCCCTTGTGTTTTTTTCTTTGTTTCTGTTTTCCTTTCATCCTAATTCCTTAGCATCATGGTTAGGAAAACTAGAGCAAATAAGAAAACCACCACTACCTCTACCCCTGCAATTAATAGTGATAGGTTCGAAACCATGAAAAACCAAGAGACCTATGAGAAGCTTAATATTTTAGGTCGGTATGGGCTGAGTGAAGGTCATTCTAGATGAGTTAGATTCGAAGATATGTAGGAATTTTAAGCGTAGGGGCTTGAGCATCCTCCTCTAGTAGCCTTGATTAGAGAGTTCTATTCCAGCCTCTCTGTCCACTCCGATGATTCCAACATCCAATATGTGAGGAGTTGGATAAGGGGTGAAGAGTATGTCATTACTCCTGAAGTAGTGGCCTCTACTCTTGGTGTACCTTTGGTACAGCAGCCTAAGTACCCATACACTAAGTCCCCTCCTCTTGATGACATTATGTCTTACATCACCGATACTTCCATCAGTTGGGGTACTGATCCTCATATCACTTCACATGAGCTTTCTGAGATTCATTATTTATTTTTCTAGATTTCTTATCATTCTATTTGGTCTACCTCTCATTTACACACTATTCCCATTGAACGGTGTGCTTTTTTGTATGCTTTAGTTACCGACACTCCTATGAGCTTTCCTAATCTTTTCATTCGTTCTCTTGGTCTATAGGAGTAATGCTAGGATTTTGTAACATTTAGGTCCAGAGGATTTTCCCGCGTCTGAGCCCATTCATATTATAACTCCCATAGGTGCCACCTTTCTTGGGCAAAGAGCAGCTCATATGAAAGCTAGCTCTAAACGCCCTAAAGTTGAGTCTTCTACAGGTGCATCTAGGCCTCCTACATCTGGCTACCCAACTACTGAGGAGTATGTCGATCCCAATGCTACTATTGATCCTCCACCATCTTCATCGAGTGACGCTTATATATGGAGTATGCTGGAGACTGTCATGACCGTTCAAGCGACACATAGACAAATTTTGGTGGATGTGCTTGCTGAGCTTCAGGCTTTACGAGCTGCTTTGGTGGGTGCTCGATATTGTACTCCACCTCCACCTTTTGATGATCAGTTATGATTGCCCTTTGGCAATTCATCACAAAAGGGGGAGTACATATCATGTTGATAGGGGGAGTTTTTGTTGATATGGGGTGTTTATTTATTTTTTTTTTTTTTATTTATTTTTTTTTTTTTGGAGCTAGTCTTTGATGTATTTCTTTTATTTTGCTCATGATGTATTTATTTTTGTGGGTTGTATATGTTAGGGGGAGACACTGTGTTTTATGTTTCTTTTATTGTTTCTTGTTTCACATATGATACATTGGTTATTGATTTATATTATGAGGTTATTCATGGTATATGTCTTTTATTTTATGTTTTTTGAAATCAAGAATTTATTTTGTTTTACTTGTATATTTTCCACACATGCATTTATGTGTTTGTTGAGTGTTTCAAGGATATACAGGTTAATTTAGTCGTGGCTGCTGTCTACATTGGCAACTGATAGGTTGAATTGTTGTTGTGGATCAAAGAAAGAAGTAGTCCATGGACTCGATGCTATCATGTGGTCGTGGTAGTAAGTTTTCTATTCGAGGTAGCAATAGGATGTTAGTAGTCTAAGTTCTATTATAAAAACTTCAATTCTTTCATAGTGGATCTGTTTTACCTTGAGGATAGCTAAGTTAAATCCTCCCCAAGTTTTTTACCAGTTTAGTTTTCCTGGGTCATCAAATCATTGTATTCTTTATTTTTCGCTGCTTTAATATTTATGATAATTTGTGCTAAACCAAATCCTGAATAACAATCTTGTTAATCAACTTAGTATAATATTAAGTTAAGCATATTCTGGTAAGGGGTCTAAAAATGTACAACATCAAAGAAAGGGTTTGGGAAAAGCTTCAAGGGTGGAAGGAAAAGATTCTATCTCAAGCCGGTAAAGAAATTTTGCTCAAAGCCATAGTCCAAGCCATTCCAAATTTTGCCATGAGTTGCTTCAAACTACCTATAGGTCTTTGCAAAGATATTGAGGTCATGATCTAGAAATTTTGGTGGGGGCAACGGGGAGATTGTAGGAAGTTGCACTGGAAAAATTGGGAAACATTGTGCAAAGCCAAAAAGGATAGGAGCCTATGTTTTGAAGACCAAAGCAAAGTTAATGATGCAATGTTGGCAAAACAGGTTTAGCGGTTAATATATGATGAGGATTTTCTTTTTTTCAAAGTGTTTAAAGCAAGATATTTTCCCAATTCTTCTATCTTTAAAGCAAAGTCAAATGGAGGTTCGTTTGCTTGGAAAAGCATTATGAAAGCAAGGAAAGTCATCAAGATGGGAGCAAAGTGACGAGTGGGGGATAGGAAAAAGATTCAGATATATGGAGAATAGTGGCTACCAAGTGATGGAGAGGGTAAGGTGATTTCCCCAGCCTCTGGATTACCTTCAGATGCTGTTGTTGCTGACCTTATAGACCCCACGTCGGGTTGGTAGGACTCTCAGATTGTAGACCAAAACTTTCTGCCCTTTGAAGCTGCTAAGATAAAAGCCATACCCATAAGCTTTGTGGCTCAGGAAGATATCATTATCTGGCCGAAGAGCATGGATGGATCTTATACTATTAAGACATGTTATCAAATATTATGCGAAAAGCAGCCTTGAGATCATGCCTCGAGTTTACACCCAAACATAGTAAAAGGCCTTTGGAAAGGTCTATGGAAGCTACGAGTCCCAGGGAAGATTAATCATTTTCTTTGGCAAGCATGTTCAAACTCTCTCCCAACAAAACACAATTTGTGGAAATGGAGAATGGTGGCTAATGAGGTCTGCGAAATCTGCAATTTCCACCCTGAAACTATCTTGCGCTCCCTGTGGAACTTTGAAGCTAGCTATGCTGTTTGGAATCGGAGTTTTGGCTGGATTGATAGAAGGAAAGTTAATCGAGGTGATTTTGTTGACCTCTGGAATTTGATTAGCTCCAAACCCCAAGCAAGGGAGCAGTTTGTTGTCACGGCTTGGTTCATCTAGAATCAGCAAAACAGACTTCATTTACATTAGGCAATCCCACCATTATCAAAAGCTTCGAATGAAGTCAGTCATTACCTCCTCGAGTACAGGAAGTTTAATGCAGCGCCAGTGAAGGTGAAACCAATCAGAGCTGAGAAATGGAAGCATCCAGATAGTCGATGCTACAAGACTAACTTTGATGGTGTAGTCTTTGCTAAATCAGGTGAAGCTAGGATTGGGGTGGTTATCAAGGACTCTAGGGGTCAAGTACTGGCTTCACTGTCTGAGAGAATCCCAAACCCCTACTCTGTTGCTGTTCTAGAGCTGCTAGCAGCAAGGCGTGCCGTCTCCTTAGTCAAAGAGCTTGGTCTGGATGGTACTATCCTAGAAGGCGATTCAGAAATCATCACCAATGCTCTCAAGAATGGCGATATGTTCAACTCAGCATATGGACATCTCCTCATTGACACTTTGTCTCTTTTAAACTCTTTAAAGAGTTGGTCGATTCTCATACTCTTAGGCTAGGTAATGCTATAGCAAATGCTCTAGCTAGGAGAGCAAAAATTTCTTTCCCATCTACAATTTTGTTGGAGCATGTTCCCCCAGATATAGTTAACTTTGTTTATGCTGATTTACCAGCTTCTTGAATAATATATTTTAGATGGTCTTTTTCTCAAAAAAAAAAAAAAAAATCATAGTAACTCACATAATAGAAAATAAGATATATACAAAGCAAAACAGGGGATTATAAAAATAGAATTATCTCTTCATTGAAGAGAGGTTGCACAGAGAATTCATTGTAAGTAATTAGGAAGTAGTAAATTCTCTCTTACGACTAGATTAGTTAAACTATTGATTTCAGTTTCTCATTTTTTTCATTAAAAAAAAAGTTTCTTATAAAGAAACAAAGCCTCTCATTGTAACATATACTCACATTTTCTTCTTCAATAAAGATCATTAAAGAGACAGAATTTTTGACATACCTAAATATTTCTTAAGCTAGGTACCTATATTATTGCCATTTCATTTGAGGCAACTTAGCAACCAATGTGAGGAAAGAGCCATCAAAAGATAAATTCGTTATAATCTTGCCAAATGGCTAGGTTATAATTGCAAGTTACATCTTACTTTTATTAATTAATATTTAATGTTTTAATAATACTATTTCTGCTATAAGCTTTTATTACAATAAAATTTTATTTAAACAAGCTATACATATTAACATTTTTTATCACAAAAATATGAGAGGTGTTATGTCCACTATTAGAAGATGTTCATCGAACTTTCAAAGAATTGAACATTCATTGACTAAAGCTTTGTAAAAGAGCCAGAGGCAAATTTGTCTTGCCATACAATTTTCAAGTTAGGCATATGGGAGATTATCAATATCTCCAAATTGGGGAATGCAATTGGTAGGGCCCATACTATGAGTTCTCGATATAGGAAACAATCATAAACGTAATGCAAGACAAGATATAAACTAAACAAAGATACCAATGAATTCTATGTTTAGATGGAAAATGTATTTAAGGTTTTTAGCGGTGGATTTAGGAATTTTTTTAGTTGGTCTTTGAAAAATTTAAATTAAACAAAATTTAATAAAAATAAATTTTGAATATATAAACGTCACAATATATATATATATATATATAATCATTGTATGATAGTTTCATTATCAATACTATCAGCTACATCTTTTTTATTGTACACAACAAAGCAATCATTAAACTATGAGAAATGCTATGTCCACAACATTTTCCCAACAAATCCTAAGTCATAAATTATTATTGGTTGTTACGGGTGGGTAAAAAAGTAATTTAAGTTCTGAATTCAACTTAGAATTAATATCAATGAACCACCTACAATTTATTGTAAAAATATTGTGAAAATATTGTAAACGTAGCACTTCTCTTAAACTATTGATCTCCCATTCAATTACTAATAACTTGTCCAAATAAGTAACAATATAAACAAAATGTATCTTCCGTTTTTTATGATATTTTCCCACTAATTTTTGTATTCTTTAAACTAATTAGGATTAAATAGACACGATGCTCTACTATTTTTTTTTTAGGAAACATGGCCAAGAGTTTGACAAGAATCTCTTTGTAAATATGCTCTTCTTCATTCATTCTGATCATTAGATTAGGATGAAAAGATGAAACTTTTTCTCATAGCCTAAGATTTTAATGAAGATTATTCAAGTCAATACAAATTTTCTTAGAAGGTGAATCTTGCAATATAAGTGATTTCCTTATAACAAAATTTGCTCCACTAATTTTTTTTTTAGGGAAACATGGCCAAGAGGTTAACAAGAATCTCTTTGTAAATATGCTCTTCTTCATTCATCTTGATCATTAGGATGAAAAGATGAACATTTTCTCATAGCCGAAGATTTGAACAAAGATTATTTAGGTCAACACAAATTTGCCTAGAATGTGAATCTTGCAATATATGTGATTTCCTTATAAGAAATTTGTTCATAGTGCTAGCAAAAGAATAAAGGGTAAACTATAAGTTCATTCAATATATTCAACTTAGGCATTTATTTATTATATTAATCATGTTCAATAAAGTATTTAGGTATTATTTTAGTGCATATGCATGTGTACAAAATGTAACACATAAATTCAACAAATTGAGCTAAAGAAAAAAGCAAGCACAAACTAATTATTTGAAAATGTGCAGTTTTTTTAGAAGAAAAAAAATAGCAATTTTAAAAATATTCCTTTTTTGAAAACACAATTTCTTTGAGCATGCCATATGATTTTCAGCTAATTGATCATGCTATATGATTTTTAAGTTTCCCAAGTGCAAGATTCTCAATGTTTCCAAACTTGGGAATGCAACCTGCTAGTCCATCCCGTGTGTAATATTGACATATCTAATCATAATAACTTGCATAATAGAAAATAAAATATATACGAAGTAAAACAGGGGATAATAAAAATAGAATTACCTCTTCATTGAAAAGAGGTTGCATGGCAGTTTGAGAGAACTCCTCTAAATTCACTTCCATAAGTTCTTTGCTCAATGAAATGTATGAACTAACAGGTTTGAATATGATTGACTCCAATCTAGGGCATCTTTCTATCACCATAACCTTCAATTATGGAAGTTTGATATTGCTTCCTACACAGAATCTTTCGAGGACTGTATCAGAAAACAGAATGTAGCTAACACAGTGAAGCTAGAGAGAAAGATAGAGAGAAAGGAGGAGAATCAAGAATTGAAGCTCTGAAAATATCTGAATCAATTGATTAAAAATATAGTTATAGAAAGATTTATATAGCCTAAAGATCAAAGAAAATAATCTAACCACCTCTAACCAATTCCTGATTACACGGATCAGCTTCCCACCATCTGATCATTATAATATCCAATTGATCATCACCTTACACGTGTCAACACAAATAAACTAACTACATTACAATAGAAAACTACATGTAAATTGATTACACCACTATAGAAAGCTACAGGTCGTATGTTTTTGTAGCTGAGCTGTTTAATGGACTTCATCAACACATGTATATATTCTGCCCCAATACTTTGCCTCTCTGCCTAATCAAAAACCTCATCTTGAAATACTCTCATTTACCTTCAAACTTTGACATTCCCCCTCAAGATGAGAAACTAATCTGTTGCTTGCATCTGCATCTGTTTTCTTTGCAACTGATCTATCACCATCTAAGACTGAACATTCCCCTTGAGGAAGAGAAGCTGAAACATGAATATTCATAACATTCATTTTACTTAACAAATGTCTCAACTGTGAACTGTTAAGGGCCTTAGTGAGCAAATCTGCCAGCTGAGTGTGTGTGGGAGTGAAAAATAGCTTAACCACTTTGTCTTGCACCTTATCTCTAACAACATGACAATCAACCTCTATATGTTTGGTTCTCTAATGAAACACAGGGTTTTCTCCAATATAAATGGCTGCTTGATTATCACAAAATAGAAGAGCAGGTTAGGGATGCCAAATCTCCAAATCCTTCAACAATGACAGCAGCCAAGTCAGCTCACACACAATGACAGCCATAGCTCTGTATTCTACCTCAGCAGAAGATCTAGACACTATAGATTGTTTCTTAGACTTCCAAGATATTAAGGAATCACCTAAAAATATACAATAGCCTGTGGTTGATCTTTTGGTGTCTATACAAGCTGCCCAATCAACATCTGTATAAGCCTTCAAATGAAAATCTGAAGATGCAGACAAGAAAATTCCTTGACCTGGACAGCCCTTTATGTACTGCAAAATCTTATAAGTTGCATCTAAGTGAGGCTTCCTTGGTTTGGACATGAATTGACTCAACTTGTGAACTGAGTAGGCTATGTCTGGTCTGGTGATGGTTAGGTATATCAATCTCCCTACTAACCTTCTGTAGACTCCCGGATCAGGTAACAAAGTACCTTGTAGCTTGCTCAACTTTAAATTCTGCTCCATTGGTACCTTACTAGGCTTACAAGCAGACATACCAGCATCCTTTAGAATCTCCAAAGCATATTTTCTTTGGCATAAGCTGATCCCTTTGGCTAATCTGGCTATTTCAAGACCAAGAAAATACTTCAAGCCTCCAAGGTCTTTAAGCTTGAAGTGTTGATCTAAGGAGACTTTGAGTGTTTCAACCTCTTGAATATTGTTGCTGGCTATGAGAATGTCATCAACATAGACCACTAATGCTATGAAAGAACCACCAAGCCTCCTTGTAAATAGTGAGTAATTAGCCTTGGATTGTTTAAAACCAAGCTGTTTGACAACAGAACAAAATTTAGCATTCCATTGTCTTGAGGCTTGTTTGAGTCCATATAAGGACTTATTTAACTTGCAAACAACATTCCCTCCTTTGCTGTGAAAGCCTTGAGGGAGTTGCATATACACCTCCTCATGTAAATCCCCATTCAAGAATGCATTGTTGACATCTAACTGTACCAAGTGCCACCCTTTCACAGCAGAGATAGCAAGAAGGGTTTTAACAGTAGTTAACTTGGCAACAGGGGAAAAAGTGTCAGTAAAATCTAATCCCTCTTGTTGAGTAAATCCCTTTGCAACTAGTCTTGCTTTGTACCTCTCCACAAATCCATCTGCCTTGTACTTAACCCTATAGACCCACTTGCATCCAATTGCCCTTTTGTTGAAAGGCAAAGGAGTAAGTGTCCAAGTATTGTTAGAAACCAAAGCTACAATCTCAGCATTCATGGCATCTTTCCACTTAGGATCCTTAATAGCCTCATGATAGAATCTTGGGTCAGGGATTGAGGTAATAAGGGAGCAAAAATGTGCATAGGAAGGAGAGAGTTGGGAAGAATTAATGTAATTAGAGAGAGGATATTTAGTACCTGATGGAAGAATAGAACCTGACTTGTTGCTGCTGAGAGGAGTGGACTGTGTAAGTTCATTTGAAGTAATGGTGCTGCATTTGTAATCCTTCAAGTATGTAGGAGCCTTAGAAGGTCTAGAAGATCTTCTTAGGGAAGGAATAGATGCAGGTGGAACATTTATAGGATTTTGAGCAACTAAAGGGATAGTAACAGATTCTGTAGAAGTGGAATGACTAGAATCTGATATGGCAGATTCGGGTACAACAAATTCAGGGATGACAGTATTGATATGATCTACTGCTTGATTTGAAACTTGGGTAGGATTACAGGGGGAAGAAGAAGTGAGTGAAGATGGGAGGACAGGATCAAGAAAAATGGCATCAACTGGGGTTGCCACATTAGGACAGATATGTGGAAAAGAAATAGAGGATTGTGGTGAAGTGATAGAAGAGATGAAAGGAAAAACATGTTCATGAAAATAGACATCCCTTGAAATGAAAAGTTGTTTGGTTATCAAATTCAATAATTTGTAACCCTTGACACCAAAAGGGTATCCAAGAAAGACACAAGAAATAGATCTAGGAGCAAATTTTGATCTATTGTGTGCCAAGGTAGATGCAAAACATAGACATCCAAACACTTTTAAATGATTATAAGAAGGAGTTTTGCAATAAAGTTTCTCAAAGGGAGTTTTATGATTCAAAACAGTACTAGGCAGCCTGTTAATAATGTGCACAGTTGTCAAAACACAATCCCCTCAATAGCAAAGTGGTATATTTAACTGAAATTTTAATGCTCTAGCAATGTTCAAAATGTGTTGATGCTTTCTCTCCACAACTGAATTTTGTTGTGGAGTAGCAACACAGGAGTGTTGATGTACAATCCCATGTTGAGCATAAAAATCTTTGAGAAAAAAATTCTTGAGCATTGTCAGTCCTAATTACTTTGATATTAGATTGAAATTGAGTAAAGATCATGTTATAAAAAGAGATTAACAAAGGCCTAGTTTCTGTTTTGAATTTCATTAGATAAACCCAAGTGTATCTTGTAGCATCATCCACAATTGTAAGAAAGTATCGAAAACCATCATGAGTTGCTTTAGCAAAAGGTCCCCATACATCACAATGTATTAAATCAAAAGCATGCTCAGACATATGATTGGAATTAGGAAAGGGTAATCTTTTAAATTTGGCAATTGGACAAACAACACATTCTTTATTGGAATGAAAAGAAGGCACATCTGATACAAAATAAGGAAGTTTGTCATCAGACACATGTCCTAATCTAAGATGCCATAAGTATGACTTATTGACAGTAGAATCATTAGAAACAGAATGAACAAAAGATTTGAAAACTGACTCTAGGACAGTAGTTGCTTCTGAAGCAGTCTTGCAATTTTCTGAGGTTTGCAGTAGATAAAGATTGTTGTGAAGCTTATCCAATCCAATCACTCTCCAACAAGTAAGGTCCTGTATAAAACAGTAGTTTGAAAGAAAAACCAAATAGCATGATAATGATTTGGTTAATTTGCTCACTGATATCAGATTAAATGAAAAAGCTGGGACACAAATCACATTTTCAAGAATCAATGTTGGGGTAAGTTGGACTGTGCCTATGTGTGTGACAAGAACCCTTTCACCATTAGGCAAATGTACAAAGGATGATAAGGAACTAGTTATGCTAGTGAAAAGGGATATAGAATGAATGATGTGATCAGTGGCTCCTGTGTCTAGAACCCAAGTTTTAGCATTATGAGCTATTTTATTTGAAGTATTTTCAGAAAAGATTGAATTCTTCAAACTAAGGCAAATAGAATCCTGGAAAGAGGCACAAGAAATACCTAAGAGAGCAGAATTGGCTGCATGAACAACATCTTGACTGGTAGAGGAAGAAACATGAAAGCTCAGCATTGACAGTAATTGCTGGCATTGCTCAGCTGTGAATGGAAAGGAGCTAGGTGCAGCCTCAGATTGACCATTTTCACCATCAAAAATCACTTGATTTGCCACAGAAATTTTTCCTTTTTGCTTGTATCTTGGTGGAAATCCTACTAGTTTGTAGCATTTTTCCATGAAATGGCCAAGTTTTCCACAATGACTGCAGATAGGTCTACCCTTGCTTTTGTTCTTTCCTCCTTGATTGAACCCCTGAGTCTTGACTGCCAGAGCTGTTGAATCAACTGATACACCACCTCCATTGAAACCTGAAGCCCTCTGCCTCTCTTCTTGTATCACCAAAGAGAAGGCTTTGTCAATTGAAGGACTTGGCTCCATCATCAGAATTTGAGTTCTGACTTGTGAGAAAGCTTCATTCAAGCCATTAAGGAACTGCATCAATGCATCTTGATGATTGAAGAGTGTGATTTTATCATTCACTCCACAAATGCATTGGCCACATGAACAAGATGGTGAAGGCCTGAGATTGAGTAATTGATCCCATGATGCTTGAAGATTAGTGAAGTAGGTAGTCACGGTTGTATCTCCTTGCATAATTGTTAAGATCATCTTCTGAAGCTGTGAAATGCGTGGACCATTAGCTTGAGAAAAACGATTTCTGAGTGAATTCCAAACCTCCATTGCAGTGTTTCTGTAGATCACACTTGCAGTGATATGAGGTGAAACGGAATTCAAAATCCATGAGGAAATCATGGAGTTGTTCTTTGACCAAGCAATTTTCTCCAGAGGTGTGACAGCCATAGAAATCATGACAGAGCCATCAATAAAACACAGCTTGCTCTTCTTATCTAGTGCCATAAGCATAGCCCTAGCCCAATTGGGGTAATTGTCCTCAGTCAAGAGCTAAGTAACAAGAATCGCACCTGGTGACTCTCCATGGTGCAAAAAGAAAGGGCTTCTCGAATCCTCCATTGGAGAAAGCTCACGATGAGCATTAGATTGAGAAGCAGTGGAAGAAGGAGCTTGATCTTGATTCGCCATTAATGGAAGCAAAAGAGCTCTGATACCATATCAGAAAACAGAATGTAGCTAACACAGTGAAGCTAGAGAGAAAGATAGAGAGAAAGGAGGAGAATCAAGAATTGAAGCTCTGAAAAATATCTGAATCAATTGATTAAAAATATAGTTACAGAAAGATTTATATAGCCTAAAGATCAAAGAAAATAATCTAACCACCTCTAACCACTTCCTGATTACACGGATTAGCTTCCCACCATCTGATCATTATAATATCCAATTAATCATCACCTTACACGTGTCAACACAAATAAACTAACTACATTACAATAGAAAACTACATGTAAATTGATTACACCACTATAGAAAGCTACAAGTCGTATGCTTTTGTAGCTGAGCTGTTTAATGGACTTCATCAACACATGTATATATTCTGCCCCAATACTCTGCCTCTCTGCCTAATCAGAAACCTCATCTTGAAATACTCTCATTTACCTTCAAACTTTGACAGACTAGAAGATCTTTTAGAATCAGGACTTCTAGTCAACAGAACAACACCTTTGGAATTATTTCTTCTTCTCCTAAGTCTTCTGTGAGTAGTACCTCTTCAATTACCTTACAATCCTCAAAGTCAAGAGATTTGAGCTGAACCATAAATGTTTTTATAGAAGAAGTCAATAGGTATTTTAAATTGCTAGAGCCTTTCACGTTCAAGTTACACAAATTTTGATATCTCAGGGCTGTTAATTTGAAAGAGGAGCTTGCTTGATGTTGGTTGTGAAGTAGTATCTCTTCAAAGCGTGTTAGGTTCTAAAGACTTAGGATTTCATGTATTTAGAACTCTAACGTGTGTTGGCAAACTATGATCAAAACAGGTTGTTTAGTCTTGTTTAGACTTGCTTAAAGTTGGTTCTTTTATGCAAAATTGGAATCGAGCTGATGCAGAAGTTACTGTGCATCTCGGCCTGGCTCGATTGGTCGAAGTTTAGGCTCGATTAATCGAAAATCGGTCAAATGCTTTTTTTTTCTGCAGATTTCCAACTCAACCCTAACTCCTAAAACGTTTAGGGTTTTATGTTTTTACCCTAGGTATATAAGGCAAACCCTAGGCACGTTTTAGAGGTTGCTCATATTGCTGTTTGTATGAATCTCTTGTGAGATCTGAGAGGAGCTTTCCTTCACACAAGCTTAGGATTTCTTCAAGAACTTGATGATCATTCAGTTGGTGCCAAAAGAGCTTAAAGATACACAAGCGGGAGTGCTTGTACTTGCTGGAGAATCCAAGAAAGAAGGAGTCCGTGGTCTCGAAGCTTGTACGTGATCGTGTCAGTAAGTTTTCTACTGGTGGGTAGCAATAGGATGTTAGTGGTCTAAGTCGCTATTGCACAAACTTCAATTCTTTCATAGTGGATTCAAGTTTACCTGGGATAGCTAGGTTAAATCCTCCCTAAGTTTTTACCGGTGTGGTTTCTTAGGTCATCATATCTTTGTGTTATTTATTTTTTCCGCTACTATGCTTGATATGATTATATGACTGTGTTAACCTAGAACTACATAATTTGACTAAGTAATAACTTGGCTTATTAACTAGGTTAATCTGGTTGTGTTTTAAGGGGTCTAAAAAACGTACAGAGTGTATAAAGGACAGTTCTAACGTTTCCAAGTTGTGGAACACAACCTGCAACAACAATTAATTATCTACTTCAGCAAACTTGTTAAAAGAAATGAAGAAACATATTTGCCTAATACAACAAGGCCCAAACCTCAATCAGTGATGAAATCCAAACTCAAAAAGATGTCGTTAAGACGTGGGAGTACTTTTTTTTTTTTAGAGAGTTTTAACTTAAATGATGCACGCTTGATCATTTTTTTTCATTTGGCTGAAGTTGTTAGTATTGATTAGACACGTGTTCTAATTCAGTTGGTCAAAGTAATTAGGAAGCAATTAATTCTCTCAAATGGATATATTAGTTAGACTTATGAAGGAACAAATCCTCTGCAACAATAGTTAATTCACTTAAGCATTTTTGGTCACTCTGTTTTCTATAGAAAGGAACAGAGCCTCCCATTGTCTTGTCAAAAAAATAAAAAAAAATAAAAAAAAAGGCCTCTCATTGTAATTACATATACTCACACTGAAATCCTATTTATAGTGTGAGAGTGTTTTCAACAAACATAAACAGTGCATAAGTTAGAGTATATATATTATTGTTATTTCATTTGAGGAAATCACCAAATTTTCTATTTGAACATAGTGGCATGGCAACTTGGCAAGCAATGAGAGGGAAGAGTCATCAAAAGATAAATTCATTATAAAGGCACATTATGATCCTGTCACATATCTACACTATTTTCCTTTTTCTTTCTTCTTTTTTGGAGTGAGAGAGAGGGGATTCTAAAATTGGAGTCTCTTAAAACATAAAAGAATATGAGAGGTGTTATGTCCATTGTTAGAAGATGTTCATCAGACTTTCACAGCATTGAACATTCATTGACTGAAGCATTGTAAAAGAACCTAGGGCAAATTTGTCATGCCATACAATTTTCAAGTAAGGCATATGGGAATTATCAATGTCTCCAAATTGGGGAATGCAACCTACAAGACCCATACTATGAGTTCCTGATGTAGGAAACAATTATAAACATAATGCAGGACATGATATAAACTAAATAAAGTTACCAATGAATTCTATGTTTAGATGGAAAATGTATTTATGGTTTTTAGTGGTGGATTTAGGAATTTTTTTTAGGTGGTTTTTAAAAAATTTAAATTAAACAAAATTTAATAAAAATAAAATTTGAATACATCAACATCACAATATATATATATATATATATATATTTATATTTAAAATCGTTTTTTGATAGCTTCATTATCAATGCTATCAGCTGCATCTTTTTTATTGTACACAACCAAGCAATCATTAAATTATGAGAAATGCTATGTCCACAACACTTTCACAACAAATCCAAAGTAGTAGATTGTTCTTGGTTGTTATGGGTGGGTAAAAAAGTAATTTAAGTTGTGAATTCAAATTAGAATTTATATCAGTGTACCAGCTATAATTTGTTGTAAAGTATTATGGAAATATTGTAGATGTAGCACTTCTCTTAAACTATTGATCTCCCATTCAATTACTAATATCTTGTCTAAATAAGTAACAATATAAACAAAATGCATCTTCCTTTTTTATGATATTTTCCAACTAATTTTTGTTTTCTTTAAACTAATTAGGATTAAATAGATACAATGCTCCACTAATTTTTTTTCTTTTAGGGAAACATGGTCAAGAGGTTGACAAGAATCTCTTTGTAAATATGCTCTTCTTCGTTCATTTTGATCATTAAGATGAAAAGATGAAACATTTTTTCATTGCCTAAGATTTGAACGAAGATTATTCAAGTCAATACGAATTTTCATAGAAAGTGAATCTTGCAATATAAGTGATTTCCTTGTAAGAAATTTGCTCCACTATTTTTTTTTTTTTTAGGGAAACATGTCCAAGAGGTTAACAAGAATCTCTTTATAAATGTGCTCTTCTTCATTCATCTTGATCATTAGTTAGAAAAGATGAAACATTTTCTTATAGCCTAAGATTTGAACGAAAATTATTTAAGTCAATGCAAATTTGCCTAGATTGTGAATCTTGCAATATACGTGATTTCCTTATAAGAAATTTGTTCATAGTGCTAGCAAAAGAATAAAGGGTAAACTATAAGTTCATCCAATATATTCAACTTTGGCATTCATTTATTATATTGATCATGTTCAAGAAAGTATTTAGGTATTATTTTAGTGCATATGCATGCATACAAAATGTATCACATAAATTCAATAAATTCAGTTAAAGACTATAGCAAGCACTAACTAATTATTTGAAAATGTGTGGTTTTTTTAGAAGAAAAAAAATCACAATTTTAAAAATATGTTGTACGTTTTTTGACCCCTTAACACAAGTTGTTTAACCTAGTTATTTAGGCAAGTGATTACTAAGATAAATTGTTCCGTTCTAGGTTAACACAATAAAATCATATCATGTAAGCAATTCAGAAATATAAAGAACACAACAATATGATAACTCAAGAAAACCTAACTAGTCAAAAACCTAGGAATGATTTAACCTAGCTATCCTCAAGGTAAAATAGATCCGCTATGAAAGAATTAAAGTTTATACAATAGAACTTGGACCACTAACATCCTATTGCTACCTCGAGTAAAAAACTTACTACCACGACCACGTGACAGCTCCGAGTCCACGGACTTCTTCTTTCTTTGATCCACTGCAACCACAAGTTCTCCTACTTGTGACTTTGAGACTCCACTCATAGGTTTTAGATCTTCTTTAAAGTTCTCTGTGCGGCAACTAAAGAGATCATCAAGTTATTGACACGAATCTTGATCTTTATAACTCTATGTGTGTGTATGAAGGTAAACACCTTTAGATCTCACGAAAGATTCAACACACAACTATAAAAAGACCTTTAAAACGTAGCTAGGGTTTTTCCTTTTATACTTAGAGTAAAACACAAAACCCTACATGTCAAACAGGCTTGGGCTGAATTAGAATTTCTGCAAAAAAAATAAATTTGCACGTGATTCGATCGATCGAGTCTAATTTTTGATCGATCGACCTTTGAAAATTTTGTCCAATACTTTCTGCAATCACTCGATTCCAATTTTATAAATAAACACACTTTGAGTAAGCCTAAACCTAGACTCTATGTTTTGATCATGGTTTGCCAACATATTACAAATTGAAGTTCTAATACATTAGTTCCTAAAGTCTTAGAACCTAACAAACTCCCCCTTTGACAATCCGTGACAAAACACATCACAAAAATAAAATGTTCAAACTTAAAAACAACCCATTCAAATTTAAAATGCCCTAAATATAATTCAACCTAACTGCTATCTATCAGTTGCTAAAGTAGACAGCAGCCATGACTAAATTAACTTGTAGATTCCTGAAACACTCAACAAACACATAAATGCATGTGTGAAAAATACAAGTAAACCAAATGTAAACTTCTTGATTTCACAACACATAAAATAAAAGACATATATCATGAATAACCTCATAAATATAAATCAATAATCAAATGTATCATATGTGAAACAAGAAACAATAAAAGAAAACAAAATACCCCCAGCATAATGTTATCCCCCTAACATATACAACCCATAAAAATAAATACATAAAGGCCAAAAAGAAATACATCATGAAGCACCTAGATACAATCTATAATCTCTAAACTCCCCCTATCTCCAGATATATCTACTCCCCCTTTTTGTGATGAATTGCCAAAGGGCAATCATGACTCATCAAAGGGTGGAGCCAGTGGAGTAGAACCTTTAGCACCCGCTAAATCTGCTCGTAAAGCCTGAAACTCAGTGAGCGCATCCAACAGAAGCTGTCCATGCGCTGCCTGAACGGTCATAATTGTATCCAGCATGCTCCGCAAGGATGAGTCGCTCGATGAAGAAGGTGGAGAAGGCTTAGATGCATCACCCATAGAAGATGAAGCAGCTACATACTCCTCAGCAATAGGGTCACCAGAAGGAGGAGGCTTAGATGCATCACCCATAGAAGACTTGACTCTAGGGTGCTTAGAGCTAGCTTTCATATCTACACTATGATCCTGTCACATTATGAAGGCACATTATGATCCTGTCACATATGTACACTATTTTCTTTTTTCTTTTTTGGAGTGAGAGAGAGGGGATTCTAAAAATGGAGTTTCTTAAAACATGAAAGAATATGAGAGGTGTTATGTCCACTATTAGAAGATGTTCATTAGACTTTCACAAAATTGAACATTCATTGACTGAAGCTTTGTAAAAGAGCCAGGGGAAAATTTGTCATGCCATACAATTTACAGGTTAGGCATATGGGAGATTATCAATGCCTCCAAATGGGGAATGCAACCTGCAGGACCCATACTATGAGTTCTTGATATAGGAAACAATCATAAACGTAATGCAAGACAAGATATAAACTAAATAAAGATACCAATGAATTCTATGTTTAGAAGGAAAATGTATTTATAGTTTTTAGTGGTGGATTTAGGAATTTTTATTAGGTGGGTTTTAAAAAATTTAAATTAAACAAAATGTAATAAAAATAAAATTTGAATATATCAACATCACAAAAAATATATATATATATATATATATATATCTAAAATCATTGTTTGATAGCTTCATTATCAATGATATTAGCTACGTCTTTTTTATTGTACATAACCAAGCAATCATTAAACTATGAGAAATGAAATGTCCACAACACTTTCACAACAAATCTTAAGTCGTAGATTGTTCTTGGTTGTTATGGGTGGGTAAAAAAGTAATTTAAGTTGTGATTTCAAATTCAAATTAATATCAATGTGCCACCTATAATTTATTGTAAAGTATTATGAAAATATTGTAAACGTAGCACTTCTCTTAAACTATTGATCTCCCATTCAATTACTAATAACTTGTCTAAATAAGTAACAATATAAACAAAATGCATCTTCCTCTTTTATGATATTTTCCAACTAATTTTTGTATTCTTTAAACTAATTAAGATTAAATAGACACAATGCTCCACTAATTTTTTTTTTTTTTAGGGAAACATGGTCAAGAGGTTGACAAGAATCTCTTTGTAAATATGCTCTTCTTCGTTCATTCTGATCATTAGGATGAAAAGATGAAACATTTTCTCATAGCCTAAGATTTGAACGAAGATTATTCAAGTCAATATGAATCTTCATAGAAGGTGAATCTTGCAATATAAGTGATTTCCTTGTAAGAAATTTGCTCCACTAATTTTTTTTTTTTTTTTTTAGGGAAACATGGCCAAGTGGTTAACAAGAATCTCTTCATAAATATGCTCTTCTTAATTCATCCTGATCATTAGGATGAAAAGATGAAACATTTTCTTATAGCCTAAGATTTGAATGAAGATTATTTAAGTCAATACAAATTTGCCAAGAATGTGAATCTTGCAATATATGTGATTTCCTTATAAGAAATTTGTTCATAGTGCTAGCAAAAGAATAAAGGGTAAACTATAAGTTCATTCATTATATTCAACTTAGGCATTCATTTATTATATTGATCATGTTCAATAAAGTATTTAGGTATTATTTTAGTGCATATGCATGTGCACAAAATGTATCACATAAATTCAACAAATTCAATTAAAGACTAAAGCAAGCACTAACTAATTATTTGAAAAGGTGCGGTTTTTTTAGAAGAAAAAAAAATAGCAATTTTAAAAATATGCCTTTTTTGAAAACACAATTTGTTTGAGCATGCCATATGATTTTCAGCTAATTGATCATGCTATATGATTTTTAAGTTTCCCAAGTGTAAGATTCTCAATGTTTCCAAACTTGGGAATGCAACTTGCAAATCCATCCTGTGTGTGCTATTGACATATCTAATCATAATAACTCGCATAATAGAAAATAAAATATATACAATTTAAAACAAGGGATAATAAAAATAGAATTACCTCTTCATTGAAGAGAGGTTGCATAGCAGTTTGAGAGATCTCCTCTGAACTCACTTCCTTAATTTCTTTGCTCAATGTCATGTCTGAACTAACTGGTTTGAATATGATTGACTCCAATCTAGGGCATCTTTCTATCACCATATCCTTCAATGATGGAAATTTGATATTGCTTCCTACATAGAATCTTTCGAGGACTGGAAGATCTTTTAGAATCAGGACCTCCAGTCGACGAAACAACACCTTTGGAATTATTTCTTCTTCTCCTAAGTCTTCTGTGAGTAGTACCTCTTCCATTACCTTACAATATTGAATAGCACTTGTGAATTTAAGTTTTATGCTTACTACGATTGCCAAAATTTTAATTTTTATAAGGATGCATGCATATAGAAGCTTAATTATGAGATTTTATTCATATTTGTTTTTGATCATTTTTTTGGGTGGAAATATTTGCAGTTTTTGTGGAAAAAGTATTGTTGATAAGTTATCTAATGCGAGTTTTTTTTTTTTTTTTTTTTAAATGTTCAGTTAATCACTCTCAATATGACAATTTGTGTTTTGTTTATGAAGCATCTTTAAATAGGTATATTTTGATTTGATAAATATTTATGAATATATTGAGATAAGCAATGTATTTAATAAAAAAGTTTATGATCATACTTTTCTACACTTTATAAGAGATAGAACTATAAGATAAGATCATAATATAGTGGTTTGTGATTAAAAACAACATTAAAATAGAAGATTAAGAGTTGAAACTATTGAATGGTAGAAAACCTCTACTTTTCTCTTTCCTATTCAATTACCATGGTTGGAAAACTTTAATTTCCAATATATTTGATCATTGGCAAATTGGCTCTTAATAATAGTATATGTAAATCTTAAACCACCACTGCATACCCTTGGTGTGATGGTCACTCTACAAGTACAAGTGCTTTTGGGGTGTGAGGGAGGGGGGGAAGAACCGGGATTCAAGTATCCAGAAGGGAGTTTCACACACATATACACTTAAATTAGGTTAGAGTAGAAATTTTATCTTGTATAAAATATATATATATATATATATATATATATCTTAAACCCCGGCATACACAAGAAGAAGAAGAAGAAGAAGAAGAAGAAGAAGAAGAAGAAGAATAACCTCTCATACTCTTAGGAAAAAAAAAATACTTTGTTAAAAATTATTAATTCTACTATAGAATCTAGCAAATATTTCAATATATATACACACAATAATAATAATAATAATAATTATTATTATTATTATTATTATCATCATCATCTATACAAATAAAAAAAAATTGTGAATTAATTATTTTAGGTTACCACGATTTCATGGTGGAGTCCTGGTGTTGTGAACAATTGTTTATGAGTATGGTCCCAACATGTTACAGTAATTATCTAGGTGAAAAATACAAACGAAAAAATTAACATAATTAAAGATTAAAGAAAAAATATATGACGCTTGCAAATCAAACGCAAGGTGGTGTCATTTATAAGAAAAGAATTTTAGAAAGACAATATAAACATTGATCAGCTTTTTTGCATCAAATTCTATAGCTTACCACAATTCCCACATATGGTACTATCAGGTTTCCAAAGCACTAAACTTCGAATGCAGGGTTCATCAAGACAAAAAGTAGAGATGCTCTCATCAAAAAAAAAAAAAAAAAAAAAAAAAAAAGTAGAGATGCCAAAGACTTCTAAGTTACGAATGCAAAAAATGCAAAATCAAAACAGGGGGATAAGCAAAATAGACTTACCTCTTCATCATTAAATAGAGGTTGCATGCCTGTATGTGGGATCTCCTGAAAATCCAGCGCACCCTCGTGAATGATTTCTCCAACATCAGTTATGATAGAATTCTGTGCGCTTAAGAAGCTCACGAGCTTTGGAAGACATTGTAGTTTCAAGTGACGTAGTTGAGGGAACAATATCACATCTCTATCTTCAAGTTCACTAACAACTATTGCTCGCATGATGTTGCATTCTTTTATCTCCAATTCTTGAAGTTGTGAAAGACCCTTAGCTATGGATGATGAGAAGACAAATTTCAGTTTCTCACAATGTTCCATTTTCAAAATTCTTATGTCACAAAAGGATGTCAAGGGAAGTTGGGCATCACATATTCCTTCCAAGTTGATCATGTTTTTGAGAGAAAATATCTTTAAGGCAGGAAATACAACATCATCAATAGCCAGCCCCCTTGAGTGGATGATATATTTAATCTCAGCATTGTTTTGGACATGGAGATGCTTTAGTTGTTGGAAGCCTTTGATATCCAATTCATATAAAATGCTCTTAACACCATTTAACTCATCCAAACACAGATCTTCTATTCCATTAAACAACATTTCAATCCCACTCTCCAATTGATTGCATGTATTCAACTTGAGTTTTAGTACTTTTGAGTTTTCATGTTTGTCAAACCAATCCCACACATCTCCTATAAATATTTTGTATCTTTTCAACTTCACAAATAACAAATCTTTTGGCATCATGTTGGCATCTGTAATGTGTATTTCTAAAGTGCTTAGTCGTTTCAAATGCTTTAGCTCTGCAAGGCTAGCTCTTTCATTGTTGAGTCCTTCAACCTCCCACTGAGTGAAGCTGTCGCTGACATATAACTCTTCCAATAGTATCAAGCGTGATAGGACGTTGGCTGGAATCACTTCAAGTTTCTTACAATTGCTCAAATCCAACATCCGTAAATGAGTCAAAAGCCCAATTTCTCTTGGCAATTGTTTAAATTCAGAGTGAATAAGACTAAGAATTTCTAAATTTTTCATCTCTCCAATCATAGCTATGTCTCCCAACACACATTGATCCAGGCACAATGTTCGCAAGTTTGTAAGTAGCTTAAGTGAGGAAGGAAGTGATGAAAGTCGCATATAAGCCAAATCTAATACTTTTAACTTTCTCATCCCTTCAAAACATGTGTCTGAAATTTTAAAAGAACTCTCTCGATCTTTGGCATGTACAAGTAAGCATCTTAGTTCTGGACATTCCAACCTGTCAGGAAGTTCCTGAATATCCCTATTAAAAACAGAGATTGTTGTGCACATTTTCATATCGTCCTCATCTGGCCATTCTACTAGATCCTCGCCCCTCATTATTAACACATTTTGAGTCTCATATGCAATTAAGAGTGCGACATCATGAATAAGATCATGCATACCGACATCCTCATCAGTATCAGTAGCATCTAACAATAAGCCAGAGTCTTTGAGGCTACGAACCAGAGCATATATTCTATTTCGTGCTTCTTCCAATGTACTAATGCGATGAAATAAACGCAGCCCAAAACATTTTTTTAACATGTCTTGATAATGAACGGAAGAAAAACCTTGATTTTGAGCACATAACAAAAAGAACAATTTGAGCTCTAGACTTTCAAGGTGATTGTAACTCAACTTTATCGCAGAATATATAACTTCTTGCATTCTTCTCTGGTTTCGAGGGGTGGGCCTCCGTAGGTTTTTTAGGGCATCTTCCCATTTAAACAAACGCTTGTTTTTTAATGCCCCTGCAACTGTTACAAGTGCGAGAGGTAGACCTGCACACGCTGTGGATACCTCAATTGCTTTAGATCGCAAATGTGAATTTACGAGAGAATTACCTGACAACTTCTCAAATAAACACCATGCCTCCTCTTTGTGTAAAACTTCAAGTCCAAAATCCTTTTGGGTGCCCATCTCAGAAGATAATACATCCTTATTCCTAGATGTTACCACTACTTTGCAACCCGTACGAGGAATTCCTATTTCATCCAAATCAAGTTTCTCCCATATATCATCTAAGATAACAAGTATTTTCTTATTGTTGTCTTTTGTTAACGTCTCCCTTAGAAGATCTGCCCTTCCGCTTGCAGTTTCCTCATCAAGCTTTAGATCTAGTTTGTCAGCGATTTCTCCTTGTATTTTTATTGGGTCTGGGCTCTGCGTCACGGTTGCTATAGCTACCTCGTCGAATAACTTTTTTTCCTTGACTTGCTTAGCAATTTCTCTCACCAGTGTAGTCTTTCCCACACCCGGCATTCCCCACACCCCAATCATGTTGAAATTAGCATCTCCTAATGCCACCATAAGATCCTTCACAGTTACCATTCTTGACTTAAAGTTCATGTAAACCTTATCAGATCTCCAATATTTCAAGACTTCATTGATGTCTTGCACTATCTTCTTTGCTTTCTTACTTTGCTGATGTCGGTGCTCCAAGTGCAGGCATATCGCATAGGAAGACCTCATCTTTGATTTTTCTTCATCTTCAATAACTCTCTTGGCCTTTCTTATAATCAAATCCGCTTTTTCTAAACGCTTGTTATCATCGGTTTCAATTTCTTCAATGTTTCTTGTAGCAGCATCATCCGAATGCGGCAGTGGCACCCATTCTCTAACGTCGCTCAAGTTCTTTAGCTGTTCCTTCATATTCTCAATGTTGCTGCTGTAGTGAAACAAATAAGTTAAATAACCAAGCCACTGTCCAATTGGTTTAACCAGTTTCTCGATGAGCAACTGTCTAACCATGTTCTCGAAGAGCCACTGTCCAATATACTTGACAATTTCTTCTAAAACCATAGTAGCAATCGCAACAATTATAGCGACAACCACACTAACAATGGCCATTCTCGTTTCAATATCTCTCTCTCTCCTTCTACCTTTTGTTTTGTTTTGTCTTTTTTTTGGGTGGTGTGCGTGGAAGTAGCTTCAAACTCAATAAGGAAATTACCTCTCCTTAGGATATTGATGGACTGGAGCAAAGAGGCTACTAGAATGAAACTGGAAAATGAAATCAACTTAGCAAAGCAAAAATGGAGGCCAGATGCACAGGCCTCTATTTCAATAAGAGTGATAAAGAAGCAAGATAGAAGTTTGGAGTACAGTACTAGAGTAAAGATGGCAAAATGACCGAGAAGTACAAATAATGTATCATGGAAGTGAAAGGACAATATGTATATATCTCCAAAATGGAACAAATATGACTGATCGACCACATCAATCACAATTTAGATCTTGACTTTCACACCTGAATCGTAACCACCCAAACCTTTACGGCTTTAACACCCCCCCCCCCCCCCCCCCCCCCCCCCCAACACAAAACACAAAAAGAAAAAGAAAAAGAAAAAAAAAGAAGGGTCAAATTTTTTTAGTCCCACAGGTGACACCCCACCTACCCACTCCTTCTCAACCACACAGCCTCACAAATATCTCACTCCCTCTTGACCAGCTGTCCCTCTTCTTGCACACTCAAACACAAACACAAACACAAACATAAACACACACATCCCTCTACCTCTCTCTCTCCTCCCTTTTGGTCTCTCGGTTTGCTTCTAAATTTTCGGTCACCAAACTCTTCTCCATGGTTTGACTTCTCTCAACATGAATGTAAGGTAAAATCTCCATAACCCAACTTCTAATATCTTTGGGTTTTTATCCTATATTGTTAAGATTACTCTTTGTTGTGTGGGTTTTGTTTTAGGGGTTGTTTTGTTGTGTTTGTTGGGTTATTTAAGATCTGATTGGAGATTTTTAATTTTATAGAGTGATATGGATTTATTGTTTGGCAACCATGTGAGTTGGATTTCCTGAGAAAGTATTTGGATTTTTGATTTATATGAGAGTTGGGGTTAATTTTTGAAAGAGGGTTTCTTTGCATTTTGAAATGTCTTTGGCATATGTGATTGTGATTGTGGTCTTACCTATAAATTTGTGCAAGTAATGTGAAAGTAATGTGAGCATGTCTTTTGCTTACCGAGTGTTTGATAAATTGCTCGTGTGAGTTATGAGATTGAATTTCTTGATTTGTGTTGTGATGATTGTTATATTAGGTTATGGGCTGTGATCTTAGATGTTTATGTGTGTTAACACATGTAACTTTAAGGTTAATCAAGTCTCAAAACTTTTGGAATAGTATTAAAATTATAGTAATTTTCTGTTGGGACTATAAATCTATCCCAAATAGATTTGAGTAAACTACACTATGTCATTTTTAATAAATTATAGAAAAATTATTTTGAATCGAATTTTTGGTGGTACATGCTAGACATATAAGGGCTTCTCTCTATTTAATTTCAAGCTTTTTGGATAACACTAAGTGGACCAAACGGATTTTCAAAAAGAGCTGACCTGTTGCAAATTTAATCGAAAAGTATGATTAGAATGTTGAGACTTTAAGAAATTTACTACAAGCTTTTGTTGTGTGGTTTAGCTTGTAAGTTCATATGTGCTTTCTTTGACAAGTGTTTTACTTTAGCTAATTTTATCATGGTTTGGTAATAACATGCTTTGTATTAAGTTGGTAAATGCACATTGTTTGTGGAAGGGTAATGACATGCTTTGTATTAAGTTGGTAAATGCACATTGTTTGTGGTGGGAAAATTTAAGGTTTTGGTTGTGTTATAGTCTTATGAGTTTCTTGTATGCTTGTTTGATTCCCTCTTGGGTAGGGGCACTTGTCTTGGGATGGTTAAGCTAGACTTTAGGGCCTTAGGTTTGATTTTTTAGGGAATCCTTTCTGATTTATGGAAACAAATTTGATAGTGTAATTTGTGGTAGGCCTTGTTATTAATAGGCTTGATACTTGTGTTTCTAGGTTCCAAGGTACTTTGTGATAGAACTAGTAACTTGATTGGTTGAATGCAGTGCTCGGTTGAGGTAAATTTGGATTGGACTGCTGAAATAAGTACTTTTTAATGGGAATTTTGGAAAATAACCATGTTACATAAACGTTATTTTTGGGTCAAACACATTTTGGAAAATTATTTGTGGAACTATTTTTTCTTAAAAAGTGTTATGTTGTGACCCTACTATATATGATTATATATGAAAGTGCATCATATTTCTTATTGCATATGGGGAAATGCATGATTTTTTAGCATTGAAAAGGTTAGCATCTTTAATTAAATTCTTGAGAGTAGATTTTATGGATTTAGTGTATTATTTGAAAGATTTAAAGATGCTTTATCTTGACTTGTGATGTTTGGGGAAATTGATACAAAATCTTCTTGACAAGAAATGAATTTGAAGGTTTTAAGAACCTTGTGAATATTTTGGGTATTTTAAAGGTTTTTATGAAACTACTTAAAATTGAACTGTGTTTTGATTTCAAGTAAACTGTGAGCTCTTCATGTTTTTACTCTTGGGCTGTGACATGTGATTACCCAGCTAGATACTATAGTCTGTGACATTGTTATCTTAGTATCCGTCTTTGTGATGGTTATGAGTTTCGGCTTTGTGTCAGCAGATTAGTTTCGGCTTTGTGTCAGCAGATTAGTTTCGGCTTTGTGTCGGCGATGAGTTCTTGTTTTGTGTCGGCAGATTAGTTCTGACTCTATGTCGGTAATGAGTTTCGGCTTTGTGTTGATGATGAGTTCCGGCTCTGTGTCAACAATGAGTTCTAGCTTTGTGTTAGCAATTGTCATGTGGCCCTAGGTTGGATTTTCTGGTTTGGAACGGTATTATTATTGCTCATAGTGTATAGTATGTAGTTTCATGTTGAGATATTTTGAGAAATATATACTTATGTGGTTTCACTTTGAAATATTTCAAAGAAGATTTGTGCTATGTTGTTTCAAGCATTCTTGTCATGTCATTATTGTTATCGAATTTTTAGAAATCAAATAGAAATTCTCAAAGCATAACATGTTTTGTAAAATGCTCATTATTATGAGACTTGCATTTTCCCCACCCTTATTAATTATGCTACTTATTGGACTTTAGCTCATTCCACTCTCCAACAGTTTTACAGATAAATTTGCCATATCTCAGGAATGGAGCTTGTCTTATTGGTGGAGATTGGAGTTTTATGCTGAATTGGGAGACTGACATTATTATTGGTTGGTGATTCGATCTAGTTGTTTTTAAGGAAGTAGTAGTTAATTCTATTAGAGGTCGGGCTCTCTTAAGTTTGTTAGCTCAAGAATTTTGTGGGGATTGTATATTTTTAAGAACATTGGAGTTTTATGTTAAATCGTTTGGTATTTGGAATATGCATGTAAATTTTAGAGGCATATGATTTGTAGTTCTAATTATTTGTATATATATGTTATAAAGCTCTGACTTATATTGTGAAGAGATCAATATGTTTATTTATTTTATCATATGGAAAATTAAAAAAATCCCCTACCATTTCTCTTGAAGGTTTGGTTTGGGGTATGACATGAATTAATTTCTTCACCAGCCATCCAGATATGTCTAGTTTTGAATATTCAAAGCGTAGAATTCGAAATCAGGAGTTTGTAAATGGCAAGAATAAAAATAGGGTAAAAATTAGAGTGGGTCTAAAGCTTGTTGGGCTTGTATTCTAACAGAGATGATAAAGATGGAGTTGGTTGCAAGGTGATTGTTGGGCACTTATTGCGTTAGTTTGTACGGAATATGTGGTGATATCATTGATTCGTCTAGCATATTTTATTATTTGCCTTAGAGAAATGTTATAACATGGGGATACTTGAAGAATGAAGATACAAGTTCTGCGTCAATTTTATTGAAAAGAAGTCAATTGGAAATGCAGTGACTTTGATTGAAATGATTGATGGGTTCGCAAAGCATTTCAAGGCATTGTTCAACAAGGTTCCTAGGTATAAATATCATAGATACGGATAGAAGGAGCATAATGGGTGTGGTCTCAAAATTGAGGGTATAAATTAACAATTTTAAAATACAATGGATTAATGTAACAACAAATATGGGGTTGTAAATGAATCAAGTTGTTCATAAACAACTCGTTTATATTTTTTTGTTATAAACTAGTTAAGTTTGAGCCTTAATTTTAGGCTTGGTAAATAAATGAGTCGAGTTTAGGCTGATTTATGAGCTTGTTTATGCTTTATATAGGCTTGAAAAATAAGCTTATATCTTACTAAACATTTAATTAATTGAGAATTGAGACCACGTGTCTAAACCAAATGTGGTTGATAATATGCTTAATATGAGTTTGATAATGTATTTGTTTTGAATCTCCAGTTCAAAAGCTTAATATTGTGTTTAAGCCTAGCTGGACTAATAAATCAAGTCAAGCCAAGTAGAGTTCAAACTTTTAAATTGTCGAACAAGATCAAGCTCAAACGTAGTTTGTAAGCTTGATTTGAGCTCAAGCCAAGTTTAAATATTTTATATTTGTTGTCGAGCTGAACTTGAACATTCAATACTCGACAAAGTTTGGTTCGTTAAAACCCTAAGTTACAAACCTAAATTGGGAGGGACCAAAAGATATTTTGCTAATAAACAATCTCTGTTCTTGCTTTTACACTTTCTTTTCTTCTTTCTTCTTTCTTCTTCTGCCCATTCTTTTAGGGGACAGTAGATGCCAAGTAAAACTAGGCTATGAACTATGATGACAACCAAAGTACAGCAAGATAATCGCATTAAACGACATTATATAATTTTTTTAATAAAAGGAATATACAATGTACCTCTCTTTATGCTATCGATGCTATCGAATTGTTAACAAAGCACAGAAGTAGGTTGTTTCCACTGCCTCCACTCGAATTGCAAAGCAGTTGGTCAAGGATGGTCAATATGCTGAACAAGAGAGTAAATGTGAGAACTGTTAGAGATATATTAGCCTATTAGCATAGGCTCAAGCTTAATACTACTTTGTGTGCAAGCTAAGGCTCTTACTTGTACTAGAAATCTATTAGTTTAGAATTTAATCTTCTATATATATATCCATGTTATGGTTAATTGTAACACAGGTTTTATACTACACTCTTACATAATAAAGAAGTAGCCTTAAAGGATTCATCTATGAACGTAGGTCAACAAAGTTGAACCACGTAACCCTTGTGTTTTCAGTATTCCTATTCTATGCTTCTCCTTCTACATCCACTCTAATATATACAACATAGTATAGCACATCACGTTGCTAATATATTTAACATGGTATTAGAGCCACCTTCCTATGGTTATGGATTTTTTGTCCTTACGGTATGTTTAATAGCAATCTTTGTCTTCTTCGGTGTTTCTTTGTTGCGTTAATCTTCTTTGGTTTCCCATTATTGCTATCAAAACTCTCTGGTATAGTCATGCCACTGTTAGAAGTAACATCAACACTACAAGACCATTGTCTTCTTTAAACCACCGTCACAGAGCTAAATTTCATTCAAATGATCTTCTCAACCTTATCAAATCTCAAGATTTCATCAAGCTTCCATCTTGAATTTGAAAGGGAGTGTTAAAGATATGTTAGCCCATTAACATAGGCCTAAGCCTAATACTACTTTGTGTGCAAACCAAGTCTATTACTTGTATTAGAAGTCTATTAGTCTACTATATATACCCATGTTATAATTCATTGCAACACAGGTTTTATACTACATTTTTATATAATAAAGACATAGTCCTTAAGAGATTTCTCCGTGGACGTAAGCTGACAAGGCTGAACTATATAACCCTTGTGTTCACAGTGTTCCTATTCTATGCTTCTTCTTCCATATCCACTCTAGCATATATAATATTGTATAACACATTGCATTGCTAATATATTTAACAAGCAATAACAGCAACTATAATGAGAATCAAATACCAAAATCACCTATCATAAAAGAAAACAATTGAATACAAAATCCCAATGGGTATCATACCTAATCGGTAACTACAATTCATCAGGTTAAAGTCGTTGATTCTCCTTGGTCCACTAACTTATGTTTAAAACAAAATTCAAATCAATGAAAAAGTAAAATAAAGAAACTGATCGAAGGAAGTATCTCTGATCTCAATCGCACAACACAAAGCAAATTGTTCCACACCCATGACTAGGCAGATCATGTATGGTGAACGAGTATAGAGGTGAGCATGCGCGTGACCACACTCAAAGGCTTTTCTATTTTTTTTTCTTTTTTCTTTCTAAAAGTTAATAATTTTCATTCATAATAATTCAGAGCTACTGCATTATCTAATCACAAAATTACCTAAGAGTATGATGAAATTTATACAAAAAAAATTATTTTACCCTCAATTGCATGCCACTCATTACACCCTTAGATATTTTTGTGATTAGAAAATAAAGTAATTTTGAATTATGATGAATGAAAATTTTTAACCTTTAGAAAAAATAGAAGAGCTTCTCTCAAAAGCTAGTATTCCATAATCATCATATGTTTTTGGCAATTCTTGTAATGTAATTATCAAAGTTTCAATGATTGGAAGATGATATTTTATGGTATTACTTAATCTTTAGGCCAATATTTTTATTTAATGTACATTAGGCTGATATTTACTTAATATTTACTTAAATGGATAATTTGATGTAGGAAAAAAAAAAAAAAAAAAAAAAAAAAAAAAAAAAAAAAAACCTTGATATGATTTTTTTTTTTTACATCTGAAATCTAAGCCACCCAATTTTCATGAGAATAAAAATATAATTTTTTTGTAACTTACAGGAAAAATGGAAAAAACACACACAAATCTATTTGATGTGATTTCTATTACCATCTAATATCAAAATCCCCCTTTCATATTGTAAATGTAATTAAATTGGTGGCATGTAGAACATTTATTATTAGGGAAGACTTAAATGCAGTACTTAAGTGTAGTATATAAATTTTGTCCTTTATTATTTAACCACAAATATTAAAAAGAAAAATGCAAGTAATAACTAAAAGGGAAAGAATTACTAAAAAAAATTTGCAAATAGTTGTAGAGTAAAAAATAAAAATAAAACCTTGAATGCATTAGTTAGTGCAGAAGTATACGCTTTTGACTTTTGATAACAGATGAAACTCACTCCTACTATGCTTGAAAACAAACAAAATCACTTTCCAACGACTGAATGGCCATGTTTTAGAATAATCAAACCTCAAGATCAAGATCTCCACAGATAGAGAGTGAAAAAGTAGTGAATTTTGATAATTGGTATCTGTACATAAATCATTGAGATCGGCATATGAGAATCCCTCACCTCCATAAATTCAGCCACAAATCCAATCCAGAATTCAATCCTATCTTCATCTCTCACTTCAATTCACATATCACCACAAACCTCATCGTCTAGAACCAAAATATATTCGTCTTCACCATTTTCTTGAAAGAAAAATCACAGTGTTAGATTTTGACAGAATTACATATAACCATATGTATGGGTCACTTATTCTATATATAAATTAAAAGATGAAGAAAAATTCAAGAAATTAAAGAATTAAAAAAAATTCGTAACTTTAGTGTATATGAGAATTACAATTTATTGACAATTTCTTGTCAAGTATTAACTCAAATGTCAATAACAAAAAGAAAGACTTGAGTAGTCTACCCTTTTGTTTTGTTTTGTTTTGTTTTGTTTTTTTTTTTTTTTTTTTTTTTTTTTTTTAAATTCTAATTTGCTCGTTGGCCTCCTTTGCAGTCCTATTTTGCTTGTTATGTAGCAATTTTATTTTTTTGATAAGTTTTTTTTTTTTTTTTCGTTTCTGTGAATTTGTATAAAATATGAGACCTGAGGATTGAGATGGATAGAGTTCAGATAAACAGTTTTTTTTTTTTTTTTTAATTTAACTAAAATTTAGGAGTTTTTAAATTAGTAATTTTACATATTTAATCCTATTATGTAAGCTTTACAAACCGGTAAATTTAAGGATATTTTGAGCATCAAAATTAAAAAATTCAAATAGAGAAAGACCTTTTTTGAGAAGGAAAACTTAAAACCACAATTACTCAGACAAAAAGAAAGAAATATAAATATTTATAACCACAATAAAGCAAGAACCATGTGGAAGGACAAATGAGAAAGAAGAAATAAGAAGGTACCTTGTTTTCAAGAGCAGCTTCTTTTCCACTCGGACAGTCTCTTTGCTGAGTATCAGTAAACTAAACAGTTGACGATACTTTCTTCTTTTCCCTTTCTTACAAGTCTTGATAAGTAGAGCAAATTAAAATTAAAATTTATATTAAAAAAAAGGTAAATCACAGAAACAAACTGCAATAAAAAATCAAATTGAGAAATAAAGGGCAGCATAAGCGAAGAAGAACAAGCAAGGACAAAATAAAAGCAACAAAACTAAAAGGAAGTACCACTTTTTTTAGCAGTTTTCTCTTCTACTCCTTTGACTTTGCAGATCAAGGATAGTCCCTATAGTAAATGAGAGCAGCGGTGACAAGCTGAAAATACGTAACTCCCTTTTTTTCTTTTTTTGTGAAGTGGAGCAAAGTAAAACTAAGACCCCAGGATAATAACACAAAAGACTGCAACGAAAATTAAGAACTGGAAGATCTCATTCTTTGCAATAATTTTTTTTTTTTTTTTCAAAGAACCGGAGCAAAGCAAAACCAAACTAATAAGAGGATGATTACAACGAAAATAAATGGTATACGGTAGAAAGTATCAAACTCTTTTTGTTTTTTGTTTTTTGGAGAAGTGGAGCAAAATAAAACCAAGATGAGATGGTGAAGATTAATGATGCAGAAGCTGCAGTGAAAATTAATTCAGAAGACAAATGAAATGAAGGAAAGTAGAGTAGGAAAAGTCTTTAAAAGGGCCCTCAACGGAAGAGACTTTCTTTTCTTGCTCATTGACTTTTGTTTTTTTAATAAATACGATAGAATTTTTACTTTTTACTTAATAACGGTTCTTTATCCTCACGTTAATGTATTAATTATTTTTTGGCGTAAGCATGTTTGAATCTTAAATTTCTTATTCCATGATAAATGTTTTACTAATTAAATTAATTTGCTCAAAAACTTTAGATATTAGGCACCCTTTACATTGTTAGATATGAAGAAAAACTAAATTCTAATTAAAAAAAAAAAGAAAAAAGAAGGAGATCTCTCCATTCCACTTAATCACAGAATCCTATTCTTGGTCAGCTTTCTGGTGTCATCAGCCACTAAACCTAATGAATCTAAGGTTAAATGTTTTGTATTTTACAATCCAATATTCTTTTTTTGAGTTATCTTCCATTAAGATATAATGCTTCATGGACAAACTTTATACGTAAAAGGGAAAGAATATTGAAGAACGGGATACAACTTAAAAAGTCTGCCGGATCAAGTCTAAACTGAGCATCCTCATCCATCTCCCTAAAATAGGGCGAGAGACCAATTTAGGAAAATAAAAATAGACAAATAAATAAAAGTGAGAGAAATAATGAAATAGATAACTTGATGTACTATGGTTCAATAAATAATAAAAATCATTCCCCCAAACAATTATTTTGTTCTTTTTTGTGTTTCAGACTTTTAGTAACCGAAATAAAGAAAAATTGATGTTTTGAAAAGTGAGAGAAATAATAAAAATAAATAAACAATAATATTTTAGTGCATAAGAGGAAAGAGAATCAAATATAAATGTTTTGAAAAGTAGTTAGTTAAAATAGAAAATGTAAGTATTTTTTTTTTTCTAAAATTGAGATGAAATTTTAAGAAGGCCAATGTGAATCTTCCAATGACTGAACATTTAGTGGGGCATTTTTTTTTTTAGACCAAAAATAAAATTAGGATGACAATATATAAAAGAACATGTATATTACAATTTTTTTTAGTTTTCTATGAATACAATTCCTATGTAAAATCATTGCAAAGAGATATTTTGAACCAAATCCAGATATAAACAGAAAATATTTCATTACACGTTAGGTGAGTACAAAAAAAATTAATTATCAATTCTTGAGATAAATACAAAATTTATTCAAAAGAATTGGGCCCCTATGAACTAGGCCGAATAAATTATACTAACATTCGATGAAAATAAAGAAAGATGTAGCCAATAATGAGATTTTGAGATTTGAATTGAAAGGGAGAAAAATACAGTTTTTTTTTTCTTTTTTATTTGGAAAAATACATATGCATAAAATGTCTATTGAATCCACAATCCAATTTAAATGCCATTTGAGCCAAAGATAATTCGCTACAAAGAATTGCAATGGTTTTCACATATCATTCCCACCTTAATTTGAAAAACAAAAGCACTATATGGTTTCTCATTGGCGTTGAACATCTCTAAGGTTATTTTCACCTAATACTACATTGACAAATTAATACATTCAAGTTATATTAATACACTATATGGTTTTCTCATTGCCTTTTCAGTGGAGTTTGTGATGTGACTTTATATTAGAATTTCTTCCTTCTCCCTTATATGTGCGTGTGTTTGTATATAAAAAAAAAAAGGGTTTAATTTTACATGTATATCTTGCCAAAAAGAATGTATAAAGATTTGAGTATACAACTATATTTGTGAGATTTATTCTACGCTTCCAATTTAAGCTGGAAAATCTCAAAAGATTGGTGCAACAATTTTCCAAACCTCTTGAAATTCATGAAGTCCTAGATTTAAATATTTTAAGCAATATATTAGGATCACTCATAAGAGCATCTCCAGCAAATTCATCAAATTTTTGTACTGTTTGGAGAATGAACAGTGACTTTTACCTTTATCTACCCACTTTTTCAAATACACTTTTCAACAAATTCTCTATCCATTCTCTATCTCATTTAAATATTATTTCTTTATTCATTATTTATTCTTCTTTTAACAACTACACATCTTCTAATATTTTTTTATTTAACACTTAATTATTATAATTAAAAAAAAAACATTTGAAGAATGAATAGTAGCCCATCAAGTCTGATGGGCTACTGTTTATGAACAAAAAAAAATTGAGATATAGAGAACTGATTGGAGCATGAACAGTAGCATATATTCTCTATATTTTGGTTATGCATACTCTATTGGAGATGCTCTAAGAGATTCATTTAAGTAATTACCTAATGTATGTTAGATTGAAGATTACATGCATGTGGACGGAGTAGTTAAGTGTACGAAAGAGTTCTGAAAGACATAAACAAAAAATAAGCATGGAAGTCTCTGTCCCGTTACCTTTTTTATGCATAGGGGTAATAGTATGTGATCATCAATGTTAAGCGATTCGTTGGCTTTACAATTATTGTTGTTTAGCTTGTTAAAAATTCTGGATCCACAATGTGGAACGAATCTATTGAGTTCTTACTAGGAAAGTGCCAAAGAGTCACTGACAGGAGCTTATAACTTTTTTTTTCCTTATCTCTTTCCCTTCTTTCCCATTACTTTTCTTCACCATAAATAATATATTAAAATATAACTGTTGTACTTAAATTTTTTGATATTTTATTTTAATCTTTTATATTTCAAAATTTTTATATCTTATATTTGATTTTCTTTTATATTAATCCCCTCACTTATTTCCATTTGTAATCTAGTAACACTTATCATTGTGGTTATTTTATTTAAGGAATCAAAAGGCAACCTAGATCAAAAGAGTGCATGAGTTGGACGTAAGGAAGTCAATCTCGTATCGGAGGTTGTACTAATTTGACTAGCAGAACGATATATTTGGATACCGGTCAATACCAATATACTGTTTCTAGTTTACCGCTATTTAAAAATATATATATAGTTGTATATATTTTAAAAATAAATATATAAATATTATTTTCATATTTATAACTTTAATTATTTGGTAAAACTTAATTTGTTAAGCAATTAAACTTGTTAAGCTTTTAAGTTTATTATTAAAAAAATTGAATAGAGATAAAAGTATAAGACCAAAAAAAAGATAATAAAAAAGAAAGGGTAGTAGAAAATGAGATATTACGTGAGAGGGGCTTGGTAGAAAAAGATTAAATAATTAGAAAAATTAAAATAGTGGGAGACCCAACACATGCCTGATGCCTCTTGCCAGTTGCCTCCCACCCCTATTATTTTTTTTTTTTTCTTTTTCTTATCCACATCACACGCCTAAGACCTAAAAGTACAACCTACATGTCATTACAATTTCCAACAAGCCTCATCTTCACGCTATTAAACTTATCACTTCATTATCAAACATTTCTTTATTTTCCAAGACTCTTTCTTTTCTTTTCTTTTTTCTGGTAAACCATGATATAATATGTTAGGTTCTAAAAATTTAGGATTTTATGTATTTAGAATTCTAATGTGTAATATTGGCAAACCATGATCAAAACAATATGTTTAGTCTTGTTTAGGCTTGCTCAAAGTTGATTAAATATTGTAAAGTTGGAATCGAGTGGCTGCAGATGTATTGGAGCATTTCGGCCTGGCTCGATCGATCGAAGCTTAGGCTCGATCGATCGAATCTCGGGTCAGATGCGTTTTCTGCAGAGTTCCAGCTCAGCCCAAACTCTATTTAAACGTCTTGGGGTCCAAGTAAAACACTCCTATATATAAGGAAAACCCTAAAACGTTTTTGGGACTTTTTGAGAGAGAGATTAGAGTGCCTCTTGTGCCTCCTTTTATTTTTAGGGTTTTGTACCCAAACCTCTCTAAGTCTTTGTTGCTCATATTTGCTGTTTGTGTGAATCTCTTGTGAGATCTTTAAGGAGCTTTCCTTCACATAAACTTAGGGTTGTCAATATCTTGATGATCAACATAGTTGCAACCATTGGAACTTAAAAGAAAAGCAAGCGGGGAGCTTGTAACTGATTGAGGAATTCAAGAAAGAAGTAGTCCGTGGATTCGGAGCCTGCGCGTGGTCGTGTCAGGAAGTTCTACTGGTGGGTAGCATTAGGAAGTCGAGCGGGAAGCTTGTAGTCCTTTTGTATGAACTTCAATTCTTTCATAGTGGATTCAGGTTAGCCTTGAGGATAGGTGGGTTAAATCCTCCCCAGGCTTTTACCGTGTGGTTTCCTGGGTGATCATATCTTGTGTTATTTATTTTCCGCTGCTTTATATTCTTGATATGATTGTTTGGATTATTTTAACCTAGAATTGCTTAATTTGACTAAGTAACAACTTGGCTAATTAATCTAGGCTACGCAATCTGGTTGTTTAAGGGGTCTAAATTCCTATCATAATATTAAACTAAGAATTTACAAGTCTATTACAAAACATGCTAGCTTGATCAAAAACTAGCAATTTTTCCACCACAGGCGGTGGATTACAAAAAAACAACAAAATGAGAGCCGGATTGTGCTCCAAGCTTGGCCAACGCATCTGCTTCCAAGACTCTTTCACCTCCATCACAACTCTCTCTATTTTGACGAAACTTCTCTCCAAACTAATTTGTAAAGAAACTCTACAAACTTCTTGTATAAAGTGCCGGCTCAAGGCCTAAGTAAGTTAGGCCTAGGCCTAAGGCCCCAACAAAAAACAAAATTTTCCTTAAGAAAAGGTGTCCTACTTTCCATAGTTAAAGGCCCAAATTTTTATAAAATTATATATATATATATATATATATATATATTCTAAAGGTTGTACATTTTTTTTATTAGTGATGTTAAGGATACTACAAATTTTATTATTGACTTACAAATTGCCATGTTATTAATCACAAAAAAGTGATATAAACATTCATTAGTTAAATTGATGAAGTTTATCAATTAGAGACACTATCACATTATATTTTGAACATTTTATAGTGTTTTTAATTAGCGCATTTTTCTTTTTCATTTCTTTTAAGACTCCCAAAGTACAAGACCAATAGAACCTTAACTCAATTGAAACCCTAAAATATTTCAAAAAAATATTGCAAATGTGTTAAATCATCAATTACAGATTAATCTCTCCTAATAGTTTGAGACTTTGATTTTTGTAAAATAATATCCTACAAAGCCACACACCAAATAATATCTATCTCTCTCTCTTAAAATCAAAATATAAAATTAAAAATTAGATTACAACTTTATTTAACTATGCATCGTCTTATATCCAAAATAAAGTATCTTTTTCAATCGCAATATATTTTTATTTCTTTTTATTAATATTTATAGGTTCAACTATAATATTCAATTCTCTATATGAAATTAACATTAGTCTAGTTGGTATTATTTATGTATTTAATGTATCAAATTAACCTTAATTTGATTAGTATTAAATAATTTTGTTTAATTAATATTTACATATTAAAGCCCCGCATAAATTTTTCGCCTTAGGCCCCAAATTATGTTGGGCCGCCCCTGCTTGTATATCTCTATATTAAGTGTGAATTTTGAAAATCTAACCGTTAGATTACATGTTCTTATTATATTCTTCATGCATGTAAAATTTCATGAAGATTAAAGATCAATTGCTATCTCATCAAACAAATGTTAAAATTTCAAATTTTTATGATCTAAAATTGTGTATAAAAAATAAATTTATTGATCGAATAGTAAATAATATCCAATTTGAATGAAATTTGATATGCCTGTTAAGAACATAAGGAACATGAAATTCAACGGTTAAATTTCAAAAATTCACACAAAAAAAAGATACATATGAGAAGTTTGAAAAATTTATCTCCAAACTAGTTTTGAGAGAAACTTTATTCCTCTATCTTTCACCTCAGACTCTCTCTTTCTCTTAAAGCTTCAGACCTTCAACCCTTCTCAAGGACTCAAAGCTTGCTGGATATTTACTAGTGCCGCCGCTCTCCACCAAATGGCGTGACTTCATCGTTAGTGTAAGGAGGAGTTAGAAATGAAGGGAGGTAGAAAGTATGGCTGCATGAGGGGAGGGAAAGAAGCATTTTGTGTGTAATTTTGTAACGGTCTAGTATCCATTAACCAGCTGAAATTCGGTACATATTGCGGTATGGCTGAAACAGCTCCGATATGTCCAGTATTTAAACCGGTACAAAATGCTAGTGTTCCTATACCAACAAAAGTTCTGGTACAATAAATATCAGTCATACCATCTGATACGGCACGAGATTTTCTTCCTCGGTTGGACTTGGACGGCCAAAATTGTTTATCATGGGAAGGTAGATTCGTGATAGTTGGATTACTTTTTGTAAGAGCAACTCCAAAAGGCCAAGTAAAAGTGGAAAGAAGAAATTCATGGAGGTTTAGGTGGAAAGTGGAAACAACCCATCAATAAAAAGCACTAAGTAACCAATCAAAATAAAAAGGCACCGACAAAAGAGAAATTATGTGACCAAACCGGATCTCACCACAATGAAAATCCAAATAAAAAATAATAATAATATGGCTTTTGACCCAAAAACCAAAGATACGACCCAACCACCCATATGAGCCATCATTGATCACATTCATACCGGTTGCATTGACAAAGCGAAAACAGAAAATTCCTGGCAACTTCTTGATGAGTTCAGGCTCCTCTGTAAACTATCCGGCGATGTTTACTCGTAAGTTTATACTCAACTATAAATATCTAGTGATTGTTTGATAATTGCTTATTTTTGGTATCTTATTTTCATTTATATGGTATTTGTCAAAAGTTAATTTATTTTATGAAAACTAGCTAAAAATTAGATTATTTATAGTAATAAAATAAAAATAAAGTTGAGATAAAAAGTAAAACTTTTAGCAAATAAGCAATTGGCAAAGGCACACCAGCTCAAATATTATAATATATTTATAAATATATAAAAACTTTAAATGTATATAATATTTTATGTTTTTTTTAAGAGGGTTTCAACCTATGGCGTCCGCTCTTGATAATAGTTCTTTATTATCAGACCAAGACACCAGTCAGTTTTTGGTGTGGGCAGGAATTGAACTCCAGATCTCTTATACAACTATCAGAGACTTACCAGTTAAGCTAACTAGAACTCACTCTATATAATATTTTATGTTACATTACATGTATACATATATAAAAATATATTTATATAAATTTAATACTCCCTCCGTCCCAATTTATTTGTCTTGTTTGAAAAGTCAAATTTTTTAAGAAAATATCATTTATTGTCTTGTCTGCCTTATATAAATGTATCAGTTTACAAAACTACTCTTAAATAAATTTATCAGTTTTTTTTTTTAAAAGAGTTATTCTTAATGATGCAACTGAAAAGATGCCCCAATTAGACTTTTTTTTTTAATATTTGTGAGTTTTCTTTTCAAAAAGTTTTGAAAATAAAGTAGGGGTATAATAAAAACATTAGTAAATTAATAGCTTTTATTTTTAGAAATAGGACAATGTGAGCATTTGGTTTTGGCGTCTATGTCTTTCAATTTCGCGTTTTGCCCTTTTTTTTTTTTCCCTGCGCGTGAACAGTAACCTCACATGGGTTCACTGTGCAGGAGACAAAAAATTATTGTTTACTCACTGTTTAACACTGTTTATAGTATTGTTCACGCACTAAAAAAATATTAAAAATGAGTCATACGGTACTATTCATACATTTAAAAATTATTTTGCTACAGTATTTTCAGTTTTCAGTTTTTTGTTTTCAGTTTCAGCAACAATAAGTTCAATCCAAATGAACCCAATATATTGGGATATCCCAAAATAGAATAGAGAACAAACAAACTGGGACGGAGGGAGTATTAAATTGTGTAAGTTTATAAATAAATTCTCAAAATATCAAATTAGTATTTATAATTTATTCATACTACAAATACTAAATTTTTAACAATACAATGTTAGCAACCAATCAAGATAAAAAGGCACAAAAAGAAAGAGAAATGATATGATCAAACCGATCCCACCACAACGAAAATATAGGACAAAAAAAAAAAAAAAAGAGAGGAAACAATATGACTTTTGACCTAAAAGCTAAAAACCAAAGGCACACCACTCAAGAAAATATGAGCTATCACATTCACAGTGGTTTCGTTAATCAACGAAAACAGAAATTCTTGGCAACTTCTTAGGAGCTAAGGCTAGGCTGTAATTTATGGGGTAAACATGTTTACGAGTAAATTCATACTCAACTGAGAGATAAATCAAGTTCAAACTTGGTTCTTCTAAAAAAAAAAAGTTCATAGTTAGTTATCCTTATAATGCACAACAAATTAAAGTTTAGATATGAAATTTGATAATTATAGTAATTATAAATTATTCATAGATATTTATTATGAATATGTTTGTATATAAAACTAACCTCTAAGCACGTGCTCACGCGCGCACTCAGAGGCTCTTCTATTTTTTGAATAAGGGTTAATTTAGAACATTTATTATAATTTGGGATTACTACATTTTCCAATCACCAAAAAAACCTAGGGGTGTGATGAGTATTATGTTCGGTGAAATAATTTTTCATCACACCCCTAGGTTTTTTTTTATGATTGGAAAATGTAGTAATCCAAAATTATAATAAATGCTCTAAATTAACCTTTACCCAAAAAATAGAAGAGCCTCTGAGCACGCGCGTGAGCGTGTGCTCAAAGGCTAGTATTCCATAAACATCATCCAATTTTTTTTGTGTTGCTTATATGATTGTTAATAGATTAATTTTTGAAACATTACTATAATTAGAATTAGAATTTGTAGAAGATTGTTCATTAAAGAAAGCAACAAAAAATTACATCCACCCATATATATGACAGGGTATGAAAACAAATGTTTATGATTCAGCGTCTTTTATTGAGCCTTCCAATTGTTTCACAGCAACATTTGCAACAAACATGTTGTGTAATTGTAAGAGGCAAATGAAGCCACGTTAGAATAACACCATTGTCACATTAATTTAAATTGTCAAATACACATATTCCACATAAACATATAATGTAATACAATGTGTGGCAAACAAAGAAGAATTAGGATGTTTTTTTTTTAAATACCTTGTTCTCCAGATATACACTATCGTGAAGTGAGTTTTGTCCCATCCTAACTTTTAAGCATGAAATGATGTTGGGTTGTGTTTCCTTCATATTGACAATACACATCTTTTATCAATTAAACACATTCATAACATTAAAGTAGAAACCAAAATGAAAAAATTCAACTTATTTGGTAGGCGTTAAAATCTTGAAATATACCTAGGATGAATGCAACAAAATCTCTTTGTACACAATATTCTTCGTGTGAACTCCTTCCTCCCCAGGTATTGTTCCTTTTGAACTAATAGTTTTGTGGTAGATTGAGATACCCCTCTTGACAGGGCCACATACAATTGGTCGTGGCTAAAAACATGATCAGGAAAATATATGCCAACGATGGGAATTGTTTGGCCTTGTGCTTTGTTAATTGTAAGTGCAAAACTCAAGCGTATTGGAAATTGACGCCTTATCATCACAAAGGGGAGATGCACATTTTCTGTAGTTTTCAAAGGGATTCTTGGTAAAAACACACGTGTTCCAGCATATTGTCAAGTCAAAATTTCTGCATCAATTATATTATTGAAACACCCACGGCATAGTAATCTTGTATCGTTACATAACCCCACTTTTGGATCTATATTTCGCAATAGCATTATTGGAACACCTTTTTTCAGCCTTAGGATATGTGGTGGTAAACCTCTTGGAGATATAGAATTTAAGAAATCTTCTTGTTATAAATGTTGTGTATCATCTTCAACTTCATCAAACGAATATAACTTTGGTTCTTCTCCTAGAAATTGTGAGATTATCTTCTCATTAAGTTTATCCATGTCCTCATTAATTGGTGTTAAAAATGCCCTATCAACCATGTATCTTGCATTGTAGGCATGATTTTGCAACCATATATAGTACACTGAGACTATCTAACTGCTTAATCACAAACCCAAAATATGCGGAACTTGTAACTGAATCTTCACCAGAAACGTAACTGACTTTGGCGCCAGAACTAACGGCTTCAAACCAAAGAAGAACAACGCCGTTTCCATCCTTCAGAAGCTTGTATTTTTATCTCTTAAAACGGTGCACTGCACATTAATTAAAACGGTGCGTTTATGTTCTTAACTTCAAGTGAAACGGTGCGTTGCACTGTGCTTTGTTAATTCATCTTCAACCTCACGCCAGCTCGTCATCCTTCTTTTGATTCTTTGAATTGAAACTCTCATGAACATTAACATCCCCCATCAAACTACTGGGGGAAGCATCCAACAGGAGTTTGCTTCGCTGAAGAAGAAAGGAAGGAGAAGGCGAGGGCTTAGTGAAGATATCAGCGAGGTTATCCTTGCCTGAGACAAAACGCACACTCAAATCACGACGCAACACCTTTTCCCGAACATAATGATAGTCAACTTCAATATGCTTCGTGCGAGAATGGAAAACAGGATTTGCAGAGAGGGCAATGGCTGAAGCATTATCACACCACAGAACGGGAACATGTGAGAGAAAAATTCGCAATTCTTTGAAGAGAATGCGTAGCCAAGAGACCTCAGCAGCAGTAGTGGCTAGAGCACGGTACTCAGCTTCAATGGAGGAGCGAGAAACAGTGCTCTGTTTCTTGGAAGACCAGGAAATGGGAGAAGGACCAAGGAACACAAGAAGCCCTATTGTGGAACGACGATCAGAGGGATCTCCAGCCTAGCCTGCGTTAGAGAAGGCAGTGAGAGTGAGGGGCCCTGGAGAAAATGAAATGCCATGAGAAAGGGTACCCCTGATATATCGTAGAACTCGCTTAGCAGCCTCTAGATGCACTGTGGTAGGGGTGCTCATAAATTGACATAATTGATGCACACTGAAGGTAAGGTCTGGGCGTGTGAAGGTGAGATACTGAAGAAAACCCACCATGCTGCGAAACTCTGAAGGATCAAAAAGAGCAATACCATCAGTAGGAAGCAATCGAGATGAAGGGCAGCAAGGAGTCTTGGTGGGCTTGGAGTTTTCCATGTGAAAACGATGAAGGACCTCTGAAGCATACTTTGATTGGGAAAGAGTAAGCCCAAACTGAGTTCTAGAAATTTGAACTCCCAAAAAATAATTGAGGTCACCTAAGTCTTTGAGTTCAAACACAGAACTGAGAGCAGCAATTAGAGATGACACATGTTAGGAATGGTTGCCAGTGATGATGATATCATCTACATAAAGGAGAAGATAAATGATGGTGCTCTTGGATTGAAAGATGAACAATGAGCTATCAGCAAAAGAAGCCTAAAACCCCAGATGAATTAAGTGGAAAGTAAATCTCTCAAACCAGGCCCTGGGAGCCTGTTTGAGTCCATAGAGAGACTTATGGAGCTTGCATACATAGGAGGGATGGGTTGCATCTACATAGCCAGGAGGCTGGTGCATGTAGACCTCCTCTTTAAGGTAGCCATGGAGAAAGGCATTTGACACATCAAGTTGCTTCAAAGGCCAATTGCAGCTGACAGCAATGGCAAGAACCAATCTAACTGTGGCAGGCTTGACAACAGGACTAAAAGTCTTTGAGTAATCAATGCCAGCTTGTTGGTGGAATCCTTTGGCCACAAGTCCTGCTTTGTCACGAGCAATAGACCCATCACTGTGAAGCTTGATCTTGAATACCCACTTACAACCCACCAAGTTAGCATGAGGAGGTGCTAGAACCAATGTCCAGGTCTGTTGTCGTTGCAATGCCTGAAATTCTGCATCCATGGTAGTACACCACACAGGAAATTTGGAGGCCACTTTATAAGAAGGAGGTTCAGTTTTAGAGTAATCCAAGATGGCCTTATAGCAAAGTTTAGGCTTGACTATACCACTCTTGGACCTAGTCTGCATAGGATGCTGATTTTCCACAGTAACAGGAGGTAGTGAAGGTGGTAATGATGGGGAAGTATCATTGGAAGAGACAGTAGGTAAGGAAGAATCAGAATTGGGATAGGCAGGGCTGAGAGGAGTAGTGGGTAGTGTTGAAGGAATACTAGGAAGGGTAGTGTTGTGTTGAGCAGTGGAATGGGAGACTATATTTGGGGAAGGAGTGACAGGAAGTAAAGATGTGATGTTGGAAGAATAAGGACCTAAGAGGGACGGTTGGTTGGAAGCATGAATATAAAGAAGATTGGACAACCAGATAGCATGAGACAGATGTGAGACTGAAGAAGGTGAGGAAGAGGTATTGGAAGATGTAAGTGTAGGAAATTTGGATTCATTAAACAAAACATGTCTAGAAACATAGAGAGTGTGAGTTGAAGGATCAAGGCAGAGATACCCCTTTGACTTAGAAGAGTAGCCTAAAAACAAACACTTCTTGGTTCTAGGGTCAAGTTTATGAGAGGTGTAAGGCCTAAGGAGAGGGTAACAAGCACAACCAAACACCTTTAACTGAGACAGATCAGGTGAGGAAGAGTACAATTTGGACCAAGGGGATAGAAAGCTAAGAACAAAAGTAGGGAGTAGGTTGATCAAGAAGACAGTGGTAAGTATGGCATAAGACCAGTAAGCAGTAGGCATTGAAGCTTGAGACAATAGAGTAATAGTTGTCTCAACAAGGTGCCTATGCTTCCTTTCAACAAGACCATTTTGTTGGGGAGTGTAAAGATAGGAAATTTGATGATTAATGCCATGTTGAATGAGAAAAGACTTGAAGGCAGAAGAGATGTATTCACCACCACCATCTGACCTTAAAGTTTTGATCTTAGTAGAAAATTGGGTTTCAACCATGGCTTTAAACTCAAGGAACTTTGAAAAGACTTCAGATTTGGACTTAAGAAGGTATAACCAAGTGAACCTAGTGAAATGATCAACAAATAGAACATAAAAACGAAAACCATCAACAGACATCACAGGGGCAGGACCCCACACATCAAAATGGACCACCTCAAAAGGAGAAGAAGCAACAAATTTAGAGTTTGGAAAAGGTAACCTGTGCATTTTACCATATAAGCAATGAGTACAAGATTGAACAAAAGGAGTACATTTATTTAAAGAAAACTTTGCATTAGGAAAGACAAACTGAAGGACTTGATCATTTGGATGACCAAGCCTTCTGTGCCACAAGGTTTTATTTACAATAACAGAATTTGAAACAGTGTTGCGGACTTTGGAGGATAAAGCTAGATGTGAGGCTTGATGAGGATAGATGGGATAAACACCATCTTCACTCTTGCCTTGGTAGAGGACCTTCCCCGTGTCCAAAGCCTGAATGGATAAGAGATTCTCATCAAAATAACACCAGCAATGGTTGTCATGACAGATTTTATGGACAGAGGCCAAATTAGAAGAAATAGAAGGGACCTTAAGGACATTGTTCAATTGAAGAGTGGAATAAGGTGAAGGAAGAAGAGTTTTACCTATGTGGGTGATGGGTAGATTTTGTCCATTACCAACTGTCAAATAATCTTGACCACCATAGGGCTGAGGTAGGCTAAGTTGATTCAGATTGGCAATGACATGATCAGTAGCTGCACTGTCAACTAGCCAAGGTTGTGCCTGTGCAAGACAAGCATTGGAAGCAGTGGCCATGGCAGCAAGTTTAGCAGGTGGATGCTTGCCTTGATAGGCATAGTTCATCCTATGATAGCAATCAATTGCTGTATGGCCAAGTTTACCACAGATTTGGCAAGAAGGTCTGTTTGATCTAGGAGCTGAGGAACTAGAATTTGACTAATTTGGTTGAAAGGGAGGAGTAAAAGGATTGTACTGATTGTATTGAGATGAGTGATAATCACCTCTGCCTCCTCTTCCACCTCTATGGTTGAAATTACCTCTACCCCTTCCTCTATTGAATTGATTTGGATTGAAATTTCCACTTGGTTTTGGAGTAGCAGTTGCAGCCATTGCAAAGATTGATTCTTTAATATCCAAACCTTCATTTAAAGACTCCTCTTCTGCATTAAGCATAGTTGATAATTCATCAAAACTCAGCTTAGTGTTCCTGGTTCGAATTGCTGACCTAAATGTATTGAAATCTTTGGGAAGCCCCTTAAGAGTTATGTGAAGTAGTTCCTTATCATCAATTAGTACACCAACAGCTAGTAGCTTATCTCTCACTACTTTAACCTTTTGCAAGTAAACATCAACAAAATCTACTCCCTTCTTAAGGTTATGAAGTTCACCTTTAAGATTCATCACATGAGACCTAGAAAATGAAGAAAATCTATTTTCCAATACCTTCCAGACTTCTAACGCAGAAGTGCACCCAACTGTGAGTGCTAGAATTGATGGTGAGAGAGTGGAACTGATAAAGGTCAGTAAAGCTTTCTCCTTTGATCTCCAGAGAGTGTAATTTGGATTCACAATTGAGGTAAAATCTCCACTCAGATCCTTGAGAAACTTCTCTGGAATCAATTGTGGTTCTTCGAGTAACTCAAACAAAGAGTAGGTCTCCAAAATCATTGAAATTTGGTGTTTCCAGACAATATAGTTGGCATTGTCTAGTTTGATTGTCATCATATTTGACATATTTGATAGAAGAAGAAGTGGCTAATTCATTACATTGATTGTGGAACCAGAGGTTGTTGAAGAAGTAGCAGCACTTGAACTTGAGGACGCCATAGAAGGATTCTGTACAGGAATTCCAGAATTTTCCTGCTCTGATACCATGAAGAAAACTGTGTTGATTTGTATAACATAGATTACTGAGATAAACTCTGTTTGTGAAGTAAGAAAGAGAGATAGAAAAATGAGAAGAAAAGAACGAGAGAGAGAGAGAGAGAGAGAGAGAGAGAGAGATTTTGACAAAGGAGAGAAATCTGTATATTTTTTCATAATGATAAAGATGTGAGTACAAGAATATATATAGTACACTGAGACTATCTAACTGCTTAATCACAAACCCAAAATATGCAGAACTTGTAACTGAATCTTCACCAGAAACGTAACTGACTTTGGCGCCAGAACTAACGGCTTCAAACCAGAGAAGAACGACGCCGTTTCCATCCTTCAGAAGCTTGTATTTTTATCTCTTAAAACGGTGCACTGCACATTAATTAAAACGGTGCGTTTATGTTCTTAACTTCAAGTGAAACGGTGTGTTGCACTGTGCTTTGTTAATTCATCTTCAACCTCGCGCCAGCTCAACCATTGTCATCCTTCTTTTGATTCTTTGAATTGAAACTCTCATGAACATTAACACTCAATGCCTGTTGTTCCATGTTCTCTATTATTTATAGGATGCGCTTGTGTATATCCGGAACTCATATATAGTTAATACAAATTTGATTAAAAATTAAAATCAATGCTTCCCATTAGTGAATTAATAGACAACCAAAGTGACATATTTTGTAGTACTTTATAAAAATCTGATGGTACATAACAAAAATATTATATGGATTTGCAACCAAAATTAAAAAAAATAAAAGATTACAAAAAGGGAGAAAAGAAAAAAGAAAAAAGAAAGGGTTAATCTGATTAGCTATACTCTCACCACTACTAAGTTGGGCTTCATTTTGCACAATTGATATACTGCAAGCCAAACAACGAATATGTGTAAGCCGATTTACGCCTACCACTTGCACAGGGCCTTCATTTAAATTTATTTGATTTGTCTCTAATAAATTTATTTGATTTGTCTCTAAATCATTTTTACTGTGTTCAATGTTTGTTGTTCCACGTTCTCTATTATTTATAGGATGCGCTTGTGTATTTCAGGAAATCATATCTAGTTAATACAAATTTGATTAAAAATTAAAATCAATGCTTCCCATTAGTGAATTAAGAGACAAAAAAGTGACATATTATACGGATTTGCAACAATTTGAAAAAAAAAAGAAAAAAAAGAAAAGAAGAAGTAATAGATGGACTTTAAATATTCTATGAATAAATAGTAAACACTAACTTTTTTTTTTTTTTAAGATTAAGATAAACATGAAATTTATTTTGCTTTTTATTTTGCACACATAGCAAAGACATCCATTAACTATTTAAAATTTAAAATACTCAACTTCTACACAAATACAAACTTCCACCACCACACACACGTTCTCCCATTTGAATTGGGCAATTCAAGTTGTACTCTTAGTCTTAACTTCTAATCCTTATCTTTTCTTTTTCTTTTTTTTTCTTTTTTTTTAAGTAGTTTAATAAAATAAAACTTTTAAAATTGTTTAGAAATTTCTCTTACTCGGTTACTCCTTAACTAAATTTTAAAATTTTAGATAAGTAACAACTTAAAAATCTTAAGTTTTAGTTTATCTAAAATTTGTTTCTTAAAAAAAAATAATAATAAAACTTATCTAAAATAAATTTCTCTTACTTGGTTACTCCTTAACTAAATTTTAAAATTTTAGATAAGTAACAACTTAAAAATCTTAAGTTTTAGCTTATCTAAAATTTGTTTCTTAAAAAAAAAAAAATAATAAAACTTATCTAAAATTTAAGAGTTTTAACTGTTCATAAACACATCTGTTGGTATTAGCAAAAAAAGAAAGAAAAAAATCCTTACACCTACAGGTTTTGTAATTTTACGTTGGATGTCGGTTAGTGAATCTATCTAACTCAGTGGAGAATTGCAATAAGTATTTAACAAAAGGATTACCTAAATCTTGTAGAGATGCGTGAAAGTTCAATTTGAGAACGGAGCGAATTACAAAACTAAGCAAAGAAAAATAAATTAATTGATTAATTAAACAAAAGAAAAATCTTACAATTTGAAAAATATTCTTCTTCATCTCATCGCCTCCCGTTCCTTTGTTTTTGTTGATGTGCAAACAAAAATTCTATTTCAAATCGAAATAATAGGAGTAGACGTTGGGAAGAAGAGTTTTTTTCTATATCAACTGAGAAGTTTTATTTTTTATGGGAAGTTCTGATGAAAATTATTTCAACTGACACCTTTTTTTTTTTTTTTTTTAAACGTGGGAGAGTTTTTGCTTATTGTATTGGAAGGGTAGTTATTTTCCTACAAACGTGAGTAGTGGGAACTTCTTTTTTTGAGAAGAAAAGTGGGGAGGATTTAATTGTACATGTTCTTTTTTTTTTTGACATCACGTAGGGGATTTTTTTTTTTTTTTTGACACACGTGGAGAGTTTTTTAAGCTATTGAATAGAAGTAGGAGTTTATTATAAGCAAAAAGACATTTCAACGTAGAAGTAGGAATTTATTATTTTTGTCAATTTACTATTTTAACCCCATTTTTAAGTTTTAGGTAGGGGTATTTTTGTCGGCAAAAAAAAACAATAACTAATTTTCTTTTACCAATTTACTATTTTAACCTCATTTTTAAGTTGTTGGTTAATTAATTTAGAGGTATTTTTGACAGAGAAAAAAGCAATAACTAACTTTTCGAATCCTCTTAATATATACGGATTAAATATTTTATTATTTAAATAAAATATATATAATGTAACAAAATTCTAATGAAAGTTTAAATACTAAATAAATTTTAAATTTTGTATAAATATAATGTACCAAAATTCTAATGAAAGTTTGCCGCCTTGATCTTGGCTTCATCCCAATCAGCCGGTGCTTCCTTTGGTTTGGTCTAGCCAATCTCTATATCTTGTCACACCTTCTCATATAAAGACTGCAAGAAAACTCTCATGCGTACTTTCTAGTATGCATAGTTAGTGCCATCAAATAAAGGAGGTATAATTAACAACTGTCATCTATCTATGACAAACAGGGGTCAATGGATCAACACAACAAATATTAAAACCTAATTAGAATGTGTCTGCTCTGATACCACTTGATAGGCCAAAAACGTATTGACCCATTGTGATTAAATTAATTGATTAATTAGTCAAGTTATTAATTAATCAAATTAACATGCAAACGCGTGGTAGCACAAAAAAATCACCAATAAACTAATTATGCAACGGAAAAGAAATAACACGGTGATTTGTTTACGAATGGAGAAAACCTGACGGCAAAAACCTCACCGGGTGATTTTCAAGTCACCACTCTCGAAATTCTACTATTATCACAACAAGCAGTTACAAGTAAAAAAATCTCAGTACCTTATACCAACCTACAATTAATCAAGAAGATGCTTGGTCACAAAATCCAAAGGTGCACATACACAGCAACTTCTTCAAAAGAGATGAACTAGGGCAAAACTTTGTCTCCGGTCACAAATTGCTTAAACAGACTTTGCTCAATGCTTGTGCAACTTGTGTACTCTTTGACGGCCCTTAAAATAATCATTTTATATATCTAGGGTTAGGAGAAAAGAAAGCCCAAAGACACATTCACGGATTCTAAGAAAATTAGATCAAAATTCTGAAATTCATAAACCTCGACAGATAGGAGGTGTCGAGTAGGTGTCGGGAACACGAGCTTGAGCAGCTTTCTAAACCTCGACACATGCTAGCTGTCGAGCTTTAATGAACTTGTACTTCTTCAGCTTGTTTCTTGGACAGACTTAATGATTTCAACACTTGATCTTGAAACATAGTTTCTTGAAGTATTAAAAACACCTAGAACTACCCAATTACAAGTAAAGTGCGTTTTGTCAAAGGATTAGCCAATTACATAAAAGAATAACATATGTTCTTAATAAGTGAATCACATATGTCCTAACATATAATATCCAACCTATACCAAATACCGATTGGTATTTTGGCCTGATAGGTTAAAACTCTCTCAAAAAAAAAAAAAATATATATATATATATATAAAAGCAAGAACCTTGTAACTTAAGTGGTTTTTAAATCTCCTTCCTCAACTAATGAATTATCATAATATACACATAGCTCATGTCCAAATCATTACATATCATAGTTTGGGATACAATAAATAAAAGTTTTATCTTAAAGGTCTGGTTGTGCCCAGAACACTCCTTATCTTTATACCTTTTTATATATTTTAATTTCTCATTTTGTCATATGGTGAACAATCAGTACATTGAAATAATTAACTTAGTTGCTCAAAGTTAAACTATACTGCCAATATTTCACAATGTTTACAATTACTGTTCCAATTAAAAGTATACTGCCCATAATTTAAATGAAATTTAGTATTATTTATTCTATATTACAATCAACCATAATTTTTTTCTTTTAATAAATGTTGAATTGTACACATTATGATGCGGGATGCGGAAGCATCAAGAAGCAGAATACGTCTATTTCTAGAAAACAAGAAACAAAACACGTTTGCTTCTGAAAATAGTCTCGAATCCACGAGGGTTCCTTGAATCCACAAGTGTCTTAGAATCTACAAGGAGAAATGGTTCTGGAATTCACCAGAGAAACAATAAACAAAAGTCTAAAGTTTTATTGATTAAATAATTCTTAAAAAATGTATACAGACTTAGAGGTCTATTTAAAGGCTCCGTAAAACTTGACAAACAATAAAATATATATTTTTTCTCCCTTTTCTTTTTCAGTTTGTGTGAAAGTAGACACAAACTCAAATTCAAAGCCAAGAAAAAGGAAACAAGACCCTGCAATGAGAATAAACCATTGGGAGTAACAAGGAATACACTCTCCTTAGGATATTGAAAGACCGATCGTAAGGAGGCCCACTAGAATGAAGTTGGGAAAGGAATCCAACTTAAGCAAAGTGAAAATAGGGACCAGCAGCAGCACATATCTCTCTTTCTATAAAATTGAATATGATTAGGCAGAGAGTTTGGAGTAAGGTCTAATGATGGAAAAACGGCTATGACGTGTGAACAGTGAATCGGATGTGCACCGACGGACCACACCAATCAAACTTTAGAGCTTGAATTTCACACCTGAGTTAATTGCTTCACCAGCCCATCCAGTCATGCCCGGCCTAGTTCTGAATATTCAAAGTGTGCAAAGTTAGAAAACTGGAGTGTTCCATCGTTTATCTCAAAAAAATAGAAAAGAAAACTGGAGTGGATAATGGTAATATTAATTTTTTTTTTTAAAAAGACATTTTTTTTTTCTTTTTTTTGGTTGTTGTTTCTTAAACTGACAAATTGACAACACTCACGAACGGAAATTATTCCCTACTCCCCCCCCCCCCCCCCCAAAGGACGACACGCTGGACGGATTTCTTAATTCTTAGACTATTTCTTTTTAATTTTTTGGATTTTCTATTAATTTATTTCTTTTAAATCAACGCAAAATCTACATTAATCATTGATTGCAAAAAATAACACTCTTTAATGGTTCCACTCAAATGGTAAATGTGTATAGACTGAGTTATTGAAAAGGAAAAAAATGAATACATCAAATCAAATCAATTAATAATAATACAACAATAAAAATCTGAAATTATAAGAAACCTAGAATATTAAATGAGAACTGTGAAATTAGAACTCATTTTCCTCTCCTTTGTGTGTGTGTGTGTGTGTGTGTTTGTTTCTCAAAAAAAAAAAAGGTTAATTGTCTCACATTGCTGAAGAGAATGTGTTGTGTGTAATATAACTTACCCCACCCTTCCTTAAAAGTTACCATGACTTTTGAGTGGAGTTGTAGTGTGTCAAACATTCTTAATATCTCTAATCTAATTGTGGAATTGGATGATCTATCCTTAGTTCACTTTTTTCATAACTCTGCTGAAAATAAAGCTTTGGAGCCTTTGTTTTCTAATTGTAGGATCCAATTGACTAAGTTCCAAAACAGGAGGATTGTGCACACCTATTGGGAAGGCAATAGATGTGCTGATGCTCTTGGGAAGGCAATAGATGTTTATAATCCACCACTTATGATGGAGACTCTATTACCTTTGGATGCAGAGGGTAATGCTTGTAACAGACTTATTTGTATTTAATAATGCAAATCCTTTTTTAACCAAAAAAAGAAAATATAAAAATTTAGCATTATAAAAATCTATGTGAAAAACAAATTAATCTGAATGTTATTTGTGTGTTAAGTATATTTGATAGTTTTTGATGGACTTAATAGTTAATAGACATAATTTTCAATAAAATTTTGTGAATTGAATTATTAATATTGTTCAATTTTTTTTTTTGAAAAGATAATATTGTTCAATTTGATTCTCAAAAATAAATATTTTTCAATTTATGTTATGATTAAATATGGTGGTCTTGAACTAAATGCATAAATGCTTAAGTGGTAATATACAGTTCTTCTCCAAAAAAAAAAAAAAAATGTAATATACAGTGCGAATATTTACTATATAGAACACGTGTTTCATTTGGTTCCAGGTTTAAAAACAAAATATTTTAAAATTTTGACATTCAAAAATGAAAGTGAAAAACGAAAGAGTAAATAGAGGGCACACATATCTTACGGCTTTGTAAATTTTAAGATTAGAAGAACCGATACCTGTATAATCTAAACTATTTCCTTTTCTTTTTTGTTTATTTATTTTGGGTAAATTGCAAAGTACCCACAAAGCTTAATTAAAGTAGTTTGGATTTTAAATTGTAAAGTTTGAAAATTTAAATTTTACACCCTGAAATTTATAGTGGTTAGCAAAAATAGTCTCTCCATTAGTGGATCACCTACATGGCCGTCAAGTAACACGCTAGCATCTAACGTGTAATTTGTTTTGCCACATTGTCAAGTCCATTAATAAATGGGTTGCTTTTACTAGCATCCACATCCCAATCCTATATCTCATCTTATTTTACCCTCTCAAAAATCTACTTTTTCAATTATACCATACCATTTACAATATACTCAACATCCCGAAATTCTATTTTCCTCTTCTACTTATTAAAATAATATATCTACCTAATAAAATATATTTTTTCTTTTTTTGTTTTTTCTCAATTTTCTCCCCACATGCGTGCCTTCTAGTTCCAGAATCCTCGTTTACTTTCTTTTCACCTTCTGAACTCCCTCCGATCAAACACCTTCCTAGACACACCCAACTCGCCGGACTTGGCATATGCATCCATCAAAGTATTCCCAATACCCAAATCCCCCATGAGTCCCCTCTTTACCACAAACCCATGAACTCCCTCAGTAATTCCCTTCCCAGATACACAAGAACACGCCGAGAGAACTGAAACCATAGCAACCGAATCAATAAAACGTTTCCCATCACCCTCATTCTCACTCTCCTCAACCAGCAACTCATAATCAACAATGGCTGAACTCCCTCCGATCTCAGAAACCCACTGATCCACCACCACAACGCAGCAACCCATAATCAACTGTCAACACCAGAAACCGGAACCAAACCCATCGGAACCAAAAACCCAAAATAAAACCCACCAAACCCAGAAACCGGCCACTACCCTCGGCCCAACAAAACCCATCGGAACCAAAAACCCAAAATAAAACTCACCAAACCCAGAAACCGGCCACCATATAATTCACCAAACCTAGCAAACCAATCAACCAAACGCCGGCCACCAAACCCAGAAACCGGCCACCATGTCAACACCACCAAACCCACCAAACACCGGTCTCCACGCTGATCTCGACTGCGTTGACCTCCAACCACCACTTCCATCTCAGCCGCGCCACCACGCCGATCCGGCGTGAGCTCCGATCTGGCAAACTCAACTGAGAGAAGCGAGAGAAAGGGGATGAGAAAGAGAGAAGGAGGAGAGAGAAAAGATACAGAAAAAATGAGAGAGGAGAGAGAAATAACAATATAAAACTTGTTCTGGGCATTAAAAAAAAAAAATTTTTTATAACTTTTCGCTACAGTACCATCTTACATTTGAGATGGTACTGTAGCAAAATCTCAAAAAAAATTTGGCTTTTGGCATATAGCCTTCCAATTGTGGATCAATTTTTGGGGCTGTATGCCAAATGTACTTAACATTTGGCATATAACTACCCCATTGTGGATGCTCTAATGGAGGTAGTGTAAAATCCAATATTTCAAATTTTGGCATGATAAAATCTAAGCATCTCCAAACTTTAATGGTGTACTTTACAGTTTATCCTTATTTTTATTTATAGCTTTGTCTCTGTGTGTGGACTCTAATTTATGGACATGTCTTACATGTAACAAAGATAATAAGTTAAGTTACATTTGATCTAATTTTTTATGATGTTACATCATTCCTTCTTTTCTTTTTCTTTTTTTTTTTAGTAATATATCGAAAAATCAACCTTTCAATTACATTGTTTTGTTATATTCTTCGTGCGTACGAATATCAAGATTATTAAAAATTATAACTATTTCATCATAAGATTTTCAAATTTCAAGTATTTATAAAATATGCAGTACACGTGTTTATGTATTAGATAATAAATGATATTCAATTAACATGAAATTTATGAGGTGAGATTTAAGTTGCATCTGGATGAATTTTTTGCAACATTACACAAATTCATAATTTTTTTTATTTTAACAAATCTACCATAGAATTACATTACCTCTTTATAACATTCATTCAAGCAAAATTTAACTTTTCCGTATTTTAAGAGGTAAATTGCAAAGTACACTTCTAACGTTTTGGATTACTTGGATATTACACCCTAAAGTTTGAAATTTGCAAAAGCAGACCTACTTACGTAGCAAAAAAAAATTACAAATCAGACACCAGTGTGTCACTTGACAACTTTGTAGGAGAGTCTACTAATGAAGGGACTACTTTTGCTAACAGAGGTAAACTTCAAGGTGCAAAATCTAATTTTTCAAAGTTTAGGATGTAAAATCCAAACCCCATATTTTAGAGGTGAACTCTGTAAGTTACCCTTTATTTTATTTTTTTATAGATCCAATATGAAAAATATTAAAAGTACTACCAATTTTACTACAAGAAACTTACAAATTGATAATTGCTATTTATCATCAAATCTAAACACAAATTAGATTGTGTAAGTGGGGTTTGAACCCCAAATTTCATATTAGATGACAAGAGACCTTACCAGTTTGAACCCTGTAAATATTTCATTTATTATATCCCTATTTAGTAACATAATTATGTTATTCATAATTTTTTTTAAAAATATAATTAGTGCTAATGGGTTGTAACACCAATGACATTTTATCTCCAGTGGTGGCATCAAGTCATAAGTTCAATATCACGTGGGTTAGTGAGATATTTTACACAAGGAAACATGTATAATTTGATAATTTCCAAGAAAAAATAACAAATAAAAAATTATTTGTTGTGTCCTATTATTATAATTTAAATAATTTATTTTCTCTTATGTAAATTCTAACATATATAATTAATACATACATACATATTATATATGAAATTAAGATGATCATCCAAATTATAGAAAATTCTTATTAAAATTAAGAAAAACTTTAATATTATAATTGTGGGGCCAGAAAAACAGGTGGCCTTGGCCCACTCCAAGCGATGCCCAATGGCCCACGCCGAGGATGCATGTAGGGTCCGAGGATGAAAGCGCGAGGACCAACCTCTGAGGAACATATCCGAGGATGACCCCGTCCTCGGGCGTCCGAGACCTCGGAAGAACACGAGCACCAACCCACCAAAGGAGACTCCTTGAATATCCGAGGAGGAGAGGGCCCAGTGCCACGCGTCGGCGACGGGAGCACGGCGAAGGAGCGAGCCTTAGGCGAGCTGTCACCTCTGCATTGAATGCGCTCACCTAACCCCCCTAGCCACATTAATGGGGATGTAACCCCTTGACAGGGCAACATCGATCATGGTGAGCCACTTGAGTACGGATAAGACCTGTGATGGGACGGACGGTCAGAGGGAAGGCCAATGGATGATCAACAGAAGGAAGAAGGGGATAGGAGGAAGAGAACTATATAAGAAAGGCGAGCAAAGCAATTAAGGGGGGATTTTTTGGATGATGTAAGGGAATGACATAGAAGGACTTAGAGGTCGTGTTAGTTTGAGGGAGAGGGGCCTTCTCGGACGAGTGCCGAGGAGCCACCCTTAGTTGTAAACTGGGCTCACTCCCCTTCAATGGAAGAAGGCGGGCTTGTATTCCGTTGCTAGTCTGTTAGGGCCTAAACTTTCGATCCACTCTCTAAAAATGTATTATTGGGGAACCTTTCTAAATTGAGTCCCTACAATTAGCGCCGTCTGTGGGAAGGATTAGTGCACTGGCAGGCGCAACGGGCGATCGTTCCTAAGTAGTCATTTTACCGAAGGTTGGTGGCGACGCATAAAAAAAAAACGAAAACAACCAAACATTGCAGAAAAGCAGAAGGTCCAAAATAGGAGATTCAACAACAACAACAACAAAAAAAAAAAAAAAAAAAAGAACTTGATATTATTTTATTAAACGGAAGGTACAAGATACAAACAGAGGCTCAGGCAGGCGTGTTTTACAACTAACTTTACAAGCTAATTCTACAAACAGAGGCCCAGGTGGACCTGTTTTAAAACTAGCTAGAGGAAAGGGGGCTGAGGCTAGCCTGCTTCAAGGCCACCAACAACTCCTTGTCTGGTGCAGCGGAGCTGAAACAAAGAGAGGAGCTGACGCAGGTGCTCCGGGAAGCCCTCCCCCATGATGTTCCCTTGATTCTCTCCAATCCTCACGAGCGTTGGCCGTTGGAGACGGCAACACCCGGGCACCAGCCATGACATGAGTTCGCGCGTCTCCTCCGGCAGGGGTGCGCCCCGGGGAGGAGCATTAGGTACTTCAGGGACATCCCTCCTGGCCACCGCGCATGGCACTATCAGGGTTATTCCGAGGCTCTGTCGCGCCGGAAGTCTGGTGGGGGCTGTGGTCACGACGGCTCTTGGCCGGGGCGGTAGGACCTTTGGCCTGTGTGTCCTCACACTAACCCAGGGCCGCCCCATATCTCCCAACTCTGGTCATAATCCTGGCAAGGTTATTGAAGGGACGTGTTTCTAGTTGCGTTGGGAAGTTCATGGAGTGTGGAGAAACCCTTCCCCCGGAAAGCCTTATATATAGAGGATGAAGACTGGTGGGAATTAATCCACACAGAATTCAAAAACAGAATTATCAGCAGTACTAATCACGAAGATACCAAATCCAAAGGGGACCGTAGACCGCTAGATTTGTATCAATTCACGAGGATATTAATAAAGGCGTGTCTCGCGCACCAAAACGTCAAGCGCGGAGCGCAAACGGTCAAAGGACGCCTCGTAAATGAAAAAGATGGGGACTTGAATTGAAGGCGAGGTCAACACCACATGTAAGATCATAGTCCGACCTGAGGAGGAATCGTCTCCAATAAAGCGGTCCGAGGACAAACCCCTTCATACAGAAGAATGGAAGCGTTAGACAGAACTAAGGCATTGCATGGTCCTCGGACTCAAGCCTATGGGGAAACTAATCGCTCAGCTATACCTGGGTACTAGACAGAACTAAGGTATTGCATGGTCCTCGGACTCAAACCTATGGGGAAACTAGATACTTACAGAAGAATGGAAGCGTTAGACAGAACCAAGGCATTGCATGGTCCTCGGACTCAAGCCTATGGGGAAACTAACCGCTCAGCTATACCTGGGTACTAGACAGAACCAAGGTATTGCATGGTCCTTAAACTCAAACCTATGAGGAAACTAGATACTTACAGAAGAATGGAAGCGTTAGACAAAACCAAGGCATTGCATGGTCCTCGGACTCAAGCCTATGGGGAAACTAACCGCTCAGCTATACCTGGGTACTAGACAGAACCAAGGCATTGCATGGTCCTCGGACTCAAACCTGTGGGGAAACTAGGTACTTACAGAAGAATGGAAGCGTTAGACAGAACCAAGGCATTGCATGGTCCTCGGACTCAAGCCTATGGGGAAACTAACCGCTCAGCTATACCTGGGTATTAGACAGAACCAAGGCATTGCATGGTCCTCAGACTCAAACCTATGGGGAAACTAGGTACTTACAAAAGAATGGAAGCGTTAGACAGAACCAAGGCATTGCATGGTCCTCGGACTCAAGCCTATGGGGAAACTAACCGCTCAGCTATACCTAGGTACTAGACAGAACCAAGGTATTGCATGGTCCTCGGACTCAAACTTGTGGGGAAACTAGATACTTACAGAAGAATAGGAGTGTTAGACAGAACCAAGGCATTGCATGGTCCTTGGACTCAAGCCTGCGGGGAAACTAACTACTTCAAAATATCCTAAGTGTTAGACAGAACTAAGACATTGTATGGTCCTCGGACTCAATCCTATGGGGAAACTAACTACTTCAAAATATCCTAAGTTAGGAAAGGATCAAGCCCTACCTAACCCTTGAGACGTAAGAGGGCTGCCCATGCATACATTCTTTCCCCTTATCATTGTTACTGGCGCAATTGGCCGACATATGATTCAAGCTAAAATCATGCAAATCAAAAGAAAAGAGGGAAAGCAGGCAGCGTGTAAACAAATAAGCAATTAAAATAAATAGAAAGGGAAATTAAACTCCCATTACAACAAAGTGTCCATAGAGGTCGTGTGGCAAGAGCCACCTTACACAAAAATAGAAGAGAGAAGAATAACAAAATAAAGTAAAATGACATAAAGGCATAGACAAGGGTCAAGCAAGTAGCAAAAGCAAGATGAACCAAGGCGCTAGGGAATCTACTCCTTCTGCTCAGGCTGGACAAGGGCAACCTTTGGGTCCTCCGAGCCCTGGCCTAAGGGGACGCCCTGCAAGGGCATGGCGAGAACGGCTGCTTCCTCGGTGGTGGGAATCTAAGCATCAGAAGGGACCTCCACTATCTCTTGGGGCACCTCCTCACTCGGATGCTCCCTTAGTTCAGCAACCCCCACCTCCTCAACAATCTCCCCAGCCTTAGCGCCATCAGGGGCGACCTCGCGGATAGCAGGGGGGTAGTACACTCTCTCCGCCTTCCACAGGTTGGACGAGGCCTCCACCCCAGCTTGTTTGAAGGCCTCAGCCCAGACCTGGGAGCAGTATCGCCTACATACCCCCGGGACTTGAGCTTTATAGAGGGCCTCTACCTCAACCACCCCTTCAGCGTAGGCTGCGGTCTCAGCCTCCTCCTTGGCAGTCAGGGCCATCTCCCTGCCAAAATTCGCCTCGTCCTTAGCCCACCGAGCCTGGTCTCTAGCCCACTCTGCCTCCCTCTAGGCCCCCTCGGCCGCAGTCACCTTAGCCTGCAGATCTGCGATCAGATCCCTCGCGATCTGTAACTGCTCCTCTGCCTCGCCCAGGCGCCTTGTCTGCTCCTTGGCCTGGTTCTGGGCACCCTCAAGACCGGACGCTGCACTGTCCCGAGCCCTGGTCATCGCCTTCAAGTCCTCTCGAGCCTTGGTGAGGTCAGCCTCGGAATTCTTCAGAGCCCGGGTGGCCTGAAAGCGCCAATCACGCTCCTGGTCGAGGGCCTTCCCCTAGTCGTTCGCCGCCCCCTCCAACCTATAGATGGCCTAGATAGCTTGCCAGAGTAACCGATGCACTATAAGCCTAATAAAGAAAAAAAGGGGAAAGGGAAAAGAAAGGGAGGAGAGTCGAAGTTATAGCCCTTACCATCCCCATATATCGCTTAAGGCTGAGGAAAACCTGCTTGCTCCTCAAAGAGTTCAGCTCGGCCATGTCCGCCGGGAGCAGCAGGCACCTCTCCAGTGCATCGGCCACGTGCGCACCTTCGCCCTCATTAAAATCACTGAGGGATGCATCATCCTTCAGGGGCTCCCCATGGAGCATTGGGGCTGGAAGCCAAGCGTGGGCCTCGGACGAGGTGGGTTGACCTGCCTGTCCTGTCTCTTGCCGCCTATCTTAAGCTGCTTAGACGGCCGCAGAGTGTTGTCCTCTTCCTGCGAGGACACCGTCTTATCCTCCATAGGCCTTTTGCCCTTATCCTTCTTCTTCTTGGGGTCGGCAGGCACGGTCCCAGAAGGCAGGCCCGTTTGGGAAGGAGGAGGAGGAGGAAGGGGAAGCTTCTACTAAGCAGAAGTCGACCTAGTCTTCAAAAGATGAGGGAGAAGCTTCTGCTGGGACTTCCCCGACTGGCCTTCAATCAGGTCCAACAAGCTGGTGGTGGGCTTCCTCTTGCAACCCATCGCTGGCAGATGAGGGGCTTCTGAAGCAAGGAGGTTTGCTTCGGTCAAACAAAGGTCGCCCAAGTCCCCGGGAGGGTCCTCGGACTGATCAAGCTATGCGAAAACGTCGAACGCGTCCTCCTCTCTCTCTGGATCCTCCTCGGCAGCCTCGGCGAATGCTTGGGAAGAAGAAGGGAAAGCTACAGTAACAACTTCTGATTCTGAGGGCTCCTCGGGGAGCTGAAACCCGTCCTCGGTCACAGTAATCCTCTAAAGCCGAGGATCGTTGGCTCGGATCACGTGCTTTGGAACTGGGAATGATTTCTGGACAGGTTTATACCCCAAGATTTTGTGGGCGGCCCTAACTTGATTGTCATCCTCGTTTATATAAACCGACGCCCTTAGCACCTTCTGCAAATCTTCTCGGTTGACCAAATGGAAGTGGCGCTCAAAAGCGTGCGGGTCTGCAAACAAAAAACAGCACCGCGTTAGTAAAAAAAAAGGGGGGAAGAAAAAAGATGAGAACTTGAAACCCCTCCTATTTCCCACTACCCCACCTGGTATTCCCTCTGTTGTTGGGCAGTGAAGGCCATCGTGCCACTCCCCTGACTCGATGAGGAAATCCTTGTTTAGCCCCTTGCTGGACTCGGGGAGGCACTGGATGAGCCGCACCCTGTCGTCTCTCGTCTTCAAGTAATAAGACTTGCCCTTAAGGAGTTGAAGGTTATAGCACCAATTCACGTCATGGTGGGTCAACCTTAGCCCCATCTTCTCGTTCAGGGCATCCACACAGCCAGAATCCTAAAGACGTTTATCCCACACTGGGTAGGGGCCAACCGGAAGTGCGTGAGGTAGTCCCTCATCACCGGCCCCATGGGGATCGTCATCCCCCCGTCAAGGAAGGTGACAATGGGAATTACCACCTCGCCCTCTCGTCTCTGTAGTCGGCGATGAATTTCTCCATCGCCTCCTCAGGATCGACGTATTTCTTAAACCTACCCATCCCAGTTGACGCCTGAAAGAACTAAGAAAGAACAGGAGAAGTAGAAGAAGGGGTAAAGAGGGAGAGAGCTCAGAGAGGGAAAGAGCGACTTACTGGGAAGAGGAGGAGCTCCTCGGACAGGCTTTTTGTGCTGGAGATGTAAGTGAGAGTGTGTCTGAACTCAGGAAGGACGCGCGGGAATTCTGGAATTGCAAATAAGAAACAGGAAGAAGCGGTTCGTATGGGTATTTATACCCCAAATCGAAGAGCCATGTGGGTTTTCCCGCCCATAAATGCGAGACAAACTTCCACCGTTGGATTGGTAACGTCTCATTAGACGTGGGGAGCACAGAGCCGCCTGAATTTAATGATGGGCACGTTACGCGCTCTGACACGTCAGCGACGTGCCTATGGCAGATGAATAGACCCCAGTGCTGATGGAGGGTAAGGCCGAGGATGTCAAAATCCTTCTCCCCGCCCGAGGATGCGTGCAGCAAGATTTTGAGGGGCTATTGTGGGGCCAGAAAAACAGGTGGCCTTGGCCCATTCCAAGCCATGCCCAATGGCCCACGCCGAGGATGCATGTAGGGTCCGAGGATGAAAGCGCGAGGACCAACCCCCGAGGAACATATCCGAGGATGACCCCGTCCTCGGGCGTCCGAGACCTCGAAAGAACACGAGCACCAACCCACCAAAGGAGACTCCTTGAATATCCGAGGAGAAGAGGGCCCAGTGCCACGCGTCGGCGACAAGAGCGCGGCGAAGGAGCGAGCCTTAGGCGAGCTGTCACCTCTGCATTGAATGCGCTCACCTAACCCTCCTAGCCGCATTAATGAGGATATAACCCCTTGACAGGGCAACATCGATCATGGTGAGCCACTTGAGTACGGATAAGACCTGTGATGGGACGGACGGTCAGAGGGAAAGCCAATGGATGATCAACAGAAGGAAGAAGGGGATAGGAGGAAGAGAACTATATAAGAAAGGCGAGCAAAGCAATTAAGGGGGGATTTTTTGGATGATGGAAGGGAATGACATAAAAGGACTTAGAGGTCGAGTTAGTTTGAGGGAGAGGGGTCTCCTCGGACGAGTGCCGAGGAGCCATCCTTAGTTGTAAACTAGGCTCACTCCGCTTCAATGGAAGAAGGCGGGCTTGTATTCCGTTGCTAGTCTGTTAGGGCCTAAACCTTCGATCCACTCTCTAAAAATGTATTGTTGGGGAACCTTTCTAAATTGAGTCCCTACGATAATAATATGAATTAATTATTGATGTTTGATATAAAGAGTAGAATATGAAACTAACATATATTGATTTTGATAATTTTATTATCGTAAATAAAAATAAATCTAACACAGTACATAGTTATAATATTGATAAGATATGCAAAAGTTTGTCAAGCTAAAATAAGGTAGCAATATCAAACATGACCGGCTAATTCGTTACTATTTTTACAAGTTTGTGTCAAATGGGTCAACTTGATTTTAATATGATTAATAAAGAAGCCAATTTCAAGATAATATGGTCCAAGAAGTGGATGGATGGCTATCTTTGAGCCGAAATAAAGGTGAGATCCGTGTGTCCATTGAGGTGGATTGGAATCAAGAGGAGTTCTCCTCTTTGAAGAGAATAACATCGTGTGGTCACTTGCTCAAAATTGTCAAGAAGTGAATAAAAAATTGATCCAAAAGTACCCACTTTTTAATTTAGAATATAAAAGCGCCCACTTTTAATTAGGTGGCAATATCAAACATGACCTGCAAATTCGTTACTATTTCTACAAGTTTGTGTCAAATGGGTCAACTTGATTTTAATATGATTAATAAATAAGCCAATTTCAAGATAATATGGTTCCAGAAGTGGATGGTTGGCTATGTCTGAGCCAAAATAAAGGTGAGATCCGAGTGTCCTTTAAGGTGGATTGGAATCAAGAGAAGTTCTCCTTTTTGAAGAGAATAACATCGTGTGGTCACTTGCTCAAGATTGTCAAGAAGTGAATAAAAAATTGATTCAAAAGTACCCACTTTTTAATTTAGAATATAAAAAGTGCCTACTTTTTAATTAGGTGGCAATAACAGACATGACCCACAAATTCATTACTATTTTTACAAGTTTGTGTCAAATGGGTCAACTTGATTTTAATATGATTAATAAATAAGCCAATTTCTAGATAATATGGTTCAAGAAGTGGATGGTTGGCTGTCTTTGAGCCAAAGTAAAGGTGAGATCTGTGTGTCCTTTGAGGTGGTTTGGGATCCAGAAGAGTTCTCCTTTTTGAAGATAATAACATCGCGTGGTCACTTGCTCAAAGTTGTCAAGAAGAGAATTAAAAAATTGATCCAAAAGTACCCACTCTTTAACTTAGAATATAAAAAGTGCCTACTTTTTAATTAGGTGGCAATATCAGACATGACCCGCAAATTCATTACTATTTTTACAAGTTTGGGTCAAATGGGTCAACTTGACTTTAACATGATAAAAAAATAAGCCAATTTCAAGATAATATGGTTCAAAAAGTGGATGGTTGGCTATCTTCGAGCCCAAATAAAGGTAAGATTTGTGTGTCCTTTGAGGTGGATTGGAATCAAAAGAATTTCTCCTTTTGAAGAGAATAACATCGTGTGGTCACTTGCTCAAGATTGTCAAGAAGTGAATAAAAAATATATCCAAAAGTACCCACTTTTTAATTTAGAATATAAAAAGTGCCTACTTTTTAATTAGGTGGCAATATCAGACATGACCTGCAAATTCGTTATTATTTTTACAAGTTTGTGCCAAATGGGTCAACTTGATTTTAATATGATTAGTAAATAAGTCAATTTCAAGATAATATGGTTCAAGAAGTGGATGGTTGGCTGTCTTTGAGCCAAAATAAAGGTGTTATCCGTGTGTCCTTTGAGGTGGATTGGAATCAAGAAGAGTTATCCTTTTTGAAGACAATAACATCGCATGGTCACTTGCTCAAAATTGTCAAGAAGTGAATAAAAAATTGATCCAAAAGTACCCACTTTTTAATTTAGAATATAAAATGTGCCTACATTTCAATTAGGTGGCAATATTAGACATGACCCGCAAATTCGTTACTATTTTTACAAGTTTGTGTCAAATGGGCCAACTTGATTTTAATATGATTAATAAATAAGCCAATTTCAAGATAATATGGTTCAAGAAGTGGATGGTTGGCTATCTTTGAGCCAAAATAAAGGTGAGATTTGTGTGTCCTTTGAGGTGGATTGGAATCAAGAAGACTTCTCCTTTTTGAAGAGATTAACATCACATGGTCCCTTGCTCAAATTTGTCAAGAAGTGAATAAAAAATTGATCCAAAAGTACCCACTTTTTAATTTAGAATATACAAAGTGCCTACATTTCAATTAGGTGGCAATATCAGACATGACCCGCAAATTCGTTACTATTTTTACAAGTTTGTGTCAAATGGGTCAACTTGATTTTAATATAATTAATAAATAAACCAATTTCAAGATAATATGGTTCTAGAAGTTGATGGTTGGCTATCTTTGAGCCAAAATAAAGGTGAGATCCGTGTGTCCTTTGAGGTGGATTGGAATCAAGAAGAGTTCTCATTTTTGAAGAGAATAACGTCGCGTGGTCACTTGCTCAAAATTGTCAAGAAGTGAATAAAAAAATGATCCAAAAGTACCCACTTTTTAATTTAGAATATAAAAAGTGCCTACTTTTTAATTAGGTGGCAATATCATACATGACCCGCAAATTCGTTATTATTTTTACAAGTTTGTGTCAAATGGGTCAAGTTCTGTTTAATATGATTAATAAATAAGCCAATTTCAAGATAATATGGTTCAAGAAGTGGATGGTTGGCTGTCTTTGAGCCAAAATAAAGGTGAGATCCGTTTGTCCTTTATGACTGATTGGAATCAAGACGAGTTCTCCTTTCTTAAGAGAATAATATCGTGTGGTCTCTTGCTCAAGATTGTCAAGAAGTGAATTAAAAAATTGATCCAAAAGTACCCACTTATTAACTTAGAATATAAAAAGAGCCTACTTTTAATTAGGTGGCAATATCAGACATGACCCGCAAATTCATTACTATATTTACAGGTTTGTGTCAAATGGGTCAACTTGATTTTAATATGAGTAAAAAATAAACCAATTTCCAGATAATATGGTTCAAGAAGTGGATGGTTGGCTATCTTTGAGCCAAAATAAAGGTGATTTCCATGTGTCCTTTCAGGTGGATTGGAATCAAGAAGAGTTCTCATTTTTGAAGAGAATAACATCGCGTGGTCACTTGCTCAAAATTGTCAAGAAGTGAATAAAAAATTGATCCAAAAGTACCCACTTTTTAATTTAGAATATAAAAAGTGCCTACTTTTTAATTAGGTGGCAATATCAGACATTACCCGCAAATTCGTTATTATTTTTACAAGTTTGTGTCAAATAGGTCAACTTGAGTTTAATATGATTAATAAATAAGCCAATTTCAAGATAATATGGTTCAAGAAGTGGATGGTCGGCTATCTTTGAGCCAAAATAAAGGTGAGATCCGTGTGTCCTTTGAGGTGGATTGGAATCAAGAAGAGTTCTCATTTTTGAAGAGAATAACATCGCGTGGTCACTTGCTCAAAATTGTCAAGAAGTGAATAAAAAAATGATCCATAAGTACCCACTTTTTAATTTAGAATATAAAAAGTGCCTACTTTTTAATTAGGTGGCAATATCAGACATGACCCACAAATTCGTTATTATTTTTACAAGTTTGTGTCAAATGGGTCAACTTGAGTTTAATATGATTAATAAATAAGCCAATTTCAAGATAATATGGTTCAAGAAGTGGATGGTTGGCTATCTTTGAGCCAAAATAAAGGTGAGATCCATTAGTCCTTTGAGATGGATTGGAATCAAGACGAGTTCTCCTTTTTGAAGAGAATAATATCGTGTGGTCTCTTGCTCAAGATTGTCAAGAACTGAATTAAAAAATTGATCCAAAAGTACCCACTTATTAACTTAGAATATAAAAAGTACCTACTTTTAATTAGGTGGCAATATCAGACATGACCCGCAAATTCATTACTATATTTACAAGTTTGTGTCAAATGGGTCAACTTGATTTTAATAAGATTAAAAAATAAGCCAATTTCCAGATGATATGGTTCAAGAAGTGGATGGTTGGCTATCTTTGAGCCAAAATAAAGGTGACATTTGTGTGTCCATTGAGGTGGATTGGAATCAAAAGAAGTTCTCCTTTTTGAAGAGAATAACATCGTGTGGTGACTTGCTCAAGATTTTCAAGAAGTGAATAAAAAATTGATCCAAAACTACCCACTTTTTAATTTAGAACATAAAAAGTGCCTACTTTTTAATTAGGTGGCAATATCAAACATGACTAGCAAATTCATTACTATTTTCACAAGTTTGTGTCAAATGGTTCAAATTGATTTTAATATGATTAATAAATAAGCCAATTTCAAGATGATATGGTTCAGGAAGTGGATGGTTGGCTATCTTTGAGCCAAAATAAAGGTGAGATTTGTGTGTCCTTTGAGGTGGATTGGAATCAAGAAGAGTTCTCCTTTTTGAAGAGATTAACATCACGTGGCCCCTTGCACAAAATTGTCAAGAAGTGATTAAAAAATTGATCCAAAAGTACCCACTTTTTAATTTAGAATATAAAAAGTGCCTACTTTTTAATTAGGTGGCAATATCAGACATGACCCGCAAATTCGTTATTCTTTTTACAAGTTTGTGTCAAATGGGTCAACTTGATATAAATATGATTAATAAATAAGCCAATTTCAAGATAATATGGTTCAAGATGTGGATGGTTGGCTATCTTTGAGCCAAAATAAAGGTCTGATTCGTGTGTCCTTTGAGGTGGATTGGAATCAAGAAGAGTTCTCATTTTTGAAGAGAATAACATCGCGTGGTCACTTGCTCAAAATTGTCAAGAAGTGAATAAAAAATTGATCCAAAAGAACACACTTTTTACTGTAGAATATAAAAAGTGCCTACATTTCAATTAGGTGGCAATATCAGACATGACCAGCAAATTCGTTACTATTTTTACAAGTTTTTGTCAAATGGGCCAACTTGATTTTAATATGATTAATAAATAAGTCAATTTCAAGATAATATGGTTCACGAAGTGGATGGTTGGCTATCTTTGAGCCAAAATAAAGGTGAGATTTGTGTGTCCTTTGAGGTGGATTGGAATCAAGAAGAGTTCTCCTTTTTGAAGAGATTAACATCACATGCTCCCTTGCTCAAAATTGTCAAGAAGTGAATAAAAAATTGATCCAAAGGTACCCACATTTTAATTTAGAATACAAAAAATGCATACATTTCAATTAGGTGGCAATATCAGACATGACCCTCAAATTCGTTACTATTTTTACAAGTTTGTGTCAAATGGGTCAACTTGATTTTAATCTGATTAATAAATAAGCCAATTTCAACATAATATGGTTCGTGAAGAGGATGGTTGGCTATCTTTGAGCCAAAATAAAGGGTAGATCTGTGTGTCCTTTGAGGTGGATTGGAATCAAGAAGAGTTCTCCTTTTTGAAGAGAATAACATCGCGTGGTCACTTGCTCAAAATTGTCAATAAGTGAATAAAAAATTGATCCAAAAGTACCCACTTTTTAATTTAGAATATAAAAAGTGCCTACATTTCAATTGGGTGGTAATATCAGACATGACTCGCAAATTCATTACTATTTTTACAAGTTTGTGTCAAATGGGTCAACTTGATTTTAATATGATTAATAAATAAGCCAATTTCAAGATAATATGGTTCAAGAAGTGGATGGTTGGCTATCTTTGGGCCAAAATAAGGGTGAGATCCGTGTGTCCTTTGAGGTGGATTGGAATCAGGAGGAGTTCTCCTTTTTGAAGAGAATAACATCGTGTGGTCACTTGCTCAAGATTGTCAAGAAGTGAATAAAAAATTGATTCAAAAGTACCCACTTTTTAATTTAGAATATAAAAAGTGCCTACTTTTTAATTAGGTGGCAATATCAGACATGACCCACAAATTCATTACTATTTTTACAAGTTTGTGTCAAATGGGTCAACTTGATTTTAATATGATTAATAAATAAGCCAGTTTCAAGATAATATGGTTCAAGAAGTGGATGGTTGGCTATCTTTGAGCCAAAATAAAGGTGAGATCCGTGTGCCCTTTGAGGTGGATTGGAATCAAGAGGTTTTCTCCTTTTTGAAGAGAATAACATCAGGTGGTCACTTGCTCAAGATTGTGAAGAAGTGAATAAAAAATTGATCCAAAAGTACCCACTTTTTAATTTAGAATATAAAAAGTGCCTACTTTTTAATTCGGTGGCAATATCAGACGATACCCGCAAATTCATTACTATTTTTACAAGTTTGTGTCAAATGGGTCAACTTGATTTGAATATGATTAATAAATAAGCCAATTTCAAGATAATATGGTTTAAGAAGTGGATGGTTGGCTATCTTTGAGCCAAAATAAAAGTGTGATCCGTGTGTCCTTTGAGGTGGATTGGAATCAAGAAGAGTTCTCCTTTTTGAAGTGAATAACATTGCGTGGTCACTTACTCAAAATTGCCAAGAAGTGAAAAAAAAATTGATCCAAAAGTACCCACTTTGTAATTTAGAATATGAAAAGTGCCTACATTTCAATTAGGTGTCAATATCAGACTGGACCCGCAAATCTGTTACTATTTTTACAAGTTTGTGTCAAATGGGTCAACTTGATTTTAATATGATTAATAAATAAGCCAATTTGAGGATAATATGGTTCAAGAAGTGAATGGTTGGCTATCTTTGAGCCAAAATAAAGGTGAGATCCGTGTGTCCATTGAGGTGGATTGGAATCAATAAGAGTTCTCCTCTTTGAGGAGAATAACATCGTGTGGTCACTTGCTCAAAATTGTCAAGAAGTGAGTAAAAAATTGATCCAAAAGTACCCACTTTTTAATTTAGAATATAAAGTGCCCACTTTTTAATTAGGTGGCAATGCCAAACATGACCCGCAAATTCGTTACTATTTTTACAAGTTTGTGTCAAATGGGTCAACTTGATTTTAATATGATTAATAAATAAGCCAATTTCAAGATAATATGGTTCAAGAAGTGGATGGTTGGCTGTATTTGAGCCAAAATAAAGGTGAGATCCGTTTATCCTTTGAGGTGGATTGGAATCAAGAAAAGTTCTCCTTTTTGAGGAGAATAACATCGCGTGGTCACTTGCTCAAAATTGTCAAGAAGTGAATAAAAAATTGATCCAAAAGTACCCACTTTTTAATTTAGAATATAAAAAGTGCCTACATTTCAATTGGGTGGTAATATCAGACATGACTCGCAAATTTATTAATATTTTTACAAGTTTGTGTCAAATGGGTCAACTTGATTTTAATATGATTAATAAATAAGCCAATTTCAAGATAATATGGTTCAAGAAGTGGATGGTTGGCAATCTTTGGGCCAAAATAAGGGTGAGATCCGTGTGTCCTTTGAGGTGGATTGGAATCAAAAAGAGTTCTCCTTTTTGAAGAGAATAACATCGCGTGGTCAGTTGCTCAAAATTGTCAAGAAGGGAATAAAAAATTGATCCAAAAGTACCCACTTTTTAATGTAAAATATAAAATGTGCCTACATTTCAATTTGGTGGCAATATCAGACATGACCAGCAAATTCGCTACTATTTTTACAAGTTTTTGTCAAATGGGCCAACTTGATTTTAATATGTTTAATAAATAAGTCAATTTCAAGATAATATGGTTCACGAAGTGGATGGTTGGCTATCTTTGAGCCAAAATAAAGGTGAGATTTGTGTGTCCTTTGAGGTGGATTGGAATCAAGAAGAGTTCTCCTTTTTGAAGAGATTAACATCACATGGTCCCTTGCTCAAAATTGTCGAGAAGTGAATAAAAAATTGATCCAAAGGTATCCACATTTTAATTTAGAATACAAAAAATGCATACATTTCAATTAGGTGGCAATATCAGACATGTCCCGCAAATTCGTTACTATTTTTACAAGTTTGTGTCAAATGGGTCAACTTGATTTTAATATGATTAATAAATAAGCCAATTTCAACATAATATGGTTCATGAAGAGGATGGTTGGCTATCTTTGAGCCAAAATAAAGGTTAGATCCGTGTGTCCTTTGAGGTGGATTGGAATCAAGAAGAGTTCTCCTTTTTGAAGAGAATAACATCGCGTGGTCACTTGCTCAAAATTGTCAATAAGTGAATAAAAAATTGGTCCAAAAGTACCCACTTTTCAATTTAGAATATAAAAAGTTCCTACTTTTTAATTAGGTGGCAATATCAGACATGACCCGCAAATTCGTTATTATTTTTACAAGTTTGTGTCAAATGGGTCAACTTGATTTTAATATGATTAATAAATAAGCCAATTTCAAGATAATATGGTTCAAGAAGTGGATGGTTGGCTATCTTTGAGCCAGAATAAAGGTGAGATCCGTGTGTCCTTTGAGGTGGATTGGAATTAAGAGGTGTTCTCCTTTTTGAAGAGAATAACATCGTGTGGTCACTTGCTCAAGATTGTGAAGAAGTGAATAAAAAATTGATCCAAAAGTACCCACTTTTTAATTTAGAATATAAAAAGTGCCTACTTTTTAATTCGGTGGCAATATCAGACAATACCCGCAAATTCATTACTATTTTTACAAGTTTGTGTCAAATGGGTCAACTTGATTTTAATATGATTAATAAATAAGCCAATTTCAAGATAATATGGTTTAAGAAGTGGATGGTTGGCTATCTTTGAGCCAAAATAAAGGTGTGATCCGTGTGTCCTTTGAGGTGGATTGGAATCAAGAAGAGTTCTCTTTTTTGAAGTGAATAACATCGCGTGGTCACTTACTCAAAATTGTCAAGAAGTGAATAAAAAATTGATCCAAAAGTACCCACTTTTTAATTTAGAATATGAAAAGTGCCTACATTTCAATTAGGTGTCAATATCAGACAGGACCTGCAAATCCGTTACTATTTTTACAAGTTTGTGTCAAATGGGTCAACTTGATTTTAATATGATTAATAAATAAGCCAATTTGAGGATAATATGGTTCAAGAAGTGAATGGGTGGCTATCTTTGAGCCAAAATAAAGGTGAGATCCGTGTGTCCATTGAGGTGGATTGGAATCAATAAGGGTTCTTCTCTTTGAAGAAAATAACATCGTGTGGTCACTTGCTCAAAATTGTCAAGAAGTGAGTAAAAAATTGATCCAAAAGTACCCACTTTTTAATTTAGAATATAAAGTGCCCACTTTTTAATTAGGTGGCAATGCCAAACATGACCTGCAAATTCGTTACTATTTTTACAAGTTTGTGTCAAATGGGTCAACTTGATTTTAATATGATTAATAAATAAGCCAATTTCAAGATAATATGGTTCAAGAAGTGGATGGTTGGCTGTCTTTGAGCCAAAATAAAGGTGAGATCCGTTTATCCTTTGAGGTGGATTGGAATCAAGAAAAGTTCTCCTTTTTGAAGAGAATAACATCGCGTGGTCACTTGCTCAAAATTGTCAAGAAGTGAATAAAAAATTGATCCAAAAGTACCCACTTTTTAATTTAGAATATAAAAAGTGCCTACATTTCAATTGGGTGGTAATATCAGACATGACTCGCAAATTCATTACTATTTTTACAAGTTTGTGTCAAATGGGTCAACTTGATTTTAATATGATTAATAAATAAGCCAATTTCAAGATAATATGGTTCAAGAAGTGGATGGTTGGCTATCTTTGGGCCAAAATAAGGGTGAGATCCGTGTGTCCTTTGAGGTGGATTGGAATCAGGAGGAGTTCTCCTTTTTGAAGAGAATAACATCGTGTGGTCACTTGCTCAAGATTGTCAAGAAGTGAATAAAAAATTGATTCAAAAGTACCCACTTTTTAATTTAGAATATAAAAAGTGCCTACTTTTTAATTAGGTGGCAATATCAGACATGACCCACAAATTCATTACTATTTTTACAAGTTTGTGTCAAATGGGTCAACTTGATTTTAATATGATTAATAAATAAGCCAATTTCTAGATAATATGGTTCAAGAAGTGGATGGTTGGCTGTCTTTGAGCCAAAGTAAAGGTGAGATCTGTGTGTCCTTTGAGGTGGTTTGGGATCCAGAAGAGTTCTCCTTTTTGAAGATAATAACATCGCATGGTCACTTGCTCAAAGTTGTCAAGAAGTGAATAAAAAATTGATCCAAAAGTACATACTTTTTAATTTTGAATATAAAAAGTGCCTACTTTTTCTTTTTTGAGAAAAAAGAAAAGTGATTTATGTATGAGTAAGGTTGCATTTGGCATTGGCTTAAAAAATTAATTTTTTTTATGTATTTCATTGCACTTTTCAATATTATTCATGAGTCACACTATACTCTTTCAGCTACTTTTAGATTTATCTATAATAATTTCAATAAAAACTTTTCAATTTCAACTAAATAAGCTACTTTGAAATGGACTCTAAATGCGGTGAAAACGTACCGTCCAATGTTGGAAAGATTGTAAAAATTTTATGGGTTTGTATACCCTAATGTTGGACATGTGCTTGGCCCCACGGGGCACCCTACTTTTGTGGAAGGGAGGTCCAACTTAAGTGGGGCTCACTCACACACGTGCACGAGCTACTTTTATGTAATGTATTATAAACCCTGTTTAAATTATTAGGTCTTCCTTTTAAAATTTTGTAATGTGAATTTTTTTCTTATGGGATGGAAGTATATTTTTTAATTAAGTAGACACGTGTCTAAATTTTAAGAAGGAAATTTAGGGAACAACATTTAAAATATTGTACCTAAGTTTTGTCCTTCAAAACACCACAGTGGCTAGGGAATGAAATTTATCTTTAAGCATGTACAGTTAAAGTTAAAATTAAACACCGCCTTTTATCTTTAAGCATGTACAGTTGAAGTTAAAATTAAACACTGCCTTTGATCACAAACGAGTTTTTCCTTGCTATTTTCTTCAAGTCTATAATTTCTGTATTTTTTTTTTTTTTTTTTGAGAATCAAGAACTGTAGTTTTATTAGGATGAAAACAAATCAGCCATAATCGGCACAGAGTACATGAGAAAGGTGTGGAGGGATATTCTCCATCCATACAGAAAACCCTAACATGTCTAGCATGTTGGGCTAGGTTGTGTGCTACCATATTACCCGTTCGACCAACGTGAGAGAATCTAATAATACCATCTGCCATCATGGCTTTCGCTGAGCTGAGAATATGACCAAATGAGGATAGGGATGCCTCTTCAAACTTTAGAGTTTTTATAATGTTTGCGGAATCGCCTTCTAGTTTGAATGAAGTGAAACCGAGCCCCTATGCAAAAGAAATAGCTCTAGCAGCAGCCAAAGCTTCTGTGATATCTGGCAAGAAAGGGAGAGGTGCTTGCTCTGATAGAGAGGCCAGAGCTTGTCCTCTGCTGTTTCGGATAACAGCCCCTAAACCTGCTTTGCCCAAGTCTTTAAACTGAGCTCCATCAAAGTTTACTTTGATTTCCCCCTCCGCTGGTGGTGACCATCGAACCCGAGGTTGAGGAGAGTCTCTAAAGTGTGTAGCATCCACTGAGTTTGCTTGTCGAAAGTCTTCCAAGGTCTTAATCGTTGAAGGTGCAACCTGAGCTAGTGGGAAATCAGCTGAAGATGTACAAACCCGGTTACGACGATGCCAGAGGGTCCACATCACTGAGGCCAGTAGTTCTAGATTTTTCTGTTCTTTGTCCGCATAAAGGAGCACTTCCTGAATTGAAGAAAAAGTCCTTGTCTGCCTAAACGAAAAAGAAGACAACGTTCCCCACACCTGCGAAAGCTGTTCACAACCCCAAAGTGGATGGAACACCGACTCGGTTTCATGTTTGCACAGATCGCATACGTCTTTGTTTATGATGTGTTGCCGTCTCAGATTTTGTTTTACCGGTAAAGCATTTTGACAAGTCCTCCATAAGAAATTTCGGACTTTGCTTTGTACATTGAGATTCCAAATCAACTTCCACACTACGTTGCCTGGTTGTGTTAAAACCTCTTATGGAGTTGTTGCTTGATCCGCTGTGATAAACCTTGTGCCCGATCTCACTGTGTAAATTCCAGAAGGGGTGAAAGGCCATACAACAGTATCCTCCACTGCATTTGGACACAAAGGAATGCTTTTGATCAATTCTACTTCCTGTAGGGTGAAAAGTCCATTCAACAGATTTGAATCCCACTTTTTTGTTTGTGGGTCTATGAGCGCCGAAACTTTCATCTCCTTAAAACCAGTCACCACTTGAGATTCAATTCTTGGATGATCTTTAGAAGGCAGCCAAGCGTCATTCCATACACTTATAGCATCACCACAACCTCCTCTCCACCGTGCACCCTTCACCAATAAGTCTCTTCCTTTTAATATGCTATGCCATGCATAAGATCCCGACCTTGATTGAGACGCTTCTAGGATAGAGCAATTTGGAAAAAACCTCGCCTTAAAAACTCTATAAAATAGAGAGTTTTTTTGGTGAAGTAATCGCCAAGCTTGTTTTGCTAAAAGGGCATCATTGAAATTTGCCAAATCTTTAAAACCCATACCACCTTCCAACTTTGGCTTACAAAGGGTATCCCACTTGACCCAGTGAACCTTCCTCCTATTACCTTTCTGGCCCCACCAAAATTTTCTTATGAGACTTTCAATGTCTCCACAGAGTCCTAAGGGAAGTTTGAAGCAGCTCATTGTGTAAGTTGGTATTGCTTGGACCACGGCCTTGATAAGAATCTCTCTACCTGCTTGAGACAGAAGCTTTTCTTTCCATCCTTGAAATTTTTTCCATACTCTCTCTTTGATGTAGTTGAAGCAGGCTTTTTTGTTTTTTCCTACTAAAGATGGTAATCCCAAGTATTTCTCGTATTGTAGTATCTCTGGTACTTCCAAGACAAATTTGATCTAGTTTTTTACTCCCTCTGAGGTGGACTTGCTAAAAAAGATGGTAGTTTTAGCCTTATTGATTTGTTGACCCGAGCATCTTCTGTAAGTTTCAAGTATGTCCAGAACTTGTTAGCATTCCTGGATTGTTGCCCTGCAAAATAATAGGCTATCATCTGCAAAAAAGAGATGGGTTAGTTGTGGGCTGTTTCTGCATAGGGCATAACCCTTAATATCACCCTTCTCTTCCGCCTTAGTGATGAGGCCATTTAATCCTTCCGTGCAAAGTAGGAAAAGGAATGGTGACAGAGGGTCTCCTTGACGGATACCTCGAGTAGGTTTTATCATTCCTTTTGGCTCTCCATTCACCAATATAGAGTAAGAAACTGTTTTGACACAGAGCATCAATAATTTTATCCATCTTTCAGTAAACCCCACACGTCTCATGACAGATTCAAGGTATGACCACTCCACCTTGTCAAATGCTTTGCTCATGTCTAATTTGATAGCCATATAGTCTTCCTTGCCCACATGTTTCTGCATACTATGGAGAGATTCAAAAGCAACTAGAATATTGTCAGAAATTAATCTGCTTTTTGTAAAGGCACTTTGATGTTCAGAGATGATTTTTGGGAGAATTTTCTTTATTCTATTAGCCAAGACTTTTGAAAATATTTTGTATAGCACGTTACAAAGGCTGATGGGTCTAAAATCTGAAGCATACTCGGGGGAGTTTTTTTTTGGGATGAGTGTAATAAAAGTATGATTGAGATTATTAGGGAGATATGCGGAGTTTAAGAAGTGTAAAACTGATTGAGTAACATCGTTATCAATTGTACCCCAATAGTGTTGGTAAAATAAAGGAGGCATTCCGTCTGGTCCTGGTGCTTTGAGTGGTGCCATTTCTTTTATTGCTTTCTGAACTTCCTATGCAGTAAAGTCTTATGCCAGGTGATTGTTCAAATCTGAATTTGTCACCTTCTCAATAGACTCCGTGGCTGCATCATTTGGTTCCTAATTTGCTGAAGTGTATAACTCCTGGAAATAACAAATAAGTATCTCGGCTACCTCCTCATTGCTTGAACTCCAGTGCCCATTTGTTGACCGAAGTTTCTGGATAGTATTTTTTCGCCTTCGTTGAGTAGCCCGGCTGTGAAAATACTTTGAGTTTCGGTCACCCTAAGTAGCCCACTGCACCTTTGATCTTTGAAACCATAGCCTGTTTTCCTTGTCCATCAGCTCTGTAATCTCCTTCTTTAAATTCTGTATTTTGAAATTTTGTCCAGTGCGCATCGCCTCCTTTTCAGCTTTTGCCAACTCTTTCCTTTTTTCCTTCAGGGTATTTCTAATGTTGCCGAAGTGCTCCTTCTCCCATCTTTTTAATTCTCGGCCACACTTTTCAATTTTTCTCATGACTTTTGCTGCTGGATCATCTACTTCCCGTGCTTCCCAACTTGCTTCAACAACTTCTGAACATGTGTGGTCCGACAGCTAGGCCTCTTCGAATCGGAACGGTTTTGTTACCGATTGAACTTCGAAGCCCCCCATATTGATCCATAATGGGCTATGATCAGAAGAGTCTGACTTGAGGTGATGGACTTTTGTACCTGCAAATCTCAAAAGCCAATCGTTAGTAGCCAAAGCACGATCAAGCCTCTCCCATATTGAGTGACCTGCCGAAAAATGTTTCTGCCATGTATACCAGGAGCCTGCGAAATCGAGATCAATAAAACCACACTCATCTGCTACATCTCGAAATAATTGCATCTGTGCTTGGTTTCTGCTACTTCCTCCCAATTTCTCAGAGCTTCTCATAATCTCATTAAAATCCCCGGCACACAGCCAGGGGATATTAAATTTTCTGTGAAATTGATGAAGCTTATTCCAAGTCTTAATCCGTTTATGCGTCACAGGTTTGCCATAAAATCCTGTGCAACGCCATTCTTCCTCCTTTCCTTTATTGATGATGGAATCTATATAATTTGGTGAGAAAGAGTCAACGTGCAAGTCCACTGAATTTCTCCAAAAAAGTGCTAGACGGACCTCTGTTATTTCTTTCAACAAAAAATAAGTTATCAAATTCAATTTTCCACTTTGTCTCCTTTAGCCTTGCTTCATCCGCCCACGTTTCGGCTATAAACAGGACGGAGGGATCTTTTGCTCGAATCACTACTTCAAGCTCTTTTTCTGTCCGTGGGTTCCCAAGCCCACGGCAGTTCCACACTATGATGCTCAAAATAATTTATGTATCTTGATTTTATTTATTTACATATCAATGCAGTTTATATTATATTTACTTTTTGTTTACATAATAAATATTTAAAATTATATGCATAATAGCTTACCGATTGAACCTATATTTTGAGTCCGTCCTTTCATTATGAAAGAAAATGTACAGTCAAACTATTCAATTAATTTTATATTTTAGCGGGAATGGAGCCCAAACTCTGTAATTTTCTCTCATATTTTCAAACTACTCAATTAATTTTATATTTTAACCAGCTGAAAGGAGTCTGAATCATTTAATTCTCTCCTATTTTTAGTATGATATACAACATGTGTCGTCATTTATTTGATTTTAAAAATACACATATCTTATATCTAAATAAAATTGAAGGAAATTAAAAAAATTCAATTGGGGCATTTTAGCGGAACTTGTGCGTCCTAAAAATAAGTTTAAGCCAAAAACTTTGTTTTTGTATATTAGTAAAAGTAGAACTGTCGACCTGCCTTTTCAACTGCCTCTCCATTATGCACAACAATAAAAACAACTTACTTCAACGAAATCATCAAAACACAAAGTAATAGAAAAAAAAAAATCTGTTAAAGGCGACATTAAAATTGCTATATTTAAAATTAGAAAATCCAGATAAATTTGTTTTATCATTGGAAATTGTGCAATATCATAAAAGGTCTTAAGTTCCTTTTGGGTTTCTGCAACCAATTAACTATATTCAACAAAACCATCGCTGTAGATTTCTGCTAGCTCAACTGGTAAAATCTCTAATAGTTGAATAAAAGATCTAAGATTCAATTTTCACATACACCAAAAACTAATTAATGTCTTGGTCTGATGATAAAAAGCTATCATCAGGAGCATACGCCATTTGGATACAGCTTACTTGCGTATACCTTTTTTTTTTTTTTTTTAAACGCGTTTCAAACATGAGAAAATGGGTCTAGTAGGTTTCGTACACTGTTTACGGGACTCACAAACCTTTTTTTTTTTAACAAAACTTTCATTAAAAATAGGTCTCACGGTACTATTCACACATTTAAAAATTATTTTTGCTACAATATTTTCAGTTTTAATTTTTAATTTTTAGCAAAATAAGCGGTATCGAAACGCACCCAAAATTTGTAAAGTAAAGCAACGATGGACAGTAGAAGCAGGTACCTCTCTTTACTCCTCTGATTTAAAAGTGCAAAGCGAATGAACAGTTACTAGACTTGAATACGAACAGCCAGATCAAAGTTGGGCAATGAAACGTGGAGCGTGAAGAATGAATCTTGGAAGAGCAAGATGAAAGACAAATCAACACTGAATATTCATGGTGGAGAAGGTGGAAAGTGGAAGCAACCCATCAATAAATTACCCAAGCAATCAATCAAGCAAAAAAAAAAAAAAAAAAAAAAAAAAACGGCACAGACAAAAGAAAAATGATGTGACCAACCAGATTCCACCACAATGAAAATCCAGAAAAAAGGCAAAGGTGATATGACTTTTGACCTAAAAACAAACTCTTGGCAACTTGTTCTAAGTTGATGCTAGGCTGCAATTTATGTGGTAAACATGTTTACGCATAAATTTATACGTGAAATGAGCAAGTTCATAGTTAGTACTTTGTGCATTACAAAATAAAGTTAGTCTAAATTTGGTAAGGATAAGGTGTAAAATCAATATTTTACATTATTAAATAAGAAATTGTCACATTAATTTTTACTTAAAACTCCTATCACACATAATAACATTTTAATAAACTCACAATTAAGTTGGTTTTTTAAATGGATATTAAAATTAATTGAGTGTGGTTATGCCTATTCTATAATATGTAATATGATGATACCACATGTTTGGATTGGACATGTAAAACTTGAGTTTTATATCACATTCTTATAGAATTCAATCTCTTATAGTAATTGTGTGTATATATATATATATATATATATATGAAATTATATATTTCACTAATTAAAGAAAATATAATATACCAAAATTATAATGAAATGTTTAAATATAAAATAAAAGTTAAATTGAATATATATATCAAGTGTAAAATTGTGAGAATTCAAAAGCTTATGTTGCATAATATTATGAGGTCAAACAAAAGTCAAACATCTTCAATTTTATATAGATTATAGATTTGTAAACAAAACATAGATTTAAATTTAATATATAATTTTATTTTTATATATATATACACACATATATAAAAATGTATTAGTATAATTTTAATATATATTTGTGTAAGTTTGTAAATAAATTCCTAAGATATCAAAGTAGTATTTATAATTTGATAATATAAATAGTCATTTTTAATGATACAAGGCTAATAAATCTAGTTTTAAAAAGTTTAGAAATGAAAATCATTTTATCTAAGTAATTCAAATGACACAATTCCAATAATAATTTTTTACTAATTGGTAGTATAGATTTGTGACAGGATAAACAGTTTTAGCCATGGGGATTACTATATATGAGAAAAACATATAAGTCAAATAGCTTGTGAACAAGTTGGAGATTATTTGACAGTAAAATAAACCAAACTTGAATATGTAATTTAGTCTCTTGATGAACTCGAACTTAACTCTTATTTGAATTAAAACTAGAAGGACAATCCTAAATTTTTAATACTCAGATTATTTACAACCCTAATTACAATAGATTTTTGACTTACTTGAGGACATATAAAACCCTCCTTATTTGATATTCAAGTGACTTTACCTAGACTTTGGTAGGTTTAAAAACTAAGTATTTATCTTCCCAATCCTTTCCACATCACCGGGTGGTTTCCTGGTATCAAAAAGAAAAAAGAATAGCCTCTTTGAAACATGGAAATTTCAAATTTTACACTGAAATTATATTTTTATAATGAAGTCGTGCTTTCAAAAAACAATTTTGATAATCTTGTTTTTAAAACATAATTTTAGTGCAAAATTTGAAATTTTAATATTTGAAATCATGTTTTAAAAACATGATTTTCAAAGCTCTTCTCCCAAATAATTTTACTGCAACACTATTTTTAATAATTAATAATAAAATAATATTATTTTTCCAAAACAAGCCCTTAAGTGTTTTTCAAAAATTGAGCATTGAGTTAAAAGAACATCAAATATGCAGTCAAAAAAAAAAGGCACAGTTAAAAAACCAAGAAGAAAATTAACACAATAATAAATATGCAGCAGGAATAAAATTAAAATCACAGGGAAATGCATGGGAATTAAGGAATTTGGATAATTTACTAGTAAATCTGGTCACTACAATAAATTTGTAAAGCAGAGCAAAGATGGACAATAGAAGCAAAGCATGTACCTCTCTTTACTCCTCTGATTTAAGAGTGCAAAGCTAAAAAAACAGCCACTAGACTTGGATACGAAGAGCCAGATCAAAGTTTGGCAATGAAACGTAAAGGGTAGGGAAGTAGGCAGAATGTAAAGCGTGAAGAATGAATCATGGAAGAGGAAGATGAAAGACAAGTTAACATTGCAAATTCATGGTGGAGAAGGTAGATACATCTCGAGTTTGTTTGGATATCGCTTATTATTAAAAACTGAAAACTGAAAACAATGTAGCAAAATAATTTTTAAATATATGAATAGTACGTAAAACCTAATTTTAATAAAAATTTTGCTAAAAAAATACTTATAAGTCTCGTGAACTGTATACAAGACCGACTGATTTTTATGCAAATGCAGCTGAAAGGAAAGCCCTATCCAAACTCACGCATCATACATCCCATCAATAAATTACTCAAAAAAAAGAAAAAAAAAGAAAAAGAAAAAAGCAACCAAAAGATAAAAAGGCACATAAATAAGAGAAATGATGTGACCAAACGTATCCCTAATATGACTTTTGACGAGAAAACAAAGATATATATGACCCACTACATTCGCAACGGTTTCGTTGATCAATGCACTGAAATTCTTGGCAACTTCTTAAGAGTTGAGGCTAGGCTGTGATTTATGAGGTAAACATGTTTACGCGTAAACGTTTATCCTCAACTAGCTGTGCGATGAGTCAAGCTCATGGTTGGAACTCCATGAAATGTACAAAAAAGTTTAATAATATGAATTTGATAATATAGTAATTAAAAAAATTCTAACAAATGCATTTAGGGTAATGGTTAATAATTTATATAAAAAAAAATTTATAGGAAAAGAAAAAAAAGTTAGTTTGACCTTAGGAATTATTAATAGATATTTATTATAAATGTGTTTATATATGGAAGATTTAAATATATATTTAAATTATATATATATACATGTGTGTGTGTAATATAATATAAATATAAAATTACGTGCGTTTGTAAATAAATTTCTATAATATGAAATAAGTATTTATAATTTATTGATAATATAAATAGTCATTTTTAACAATACAAAGCTAATAAATCTAATTTAAATAAGTTCAAAAACAAAAATCATTTTATCTAATTAAGTAAATTAAATAATATAGTTTCAATAATAATTTGTTTATTAATTTTTTAATATAGTTAATTTGTGAAAGGAGAAAAATTTTTGTAATGATTGATTATTAAATATGAGAAAGAAAAAAAAGTCAAGTAGCTTGTAAACAAGTTGGAGCTTTTTCGATGATAAAATGAACCAAACATGAACATGTAATCTAGTTTCTTGATAAACATAAACTTGACTCTTATTTAAAATAAAACTAAACAAGCATACCTAAAATTTTAAATTATAACACTGCTCATTTGCAACCCTAATTACAATAGACTTTTGACTTACTTGACGACATATGAAAACTATCTTTATTTGATATTCAATTGACTTTGGATAGACCATATATGGTAGGTTTAAAACCTATTATCTTCGTAATCCTTTCCAAATCACCATGTGGTTCCATGGTTTGCTTGATTAAGGGTGGGCTTGGCTGTGCTCTCAACTAATTTTTCTATCATCACAATGGTATTAATTAATATGAAAATTATATGAAGCACACCCCTAATATCCACTTTCTCTTCTTATCCTTTGCTGAAATGTGGTATCTGATGGGGAGATAAACACCTTGGGGAGCTTCCTTGAATAATTAATATAACATATAGAGACACACTTTAACCCAAAAGGCCTAAGCCCTATGGGTATGTGCTCAATTATGTTATATTAACCACTCATTCTTCTTATCTTTATTCAATTTGGGACTTCACTCACACGTGTAACCCAACAATCTCCCCCTCACGTGTGAGTCTCTGCCACTCTGTGGGCTTCAAGACTTCTCTGTGGGCCATGAATAAGTCCTACTTGCTCCCCCTTGCCAAATGGGCTTTTTCACTTCATCAGCGCGTCATCCATGGGTCTCTCGTACGCCATCCATGGGAACCACATGTCAACCCCGCACGCACATCCATGGGAACTCCGCACGTCCATGTCCATGGGAACCTCACATCTCATCATTGTTTAGCACCATTGTCTCTGCCACTCTGTGAGCTTCAAGACTTCTCTGTGGGCCATGAATAAGTCCTACTTGCTCCCCCTTGCCTAATGGGCTTTTTCACTTCATCAGCGCATCATCCATGGGTCTCTCGTACGCCATCCATGGGAACCACGTGTCAACCCCGCACGCACATCCATGGGAACTCCGCACGTCCATGTCCATGGGAACCTCGCACCTCATCATTGTTTAGCACCATTTGCAATATTCCTTTGTTGGGCTTTTCTTTTCTCCAGGATTTTTGTGTGTGGGCCATTTAGGCTTTCTCTGTCCCCGCTGGATAGGGACCATGAACACCTCACCACCTTCGCCGCACACCACCATGGGCTCTGATACCACTTGATGGGGAGATAAACACCTTGGGGAGCTTCCTTGAATAATTAATATAACATATAGAGACACACTTTAACCCAAAAGGCCTAAGCCCTATGGGTATGTGCTCAATTATGTTATATTAACCACTCATTCTTCTTATCTTTATTCAATTTGGAACTTCACTCACACGTGTAACCCAACAGTATCCAGTTACAAAAGTTCTACAACAATAAAATAATATATGGTTCCACACACCTAATCATCCTTTAGGTTAGTATCAGAAAAAAATACATTCAGTTTTTTTAAGGTGCATGACATCTTTTAAAGTCCAGCTCACACATGTGCTCACATGTGTGAAAAACATTTCTTCTATGATCACACACTTCACTACGTACAACTTAATGACCTAAGCGATAGTAATTGGTGAACCCTCACATTCACATTGATCAACCAAATTTTTCTCCACCATTCACAATTGCGCAAGTTATTAATTATCATTGTGACAAAAGTATGTAAATGAACTCATTACTCTTATTAATAGATAAGCAGCGACTCTTTGTTGATGAAATAACGTTTGTATACATATGCCGATGAAGCACAAAATTTCCATATGCTCTTGCTTTAACCAAAGTATGGAAAATTGGAAACTTGTTGGGATCATTACTATTCACAAACAACTATGTGTCAACGGTAGATAAATAACATAAAGATATGAAGAATGAAGTAAAAGCAGCATGGCAATTTTCAGACAGTGTTAAGTGAAGTTTGTGCGTTGACAGTAAAATGGATATTTTTGAAAAAATTTAGTAATACCTGGCATTAACCCAAACTAAAATTGGCATTTGTATTTTACCTTAAATTTTGTAAAATAACAAAATCGAACTGATGTGAAAATACCATGTAAAACCAAGGATATATATATATATATATATATATATATTTATATATATGGGGTCATTTCATGTATGAGAACTCAGGACTACTCTATCTAATCAATTCTTTAAACCCAAAAAATAACTAATCAAGTCATAATGCAAAAGGCAGAATGTAGTAAGCTCTTTCCACTTACTCATTATACAGCTTCAAAATAATAAAAAAGTAAAGAATCTGATATAATCCGGGAGAAAATAACACACACTTATGATTTATCCCCATCACCTCAAAAGTTTGCGAAGGGCCAAATATTAGATGATCCTAGTAGTACCAACAACAAGGGGCCCGAACCAATAAGGACTGAGAAGAATTGCTGAAGAACAATTTTCATTTTCAATAGGGGCTTCATAATAAATAAAATGTCAACCTAACTTCAAATTAATTAAGAAGCGATAGCAACAATGGTCCTAGTTAGGGGTGGCAATTCGTGTTCGCGGGTCGGGTTTGTGTCGTGTCGAGTCATGAGTATTTGGCTATATGGGTTGACCCGAACCCAACTTGTTTACTAAACATGTCAGGAATCCTCAATCCGAACACGACCTATTTATTAAACAGATCAACCCAACCCGATACGTTTAACTCGTTTAATTAACAAGTTATATACAAATGACCCATTTTATAATCTGTTTAATTAATAAGTCATACTGAACCAATATAATCTTTATCAATTCCCATGTATATAAAATTAAAATTCAATTAAAACTATAAATATAGTAATAAACAAATAAAAACAACCATAAATTAAGTAATAATATCAAAATAACTAATAACTTTATAAGCTAAACGGGTTCGCCTGCTGATCAACACGAACCCGACCCGTTTATTAAACGGGTTAGCCATATCAACCCGAATATGACCCGAACCTGTTTAGTCTCAATCCATGACCTATTTATAAATGGGTTAGTCGTGTCGGGTTCGTGGGTTGTGTCAGATTTTACTACCCCTAGTCCTAGTGGATACATAGCGAATGCATAAGATTATATAGAAAACAAATTCTAATCATTCATTGGGGGAAAGATAGTGAATGAACATGGGACCAGTGCATTATTTTTCAGATGTCATATAATGCGGTAGCCCCACAACTGAAAGAGATAACTAATGGTTATACATCAACCAATTTTTTATTTCTTTTCTTTTTTAATTAATTTCTAAATTTTAGTTGATCTGATATGATACTAGAAATATAGAAGACAAAATAAATTGTTATAAGACAAAATTCTTGATAATGATATGGTCACCCACAATTGGAGTAGAATAGTCAAATTTCACAATGCAAACTGGACACAAACTGTTGAGAGATGTTGAGAGAACTGGAAAATTATTAGGTACTTTGATAGTATAGCGTCGTGATGCTCTCCTCTCACACATATGGTGGACCCCATAAAAAATTTATGGATAAAATGCAAAACTGACCCTCTAAGTTTCTTCATTTTTCATTTTAGTCTTCTAACTTTACTTTGGTTCATATTAGTCCTCTAAGTTTCAAATTTATTCAACTAAGACATTTTTCATTGATTTTTGTGAGAATTTTTTGAAAAAAAAAATCTGGAAAATATTTTTCAATAATTATTTGAAAATTTTTAATTTAAAAAATTTGAAGAACAAGGGATCAGTGCATTCTTTTTCAGAGGTCATATAATGTGCTAGCCCCACAACTAAAAAAGATAGCAAATGGATATGCATCAATCAATTTTGTATTTCCTTTCTTTTTTAATTAATTTCTAAATTTTAGTCAATCCAATATGATACTAGATATATAGAAGACAAAATAAAATAGATATCCTTTGTTATAAAATAAAATTCTTGATAATGATATGGTCACCCATGTTTGGAGTAGAATAGTCAAATTTCATAATGCAAACTAGAAGCAAACTACAGCTAGAAAATTATTAGGTACTTTGAGAGTATAGTGAAATGGTGCTCTCTCCTCTGATATATGGTAGACTCCATGATAAATTTAAGGATAAAATGCAAAACTAACCCTCTAAGTTTCTTCAAATTTCATTTCAGTCTTCTAACTTTGTTTCCGTTCATTTCAATTTTCTAAGTTTCAGATTTACTCAATTAAGGCCTTTTTCGTCAACTTCTATTAAAATATTTTGAAAAAAAAAATTTTGAAATATATTTTTCAACCATTAATTGAATTTTTTTTAATTTAAAAAAATTTGAAGAAAAAGGGACCAATTCATTCTTTTTCAAATGTCATATAATGCGCTTGCCCCACAATTGAAAGATAGAACGAATGGATATGCATCAATCAATTTTTTTAATTTCCTTTCTTTTTTAATTAATTTCTAAATTTTAGGTGATTTGATATTGTAGGGACACAATTTTCAGCCTAAGCCCAAAAGATATGGGATATAAGCCCACAATGTGCAAAACAATATATTTGTAGAGAATGGGTGCAAGAACTAGGTCTTATATGAATATGACAATAGCTAATATGGATTTACCAAGTGAACAAACAAGGTAGACAAATAAAACTAAATGAAATGGTGATTCGAGAAGAAACAATATGATATAAATCACTGGTAATACAAGTTAAAGTGTTGCAGTCCTTCTTTTTCTTTTCTTTTTCTTTTTTTCCTAAAGTCTATTACATTATATATAGCTCAATTCTATCGATCTTGACCCTCCATTTGTCAGTCATCCAGGTCGCCACTTGAGTGTCTGTCCCATCAAGCACCATTTTCTGTCTACTTATGAGTTGCGGTTGCCAAAGAAACACTGTTCAGAGGTCTTTCTTACATAAATGCGGCCAGAAAAGCAGTTACCAGGCCTTTAATGCGGTGGTAGTGTATTTCCCTTAGATACTTTTGGATCCCCTTCGCTCCTGTACGTTTCTGAGACATGCTCCCGTTGCTGGATCCTCTATGTAGGTTATTCTCGCAATGGGAGTTCATGCTTCAGACGTATCAGCCATGGTCGAGGAGGAATTACTCCTCGGTCCATGCTCTAGTCATTTTTTGCGAGTGAGATTCCAATCTGTAATTCCTCACATCTATTTGCTTCTTCTCGGACATGTCAACATCCTCGGATAAGGCCCAAGGCCCAATATACGATTTTTGGACCTTTACACCTACAGATATGATACTAGAAATACAGAAGACAAAATAATATTGAGATTTGTAGTTAAAAAAAAAAAAAAAAAATTCTTGATAATTATATGGTCACTCACAATTGGAGTAGAATAGTCAAATTTCATAATGCAAACTGGAATCAAATTGTTGAGAGAGGTTGAGAGAACTGGAAAAGTATTAGGTACTTTGAGAGTTTAGTGATTGGTGCTCTCTCCTCTTACACATATGGTGTACTGCATAATAAATATAAGGATAAAATACAAAACTGACCCTCTAAGTTTCTTCAAATTTCATTTTAGTCATCTAACTTTGTTTTCATTCATTTCAGTTTTCTAAGTTTCAGATTTATTCAATTAAGACATTTTACGTGAACTTCTATTAAAATATTTTGAAAAAAAATTTGCAATATATTTTTCAACCATTAATTGAATTTTTTTTAATTTAAAAAAATTTGAAGAAAAAGGGACCAATTCCTTCTTTTTCAAATGCCATATAATGCGCTTGCCCCACAATTGAAAGATAGAATGAATGGATATGCATCAATCAATTTTTTTTATTTCCTTTCTTTTTTAATTAATTTCTAGATTTTAGGTGATCTGATATGATACTAGACATACAAAAGACAAAACAATATAGAGATTTGTAGTTATAAAAAAAATATAAAAAATAAATAAAAAATAAAAAATCTTGATAACAATATGGTCACTCATAGTCAAATTTCATAATGCAAACTGGAATCAAACTGTTGAGAGAGGTTGAGAGAACTGGAAAAGTATTAGGTACTTTGAGAGTTTAGTGACGTGATGCTCTCTCCTCTTACACATATGGTATACTGCATAATAAATATAAGGATAAAATGCAAAACTGACCCTCTAATTAAGTTTCTTCAAATTTCATTTTACTCATTTAACTTTGTTTTCATTCATTTCAGTCTTTTAAATTTCAGATTTATTCAATTAAGTCATTTCCGTCAAATTTTGCTAATTTTTTTTTTTTTTTGTAAAAAACAAATCTAGAAAATCTTTTTCATTCATTAATTAAATTTTTTTTTTTTAATTTTAAAAATTGAAAAACTTACCACAACAATAAAAATAAAAAATAAAAAATTTAATAGAAAAGCCTTAATTGAATAAAGTTAAAAGTTAAAGAACTGAAATGAATAAAAACAAAGTTAGAAGACTGGAATAAATTTTGGTGAAACATATATGAGAGGGTTTTTCATCATTTCAGCCTAAATTTAATTATTTCTATAGAAAAAGCCTTAATTTAATTATTAAGACCCAACATGAGTATAAGAGGAAAGAGTACAAGCATCACCTCACAATACTCTTACCTTTGTATTCCTTGTGAAAATTATACCCGAAACATTATTTATTAGGAATACTGGCCCCAACAGTCAACACCTTCATCAATTAAACTCAACTCTCACAAGCCCATACAGCTTCAAACAAACTCAAAGATAAGCCCAATAAGAAGGCACAAACCCATCAATTTAGGACCAAATCAACTAAACCAGCCAACCCATATCCAAAAAATCAAAACTAAGCAACCAAAGCCCAACGCAATCTTAAGTCCAACCTGAAATAAGACTAAAAATACATCAACCCATCTTACTCTGACATTAACTCATCTGCTCAAACCACACAAGCCCAACCCCAAATCAAACCAAGCTCTCACGTTCTTCACTGTTTTCATTAACATTCTTTAGCAACCTGATCCGATAAAGTAAGAACCACCATATGATATTTTGCAATCAAATTTGGTGACCTAAACTCATGAAACAAATTAGTGATAACATACATGATATACCAGGACAATTCTTCCATACTAAACTCGAAATTAGGGGTAGGTTGATGACTGTAACCCAAGAAATATGACAAAATCAATTTAAAAACAAAGGCAATTTTTTTTTTTTAATATAAGTATTCAAAAATTATGGGAGAGAGAGACAGTAAACCCAACATTGTCAACTAATAAGAGTTTCATTTGCTGCTTTTCCGCTCTACCCAATTCTTGATTTTTTTCCCCCTCAGTTTTGAAGCTTCATGAGCCAGCCTCTGTTTCCAATGTCTAGTAATTGGTGACAATACTGGTGAATTGACATAATGCTGAACTTAATTCCCTGGTAACTGGTTTACTCCTCTTCTCTATATTGGTTACTCAAACACATATTTCAACTGCTGCAGGCTTGCATTTTTACTTGTTCTTGATCAAATGGCCCTTAATTTGGTCAAGAACAGAGTTGATAAAGCCTTTAAGGGGCTTGACCACAAGAATAGAGAAGATTAATGCTTTCTTAAATTGCCAATGTGTCTGATTTATTTGTTGCATTATGGTGTTTTCTATGTGCAACACATTAGTAAATGAAATTTTCCTTTACTGATTAAACTAATAATTAAAAAAAGGAAATTCTAAGCTTTTTTTTTTTTTTTTTTTTAAATTATTTACCTCACTCCTAAATAGGGATATAGTTAAGAATGTTCTAAAAAAATTTCTGTTTCTTGCCTATTCTATGCTTGTGGATTTACAAATAAAATTAGTCCCACCTCGTATAACCATTTACTTTTTTTTTTTTTTAATTTTTCCCATCTTGATTAAAATGATGAAACTTATGCTCTAGGGTTGCGAAGAAATTAATCAATTCATGATCTGTTTAAAACTCCTTGTGAGCAATAAAGTCCCATCAGGGAATTTATCTTATGTCCATATATGAAGTTGTACAGGAAAGGGGAAACTGAACTGCATGTAGTACAAAATGCCATCATACACATAATGAAACTCTGAAGAATAATTTTTCGTTCTTAAATTTTTTTCAAAGAAAACCTCACACATTCACCATACTTTTCCACATTGCATATTTTCTATGGATTAGAGACTGCAACTTGAGTTAGCCAGATAATTCTTAGTTCATTCATATAGGATTAACCAAGACAAGAGCAAGTTTTTGATTCAACTTGATTGGGAACTTTTTTTTTTCCACTTCGTTTTTTCTGTGATGTCCGTGAGAGATGGGGAGGCGAGAAAGTAAAAACAAGAAGTGGATGGGGGGAAGAGAAGAATTTGTAGAGATTTTCCCATAATCCCAGTCCAGCCTACCCGCCTGACATAATCTAAAATCCAATCTTTGCCCTTTTTAGTAGTAAGTGAATAGTGACACTATTTGTAAGTTCAATGGAAATTACTACGTAGACATTCTAAATTAGCACAACCTAATGCTTAATATATTGGCTGACTTTAACTATTAAGCTCCTCTAGGCTTCTTTATTTGACAAGTACAAGCTCATCAAGGCTTATACATCGACCAAATGAAGCCCGAGCTTGAGTTTTGAGTTAATTTCTAACAAGCCAAGCCTGAGTGATTCCATGCTCAATTTGATTAGGATTTGCTAACAGCTGAAGTGAACACATTGCTCTATAGGGGTAACAACTAAAACAAGTCCTGAGGAAACCCACTACAAAGAAACAATACAGACAAGAAGGATGTCATGATTGCTATTTTTCACTTGTAAAATTAAGAGTTCGGGAAATATATGTCCATTTTAGTCATTCTCATGTGTATGGAATATAGGATTTCCACCATCTAATAAGGTAATCGCATTACAATAATTTATCGTAATGTGAATCTTTTAGTAATCTACATTACTATAAAATTGTGTACAAATAAACGAACCAAACATCATATAATTTCACATTTCCATAATGTTTGCCTTATTATTGCAAACCGAACACCACCTTTCTGCCTTTGTCCTTTCCATCTTGTGATGACTGCAACTCAGATGATACGTCACTGCATATAGTTAAGGTTTATAGGGTTGTATTAGAAGGTTTTATCTTACAAAATAGAAAATATGTCCCTATACCCTATGCGTTGAGTATAAAGGCTCACTGCATTGAATGGATGTTTCTGCTATGTAGATCTTTCTTTAGGGTTCTTGTTGTCATTCAGTTGTATGCAACATTCCTTATGAAATAGTTTTAGCACTGTGAGATAATTATCCCACTTGTGATTATAATTTGCACAATATTCACCCATCCTACCATAGTGAAATGTGATCGTAGCTATTTCACCAATATAAATGTCTAAAAATTGGGATATCCTCAGCCATTTTCCCAGATCACAAAATCCTCTTCCCAGTAGACTGAGAATATGCAGCAAGAACACTACTCTAGGCATTGTTCTTTACACAAAATAGTATGATCACATTGACAAACTAAAGAATCAATATTGATAATATATAAAGAACTGAATTTAGTCTGCCACCTCTTGTAAACAATACAACTCATTTACAAACATAACTCAATTATAGCTGAAACTAATGATATCATAACCATGATTCAATCATCAATGACATCAACGAATTGAACTTACTGGTAAAAGTTCAACAGGGTTCAATGTAGTCATCATCCTTCCACAGAATTTTTCTCTGATTTCTAGCAGCCACGGCCCCACATTAACCTCTTCGACAGAAAACAAGGATATCATTTTCTTTTCAGTTTTCTTGGTTTCTTGTATTCTCTCCATTTGTCTTTGAATTGACTTACACCTTCAAGGAAATAGGGGAAAGAATCATAAAATTTATAGATGCGCATGTCACAGAGAAATTCAAAAGAAAATTTCCTTAAAACGCACGCGCCGACACGCCGTGCGCACATTGTTGTGTTATAGAGTAATTATAATTCTTTGACATGACAAATGCATCTTCTTGTAAGGCAACTTGTACAAACAACTTCAGATTACAAATGCTACCTTCAATAAACTAGAATAACCCACAACATCGTAAGCATTAACGGAAAACTTTTTTCTACAAAATCAAGTAGGAAAACCATAATCATATAATTTCAACATGTTGAAATATTCATGTGTGAGTAGTAAGGTTAGTTAAATAGTGAAGTCCCGCATTGAATTTCAATGAAAAGAGTAAGTGGTTAACACAAGACATAATTGAATTCAAACTCATAAGTTTAAACTTTTGGGTAAAGTAATTTCTCTATATGTTATATTAACTTCCGAATTTGAGTCTTTCTAAGCCTAAGGTATTCACTCCCCAATAAGTGGTATATTAATTAGAAAATGTCTTCCATTTAAAGGGAAGACTAATTGAAGTACTACAAGTGACTTGGTTGAAGGCCCCCATGGGAAGGGAGAGATTTATTAGAATATTCACATAGTCAAAATGTTGGAAAGAACTCAAATTTGTACTACTAACATCCCTATACATAGATTCAGTATGTCTTGGCTAAATAACTATTCATATGAAGAAAAAAAAAAAAAACAATTTCAACCAATCTTAGGACAAGTATCTAAAAGTGTCTTATAAAATTTTCTAAAATTCAAAATTTTGAAAAATAAAATATTCTCAAAGTTCATTTCTCATTTGAATTAAGAAACTACCAACAAATAAATTGGATACAACCAAATCACAGAGAAAAAAAATAAAATCGATACACTGAAATTACAAATTTCAAAGCAGAAGACCTGTTCCTCTTTCCAATAGGTACTCCTTAAACATTCATTCCCTAAACTAAAAAGCTATTACAATTTGGAGAGTAATGCACTTGTCTCCAAACATTTGAGTAGGACTCTTACCCTAAATTTTAGAAACAAAAAGCATTGTTATCAGCCCCCCATATGCATGGAAAGTTGAATTACAATTCATGATTTGTTGAGTCTTTATGTCACATAATATTCTATTTATTATATATAATTGAATTAAAATTTTTATTTTGTCATGGTTTGATCATGATTGAACCTCAGTCCAACCTAAAAAATATTAAGAATTTTTTTTTAAACAGTCACATGTTTTAAAAATACGACAAATAATATAATTTATCCTTTTCCCCTCTCTCAATTACACCTCGTTAAATGCATCCTAAATAACCCTAATGCAAAAAATAGAAAAACAATCCCATTGCCCGCCCAGTGTCAGGGATTGAATTTGAATGAACCAAATCTCTAATTACAGGTCAACATACAATCGTACAAGCTCAAAATATTTTCAATTGCAAAAAAAATAAAAAAATAAAAAGAATAAAATAAAATAAAATAAAAAATAAGAAGAAGAATGAGGAAGGGGAACCTGGTCATAAGGGTCATCTTGGTCGTTGAGAAGATCAAAGGGATTGATTGAGGAAGGAGTGCCGGAATTGGGAGACTCATGAGATTGATTGTCATTGATTGGTTCAGGTTACCTACACTTCCTGTTGAGTATTACATTAGCTTTTGTATAGATAAATAGATTTTAAGATACAGTGATGAATGAGAGATGGGACAGAGAAGAGAATACCTAAAATTAAAACACATCAAGGACAAGAAGCATGCTTCTTCTTTTTCTTCTTCTACTTTGGGCTCGGCTTTTTCTCAAACACCTTTTACACAAAAAAGATCTATGCAAAACATTTCCTCCAATCAAAAGCCCTTCAACACACCACAAAGTTCATAAACAAAATTATAATAAAAAAAATTAAAACTAAGCAACATTTCTTCTTCTTTTCTTTTGGTTTCTTTTTTCAATCATTTATTTGTGAGTTCAAACAGCTCTAAGAAAACGATATTTACAATTTTTTTTAGATAAGAGTAAATAAATGATAATCTGAACAACAAACAAAATAAAAAGTAAATCCGAGAAGTCAAACACAAACAGAAAGTGAAAAAAAAAAAAAAAAGATTTCTTTAAAGCAAAAAAATTTCAAAACAAAACAAAAAGTTTAAAACTAAAATTCATAAGCGGTTTATGCACAAATAGTTGAAACTAATTACTCAGTGAAAACTACAAATGAATTAATCATCAAAGCTCTTACTACATGCATGAACACAAGAATTCAACAAATTTTTTATCACATCAAGAAGAAAAACTTTTCTTATAACTTTATAAAGAATATTGAAGATATTTCTGAATCAAAGACCCATGCATCCAGCACACGTGAATTAAGGCTCCTTGAATCAAGCAATCACACCAAAGCTGCCATGCATCCAGCACACGTGAATTAAGGCTCCTTGAATCAAGCAATCACACCAGCTGGCAGCCAAAGTCAAATACGTGCCAAATAAAGGAAATCCTTCAATGGGATATTTTCATTTAATGTAAATATTATAATGGCAGATTTGTTGCCTTTCATTGTGTACAAATTCAATATATATATATATGAAAGTCCCCACCACACATTAGGCAGTGTGTGGGAATTCAGAATCACTTTGCCTTTATATGGTATCAGAGCCATAAAGGCTTTAACGCCAACTTTTTCTTTTTCAAATATTTCTCCCTAGCCAACCTCCTCTCTACTTTTATCAATGGCCTCGTCTAGTGTGTCGACAGGTCCTACCCAGCCCTCACAACCAGAGTCTACTACTCCTATAACTGTTCTTAACCATCGGATCACCATCAGACTTTCTGACGACAACTTTCTACTTTGGAAAGCCCAACTCACTCCCTTTCTCAGAGGAAAAAATTTGTTCGGCTATGTAGATGGCTCTATCCCTCCACCACCTCGCTTTTATCATACTACCTCCACTGATTCGTCTGAACAACAGATGCTTCCCAATCCAGCCTTTGATTTATGGCTTCAACAAGACCAAATGATCTTGTCTACTCTTCTATCGTCCCTTTCAGAAAAAGTTATGGCTCATGTGGTGGGCCTTGCCACTTCCCATGAAGTATGGACCACTCTAGATCGTCTCTTTTCATCTCAATCTCAGGCTCGTATTCTCAGGATTCGATATCAACTCTCTACCTTGCAGAGAGGCAACCTCTCCATTTCTGACTATTACCAAAGGGCCAAAACACTTGCTGATACCTTAGCCGCCATTGGCCAACCTCTACAGGACTCTGAGGTGGTTTCTTACATCTTGGGCGGCCTAGATTCCACCTATGACTCCTTGGTCACATCCATTACCACCCGAGTCGACCCCATCTCTCTGGAAGACCTTTTCAGTCATCTTCTAAGCCATGAACAACGCATTGAGCGAAACCATGCTGCCCCAGATATCCCATTTCCCTCAGCAAATGCTGCCACTCGCTCCTCTAATTCTCGTGGGCGCAGCACTCGATCTCCACCACACTCTCAGTCCTTTCATCAAGGACCATCTTATCATGGACATAACCATAATCGTGGTCGAGGGCGTGGACGTAATGTAGCTAATGGCAACTCACGTCCGATCTGTCAGGTGTGCAAGAAACCTGGCCATATTGCTCTCACTTGTTACCATCGCTTTGATCATTCCTTTCAAGGTGTATCTCCCAATATGGCTGCCTTTGTTGCTGGTCCTCCATCTCAATTTGATGCTAATTGGTATCCAGATTCGGGGTCCACCAATCATTTGACACCTGATTTGAGTAATCTCAATTTACATGCTGAAGAATATCAAGGACCAGACCAAATTCGCGTTGGGGATGGAACAGGTTTGGATATCAAACATGTTGGTTCTTCAAAATTGCTTACTTCCTCCACCTCTTTCCCTTTAAAACATGTTCTCCATGTTCCTGACATTCAAAAAAATTTGGTTTCTGTTAGTCAATTTACTCGTGACCATAATGTTTTCATTGAATTTCATGCTAACTATTTTTGTGTCAAGGACGAAACCACGGGGAGACTTCTTCTTCGCGGTCAATGTGAACATGGACTCTACCCATTCCCTGCCTCACCTCCATCTCGCCGATCCCCTCAAGCCTTTCTTGGAGTACGTGTTCCTCTTGATGTGTGGCACTGTCGCTTTGGACATCCTGCTCATCGCACTGTTCAACGCATTATCTCCCGTTTCTCATTACCAGTTGTCAAGAATAAAACTGATGCTGTTTGTGGTGCTTGTCAACAAGCTAAAAGCCAGCAGCTCCCCTTTCATGATTCTACTTTTCATTCCAATGCTCCTTTAGATTTAATATTCTCTGATGTTTGGGGACCTTCTCCCATTTGCTCTATTAATGGACATCGATATTATGTTAGCTTTGTGGATCATTTTTCTAAATTTACTTGGCTGTTTCCTGTTAAGCTTAAATCTGATGTTATGAATGTTTTTAAAGTTTTTCAGTTGCATGTTGAGCGTTTATTTGACAGAAAAATAAAAGCCATTCAAACTGATTGGGGTGGTGAATATCGCTCACTCCATAAGTATTTCTCCTCTTTCGGTATTCTACATCGCTTATCATGTCCTCATACCCATGAACAAAATGGTACTGTTGAACGAAAACATCGTCATTTGGTTGAGACTGGTTTATCTTTACTGGCCAAAGCTTCCATACCTCAGTGTTATTGGGATGAAGCATTTACCACTGCATGTTTCCTGGTAAATCGTTTACCTTCTCCGGTCTTAAACAATGTTTCCCCATTTGAAAAATTGTTTCAAGTTCAACCTGATTACTCCTTTCTAAGAACTTTTGGATGTGCCTGTTGGCCATATCTTCGGCCTTATAATGCCCATAAAATGGACTTTCGCTCAAAATTGTGTGTCTTTTTAGGTTATAGTTCTTCTCATCGAGGCTATAAATGCCTCCATGTTCCTTCCGGCCGTCTCTACATATCTCGACATGTTATATTTGATGAGAATCTTTTTCCCTTTGCATCTAATATTTTTTCTCCCGTTGTTGGACAGGATGCCCTTTGTAGACATGTGCCCACATCTATTTCTCCATCTTCATCACCAGTGGTGTCTCATCATCCTTCACATGTTTCTCTCCCTTGTGTCCCACCACCTCCATTAGTGTCTTCTCATGTGTCTCACTCTCCTTCTCCACATGCTCACTCCCCTACCTCACCATCTACTACCTCCTCTCCTCCATTGCCCGAGGCTGAACAAACCACTAGCACCATTGGAATGGTACCATCTTCCCATCCATCTCCTCCTCCTCCTGTGCGCACACACCCCATGGTCACTCGACTACAACACAATATCACTAAACCAAAAGTGTTCTCTGATGGTACTGTCAAATATCCTCTTTCTAAGGCTCTTACTGCGGTGTGTTCAATCAACTGCCTGGCATCGACTTTGCTGATACCTTCAGCCCTGTGGTTAAGCCCATCACAATTCGCACCATTCTTGCTCTTGCTGTGTCTTGCAGATGGTCCATTAAACAAATTGATATCCAGAATGCATTCTTACATGGGTTTTTAGATAAAGAAGTCTACATGAAACAACCACCCGGCTTTGTTCATCCTCAATATCCTCATCATGTTTGCAGGCTACATAAGGCACTATATGGGCTAAAGCAAGCCCCTCGCGCTTGGTTCTCTCGGCTTAGTTCGAAATTGCTTGAGTTGGGTTTTCACGGCTCTCTCTCAGACACTTCCTTGTTCATTTCTCACCAGGAAAAGTTTCATTTATATGTTCTCATTTATGTTGATGACATCATCATCACTGGGTCCTCCTCTCAGGCCGTTGACTCTCTCATACTTGCTCTTGGGTCCGACTTTGCTGTCAAAAATTTGGGTGACCTGCATTATTTTTTGGGCATTGAGGCCCACCGTTCACAAGATGGGCTATTTTTATGTCAAAAGAGGTATATTCTTTCTCTACTCAAGAGGACCAACATGCTCCATGCCAAACCAATCAGTTCGCCTATGTCTACAGCCCATCAGCTCTCGTTATTTGAAGGCAATCCAATCTCTGATGTCACTCAATACCGCAGCACCGTTGGGGCTCTCCAATATTTATCTCTCACAAGACCTGACATCTCTTTTGCTGTCAATAAAGTTTGTCAATTCATGCATAGGCCAACAGATCTTCATTGGACTGCTGTCAAACGCATCTTGCGCTACCTTAAACATTCCTTGGATTATGGTCTTCTCCTTCGTTGCAACCCCTCTCCTCAACTCAGCGCCTTCTCTGATGCTGATTGGGCTGGTTGCCCCGATGACAGACGCTCTACCAGCGGATTTTGTATCTTTCTAGGGCCTAATCTCATCTCCTGGAACTCAAGGAAACAACCGACTGTGGCTCGCTCTAGCACTGAGGCGGAGTACAAAGCCTTGGCCAATACTACTGCAGAATTGATTTGGCTTCAGTCTCTACTCCGGGAACTTGGTCTTTTCCTTCCCAACTCGCCCATTCTCTGGTGCGACAACATTGGTGCCACTTACCTCTCCGCTAATCCCATGTTTCATGCCCGTACCAAACATGTGGAAATTGATTATCATTTTGTCCGTGAAAAAGTTGCTCGTCATGATCTTGATGTTTGCTTCTTATCTAGTAAAGATCAACTTGCAGATGCTCTCACAAAGCCTCTGTCTTCCATCCGATTCTCCTTCCTTCGCTCCAAGCTCAACGTCCAGCCCCTGTCGTTGAGCTTGCGGGGGAGTATTGAAGATATTTCTGAATCAAAGACCCATGCATCCAGCACACGTGAATTAAGGCTCCTTGAATCAAGCAATCACACCAAAGCTGCCATGCATCCAGCACACGTGAATTAAGGCTCCTTGAATCAAGCAATCACACCAGCTGGCAGCCAAAGTCAAATACGTGCCAAATAAAGGAAATCCTTCAATGGGATATTTTCATTTAATGTAAATATTATAATGGCAGATTTGTTGCCTTTCATTGTGTACAAATTCAATATATATATATATGAAAGTCCCCACCACACATTAGGCAGTGTGTGGGAATTCAGAATCACTTTGCCTTTATAAAGAAAAACATCTCTTCTATCACTGTAACTCAAACATTTAAAAGGATTAGTTAAGGCTCTTACCTCTTACACCAAGAAAATTTGTTGAATGAAGATATCAACTTTGCTCTCTTTTAGAGTTTCTTGAAAGCTTAGAAGTTCGGAAGCAAATATCTCAAAATTTTCACATCCATGAGTCCATATATCTTTCCGCATTAGTCTTAGTATAAGATTCAGGATTTTCTCGAGGTAGCACAAATCTAGCTATAGCTTTTGCTTCTTCCGCTGCAACCTTTTTTTTTTTTTTTTTTTTTTTTTTTTTTTTTTTTTTTTTTTTTTTTTTTTTGGCTTTTCCTCTTTTTCCTCTTTTTTTTTTTCATTTTTTATTTTTAATAATCAAGAAACTTGATTGAAAACAAGCTGGAAACCCAGCAACAATGTACAAACAACAAACAAACAAGACTCCTAAAAAGGCAAGCCAAAAGCAACAAATACCAGTCTACCACAAATACAGCAGCTACTATAACCTACATATACTAGAGCAGGACTACAACAACAAAGAAAAAATTTATTCCACCCCTAAGACAACTATCTGAAGATTCTCCAAATACGTGAGACATCTAGTCGCTAGGCACTGAGCCTGACCAGTAACTTCTTAAACCCGTACTATCAAGGTTGAGATTTGGAAAATTAAAAATTCCTTGGGGGTCCCTATTCCATACATATTTCAATTTGGGTACGCGATCCAAACGCAATTTTTTCAACGGAATGACAGTTACATCATGCGTTTCTTTAGCATCTTGCTCCCGCAGTTGAAATACTTCTTGTAGTGAACCACAATCAGTTATGGTGAGATTCTCTAGGCTCCCAAATCTTGTCAGCATATCAGATTGAAAGATGTTCATAAGATTTTCACAAAATTCAACTTTCATTGTCTGAAGCTTGCAAAAGGAATATGAGGGGATTTGGTTGTCCCATATGATTTTCAAGTCATCCACGTAGGATATTTTCAAATGTTCCAAACTAGGGAATGCAACCTGCAGGGTTCATCCCATGTGTTAATGAAACACCTAATAATAATAACTCACATAATGGAAGATTAAAGTGTTAGAATATTCGTGAGTGAGTGCAATGGTTGGTTAAGTGGTCAACTCTTACATTGGCTAACAATCACTGTGTCTGAATTGCAAGGTTTGGATATGAATGTCTTCAATTTAGGGCAATGTTCTATCCACATCCATTTCATGGAGGGAAATTCAATATTACTTCCGATGCAGAATCTTTTCAGAATTGGTAGACCATTTAGTTTCAGGAATTCCAGTCGAGGGAACAACATCTTAGGAATTATTTCTTCTTCTTCTTCTTCTTCTTCTTCTTTATCTCCTAAATCTTCTATGAATAGTATCTCTTCCATAGCCTTGCAATTCACTATGTGAAGATTCTTGACCTGCACCATAGATCTTGCTATGGAGGATGACAGTAGATATTTGAAACTATCAGAGCCCCACACGACCAAAGTCGACAAATTTTGAAACCTTATGGATGTTTGCATGTTTGTTATTTTGCAAAAGGACCTTGCCCAATGTTGGCTTTGCTATTTCTCTTCCAAGTCTATTAAGGACTGTTCCAAACTTTCCAAGTTGGCGAACACAATCTGCAGCAATAATAAATTCTTTTTCAACTCTGACAAACTCAAATCCTCATAAACATATGTACAAGTTAAATATGCTAAAAGATATTTAATTTTAGCATTTAAAAAAACTCAAAAATAAGAGAAGGGGGAAAGTTTAAAAAATATCTACGCTTTCATTGATGTGTGATTGCGAAGTTGTATGACGATTGTCCCCTGAATTTATTTCCACGAGTCCTTTACGAACTTCCATGTTTGAACTGGCATGTCTGAATGCAAATGTGTTCAATTTAGGGCAATTGTTTGCGCATAAATTCTTCAATAATGGATTAATTTCCACATTACTGTCAATACAGAATCTTTTAAGAATTGGAAGATCTTGTAAGATCAAGCATTCTAGCCGAGGAAACAACGCATCTGAAAGTATTTCTTCTTCGTCTATGTGTAGAACCTCTACCATAACCTTGCATTCAATTATGTGAAGATGTTTGACATTCATCATAAATCTCGCTGTATATTATTGCTATTTCATTTGAGGAAATCACCAAATTACCTTACAGTCCTCAATGTAAAGATATTTGAGCTGAATCATAAATCTCGCTGTGGAGGAAGACAATAGGTATTTTAAATTGCCAGAGCCTTTCACCTTCAAGTTACGCAAATTTTGAAATCTCGGGTCTGTTAATTTGAAAGAGGAGGTTGCCCGATGTTGGTTGTGAAGTAGTATCTCTTCAGAGTGTATAGAGGACAGTTGCAACGTTTCCAAGTTGGGGAACACAACCTGCAACAACAATTAATTATCTACTACAGCAAACTTGTTAAAAGAAATGAAGAAAACGGTGTCGTATTTGCCAAATACAACAAGGCCCAGACCTCAAACGGTGATGAAGTCCAGACTCAAAACGATGTCGTAAAACTTTGGAGTACTTTTTTTTTTTTGGAGGAGTTTTAACTTAAGTGACGCACGCATGATCATTTTTTTTCATTTAGCTCAAGTTGTTAGTATTTGATTAGACACGTGTTCTAATTCAATTGGTTAAAGTAATTAGGAAGCAGTTAATTCTCTCAAATGGCTAGTTTAGTTAGACTTAAGAAGGAATAGAGCCTCTGCAACAATAGTTAATTCACTAAAGCATTTTTGGTCACTCTGTTTTCTATACCAAGGAACAGAGCCTCTCACTGTCTTATAAAAAAAAAAAAAAAAAAGCGTCTCATTGTAATTACATATACTCTCACAGAAATCCTATTTATAGTGAGAGAGCATTTTTAACAAACCTAAACCAAATTTTTTATTTGAACATAGTGGCATGACAACTTGGCAAGCAATGAAAGGGAAGAGTCATCAAAAGATAAATTCATTATAAAGGCACATTATGATCCTGTCACATATCTACACTTTTTTTTTTTTTTTTGGGAGTGAGAGAGGGGATTCTAAAAATGGAGTTTCTTAAAACATGAAAGAATAATGATTTTTTTAACTAACTAGGTTATAAATACAGGATACTCATTATTATTATTATTATTATTATTATTATTATTATAGATACTTTTATTATTTTAATTTTTTAATAATATTATTTGTGTTATAAGCTTTTATTCCAAGAAGATTTTATTAAAACTGATATACACAAAACTAATACGTGGGACCATACTCAATATAGTTTTTTTTTTTTTTTTTTTTGAGAAACAATACGCAAGAAGTTGAAAGCAAAATTTAAAGGATAAATTGCAAATCACATACCTAAAGTTTGGGAGTGATTAGATTTTACACCCTGAAGTTCTAGAATTTGGATTTTACCCTCTGAAGTTTGGTGATGTTTGGATTTTACACCCTAACGTTTTAGAATTTGGATTTTACTCCCTATAATTAAGAAGTGTTTGGATTTTACTCCCTAAAGTTTTGGGGTGTTTGGATTTTACACCCTAAAGTTTCAAAATTTGGGGGTGTAAAATCCAAACAACTGTAAACTTTAGAGGGTAAAATTCAAGTTCTAAAACGTTAGAGTGTAAAATCCAAACACTCCAAACTTCAGGGAGTAAAATCCAAATTCTGAAACTTCAGGGTGTAAAATCCAATCACCCCCAAACTTTAGGGGTGTAATTTGTAATTTACCCAAATTTAAATAAAAATCTTGTCTTACTTAATGTTATACTTTATATATTGTTTTAAAAACGGGATTGGCCTAGCCAGTTGAACTAGGAATTGGACTCAAAATAGGTTTGGGTAAAAATCGAAAACCGATAGGAAAAAATCAGGAAGTAGTCCCTTTTTCAGTTCTCATAGTTTCAGTTTTTAAAACCATGACTTTATGTTCTAAATGAGGGAGGGGCATTAAAGTCTTTTTCTTTTCGATATATTTGCAATTGGCAAAGGAGGAATGTGAACTCCTCGGTGTCTTTCTTGAAAACATAAGAGACTATGAAATTAAGCTATAGGGCTCTTGAAGATTTGTATTCCCAGATTTGCAAACAATGAACACTGAAACTCAATAGTCATTTAAAGTCTCAATATAATTTTTAATTGCATAATTAGGGTGATCAACTAAGTGTGACCATGTTTTCATCAATTAATAAAGTCCTAATAAAGATGCAATATTTAAATTTAGCTTCACAAAAATTATAAGAAAAAATCAGCTTCATAAAGTAGGACACAAGTTATTAATTGTGTGACATACGTGGCCTTTCTTACCCAACTAATATTCTTTAGCTATAAGCCTGTAGCCTCACTTGAGGCAAAAAAAGTTTCTCTCTGCTAGTGAAGGGTGGGTTTCCATCTTCTCCTAGAGTGTAGAATAGTTTGTCCCTTCTCTTGAAGAAGTCTCTGTCCCCCAAGGTAACAGGTTTACCTTGAGGCTTTGTTGGTTTTTTTCTTCAGGGTTTTTGGGAAACAGTATCTAGTTTAGGATGAAAGAGCTTACAAAAACATGGAACAGCCTAACCCTCTCGGAATGTGAATGATCTAATTTCCGTATCACAGAGGAACAGGCAAAAATTGAGTTTATTCTAGCAGCTAAGTTCTTGACTAAGCGAGCTCTTAACATAGATGCCATAGCCAAGACTTTCATACCCATTTGGAGATCGAAAAATGGCTTCAAAATAAAGAAGGAGAGTGACCATGTGGTTTTGTTTACGTTTGACGACAAGAGTGAGATGGATAAAGTCATGGCAGCAGAGCCATGGAGCTTTGACAAACGCCTAATGGTTTTGCAACGGTACGAGAAGGAAATAGACTTAGGAGATACTGTGTTTAGTAAGGTAACATTTGGGTGCAAGTACATGACCTACCAATCAGATTTCAGATAAGGAAGATTTCTGAACAGTTGTGTGAAGCCTTAGGAATGGTGATTGCAGGAACTGATGAAGCAGAAACAAAGGGAGATAACTTCATGAGAGTCCGAGTTACTATTGATGTCTCCAAACCACTGTGTAGGGGGCGACTCATCTCTCTTGATAGTGGTAAAGAACTATGGGTGCCTTTCAAATATGAAAGACTTCCAAGTCTATGTTTTTGGTGTGGTTGCTTGACACACGATGACCATGACTGCGGACTTTGGATTGAAAGTGAAGGAAGCCTTTCAACTGAAGCTCAGCAATTTGGCCCATGGCTTAAGGCTGCTCCATTCATGCCAAGCCGAAGGTACATGGTGAAAGTTCCAGGATTTTTTGCTGGTAAAAAAGGCGGAGTGTCGACGAATAAAGCTGGAACAGCAGTGAAGCCGCTAGTGTTGGTGGTGCGGTCCGAGAAACCAAGGCCAGAGATATTTCAGCCTAAAATGGAAATCACTGAAGCATGCGAGGTCGGATTTGCAGGATCGCAGCCAGTATTGGATGTGAGCTTGAAGAAACCATTGCCGGAGACCTTTATGCCTGAAATGGAAATTTTTGAAGCATGCGATGGAGGAAACAAGGTATCGGGTTTTCAGGAGATCAACCAGCAAAAGTCAAAGTTGACAAGTGATGAGGGAAACTTGATGGATGGGGTGCAACATCAGCCCGGGTCAGTAGTGAAAAAGGTGTCAGTAGAGTCTTTTGAGGAGGTACTTGGGGAGATTGATAAGGAAATAAAAAAGTATGATCCCAAACCCACAGTGTCACCCAGTTTTGATGTTAGCATAGGAAAGGAAAACTTGGTGGGTCAGCCTAGCATTAATGAATCAAACATGCCAAGCTTATCAGGCCATGCAACCCACTTGTCTCTATCTTCATGCATGCCACTAGCTGAGCTACCTAGCTCCCTTATCAATCACGTGAAGGTTGAAGGTACATGGAAAAGGCTCTTGAGAGGAGGGGTGGGACCAAATGTGGGTATGGCCGAAGCACTGAGAGGAAAAAGAATTGCAGGAAATATAACTAACCATATGAGTTACCAAAAAAAAAGAAGGGTTTCTCATGATGGTGCAACAAAAAATAAGATATTGGCGGAGGCTGTACACCAGCCCTGCCAGAAGCAATTTGTCTATTATTATGGAACTGTCGTGGGCTTGGGAACCCACGTACAGAAAATGAGCTTGTTAGATTGATACAGGCAAAAGATCCCTCTGTCGTGTTTATTGCCGAAACATGGACAGACGAAGCTAGGCTAAATCGTACTTTGAGCAAGATTAATTTTGATCAGAAGTGCGTGGCTCCAAGGCTAAATAGAGGTGGTGGATTAGTATTATTTTGGAAAAATTCTATTAATATTGAAGTTGTTGATTCTCATAGGTATTTTATTGATACAATCATCAATGGGAATATTGAGAATGCATGGCAGTTCATTGGTTTTTTATGGGGAGCCTGAAACACACAGGAGGACTGAAGCGTGGAGTAAATTGAGAAGCTTAAATGCAAGGATGAACATTCCTTGGATATGTGGCGGTGATTTTAATGAAATTGTTCGTTAAGAAGAAAAGTGGGGTGGAGCCCCTAGAGATCATAATCAAATGCAACTATTCCGAGATGTGATCGATGAATGTAGTTTCATGGATTTGGGATATGTGGGGCCGAAGTTCACGTGGGCAAAACATTATGTTGATGGACATTCCATAAGAGTTAGATTGGATAGGTGTATGGCTACAAATTCTTGGTTCCAAAAATTTCCAGGAACTAGGGTACATCACTTTAGTTGTATGTCATCGGATCATTCTCCTCTATTGATCAATTTGTTGAGGTTGCCGGAACCTAGGAGGAGGAGGTGTTTTAGATTTGAAGAAATGTGGTTATCAGATCCATCTTGTGGGGAAATGGTAGAGGAAGTGTGGGGTAGTACAAGGAAACAAAATCCAAGCATCGCCATTCTGGAAAAAGTGGCTAAATGTGAGAAAGAGCTAACATGGTGGAATAAGCACAAATTTGGGCATGTGAGGAGGGAATTAGAGATTAAGAAGAGTCAGCTTGTTTTGGCCGAGAGGGAGGCTATGGTGAGTGGGAACAATAATCGGATTAGGATCTTAAGAATGGAGATTAATTTGCTGCAAGACTAGGAATCAAGGATGTGGTGCCAAAGATCTAGGGTGTTGTGGCTAAGTAAAGGTGACAATAATACAGCTTTCTTTCACAGTAAGGCAACAAAGAGACTAAGGAAGAATCTGATCAGAGGTATAAGAGACCGGAATGGAGCTTGGATGACCAATCATGATGATATTGGGCATGTGATTGAGAGTTACTATAAAGAACTTTTTTCCACCGCCAACCCGAATATTGAAGCCGACTCCCTTGAGAAAATCCCATGCATGGTGACTGACTTGATGAATGCTGAATTGGTGAAGGAATTTACAGAAGTAGAAGTGAAGGAAGCCTTGAATCAGATGGCACCTCTAAAAGCACCGGGTCCTGATGGTATGCCACCTTTGTTCTATCAACATTTTTGGTCGATAATGCAGCATGATGTTACCTCAGCTATTCTCTCATGGTTGAATTCAGGTATCCTACCCCAACCCATTAATCATACACTCATCACTCTTGTCCCGAAAATAGATAATCCTGAACTTGTGTCTGATTTTCGCCCTATTAGTCTTTGCAATGTCTTATATAAGATTTATTCTAAGGTCTTAGCAAATAGATTGAAGAACTTCTTACCTTCCCTAATCACGGAACATCAATCTGCTTTTGCTAAGGATAGACTCATTTCAGACAATATTATGGTTGTTTTTGAGACCCTTCATCATATGAAGCAACATAATTCAGGAAAACATGGTTTTATGGCTATCAAATTAGATATGAGTAAAGCCTATGATCGGGTAAAATGGGTGTATTTGGAGAGGCTTATGGAGAAAATGGGTTTTTGTGCTAGATGGGTAACCCTTATGATGAGTTGTGTGAAAACGGTGTCGTACTCTATTATGGTGAATGGGGAGCCCACTGGAATGATCTACCCTAATAGGGGTATTAGACAAGGAGACCCCTTATCTCCTTTCTTATTTCTTTTATGTACGGAAGGCCTCCACGCTCTCATTAAACACTCAACGAGGAACGGGGATATCAAGGGTTTTTCCTTGTGCAAACGAGGCCCTAAACTAACCCACTTGTTTTTTGCAGATGATAGCTTGCTTTTTTGCAGGTCAATCACTAAGGATTGCAATAATGTCTTGAATTTGTTGGGTGAATATGAATCTTGGTCCCGGCAAAAAACCAACAAAGATAAGACCGCAATCTTCTTTAGCAAGTCCACCATGGATGAAGAAAAAACAAGCATAATGAATCTCTTTCAAGTTCAAGAAGTCAAGTCTTACGAGAAATATTTGGGTCTTCCATCCTTTGTGGGTAGGGGAAAAAAGGCTAGCTTCAACTATATAAAAGAGAGGGTGTGGAGAAAGCTCCAAGGTTGGGAGGGGAAATTGCTCTCACAAGCCGGAAGAGAGGTCCTAATCAAGTCTATGATCCAGGCCATCCCTACTTATGCTATGGGATGCTTTAAATTACCATTGGGGCTTTGTGATGATATTGAGGTAATGATAAAGAAGTTTTGGTGGAGACAAAGGTGCAATAGAAGGAAAATTCATTGGATCCGATGGAGTGATTTAACTAAGTCCAAAATTGTAGGCGGCATGGGTTTTCACGACTTGGCTCACTTTAATGACGCCCTTTTGGCGAAACAAGCTTGAAGGCTTTTGCATAACAAGGAAACCTTCTTCTACAAAGTCTTTAAGGCAAAGTTCTTCCCGAATCACTCTATTTTAAAAGCCAAGGAATCAAGCATGGGATCCTATGCTTGGAAGAGTATTTTGCATAGTCGTGATGTTATCCTAGATGGTGCTTGTTGGAGGGTGGGTAATGGTAAATCGATCAAAATATGGCAACACCATTGGCTACCCCGAAAACATCCAACCAAGGTACTCTCCCCAATGGTGGATACAATGGAAGAAGCCACAGTTGATTGCCTATTGATGAAGAAACTAGAACGTGGAATGCAACGATGGTGGATGGGATTTTTGCTCCTCAAGAAGTTGAAGAAATAAAAAATATTCCATTGGCTAGGAATGAATCAGAAGACACCATGTATTGGCCGTGGGAGCATGATGGAAGTTATAGTTGTAAAATGGGCTATTGTTTCTTGAAGGAGGATGAAGTTGGTTTTCAGGTGGCAGAGAATCAAGACCAAGAAAAAGGGTTGTGGAAGAAGATTTGGGCACTTGAATGCCCAAATAAAATAAGAAATATTATTTGGAGGGCTTGCCGTAACTCACTCCCATCCAAGTGCAATCTAGTTCGTCGCACAATTATCTCAGAACAGAGTTGTGATCGCTGCAAGGAAGGAAATGAAGATGTCTTACACGCGGTGTGGAGCTGCAAGGAGCTGGACGGTGTGTGGGGAGCAAATAGTTTGCAGAGTTTTTGGAACCAACGTTGCTTCGCCAGCTTCAGCGAGCTCTTGGCCTGGGTCTGTGATCATCAAAGAAATCCGGTCCTATTTGCTTTCACCATTTGGTCCATTTGGCACCAAAGAAATCAGGTGAGAACCCAACAAGCCCATTGTCCTCTCAACCATCTCTTTCAATCGGCATATGATAGGTACATGGAGTTCAAAGCTCTTAATGTAACGCCAACTTCCAGTAGACGAAGTAGTAGAATCTGGTGGAAACCTCCTGCCTAGGGAATGCTTAAAATTAACTTTGACGGAGCTATATTCGCTGAAGAGAAATGTTCCGGCATTGGAGCTATCATTCGTGACAGGGAAGGCCTTGTTATCGCCTCCATGGGTGCACGGATTCCTCAATAGCTCCAGCCTATTGAGATTGAAGCTTTGGCTGCAAATAAGGCTCTTGAGTTTGCTAGAGACTTGGGTATTTCAGTGGCTGTGCCGGAGGGTGACTCTTCACTGGTGATGACAATGTTGGCTTCAAAGAATCCCGGGCTTGCTCCTTATGGCTTACTGTTACAGGACTCTTTAAGTGTCTCTGCAGGTTTCTCTAAATTGTCCTACTCTCACACCAAGAGAGAGGGCAACACAGCTGCTCACAATTTAGCTCAGTCAGCAGTTAACCATCTAAATTGTGTAATATTGATGGAAGATGTTCCATCTGATGTACTTTCTTATGACCATGCTGATTTAGCTGGTATTCCTTAATTGAATGCATCGCAGTATTGTTTCTCAAAAAAAAAAAAAAAAAAAGCTTCACTTGAGGCACATGTCTCTCTCACATGTCCATGAATTATTTACGCATGAGAAAGGATATGTGTGTCACAAGTGCCCACTGATATGTTACTTCCCACTTATTTATTTTTTCTCTTTTTTTTATTCAATAATTAAGATTGAAAGTTTCTTTTTAAATTCTCAATCTCAGCCAATGAGAGTTATTGCACTTGATCTCAAACTTGGGAGATGATAGTTTACTTTTGAAAAGCATTTGTATCAATACCTGCAAATTTTTCTATTTTATATTTATACTATTTATAAGAAGAGTCTTCTCTTTGGACTAGACTTTTATGTGATTCAGAAATATCCCTAAACCTTACTTTTAACATAAAAAAACTTGAGGAGAACCTAGTAAAAATATATCTCCAACTCCACTTAAAATGCATACAAAATAGGGCACTATCCTACTAATCCATGTCTTCAAAACAAACTTATTCAAAAATTAAAATTAGAAAAAAACTTCTCAATCCATTTTGATATTTCGCTCAGGACCACATTCCAACTTTTTTTTTTTTTTTTACTTTATCAAGACTCACTGGTTTCTTTTATTTAACTTTTTTTTTTAATTTCCATTTTCATTAATTCTTAATCTCACATACACTAGACCCAAAAAAAAAAAAAAAAAAGAGAATGAAGCTAGTTTTAGAATAAGAACCTAATATTTTCTATTATATATACCCATTTTTCAAAATACCCCATATTAAATTCATCTATTTTATTCTACATTTCATTAAATTATCAATTTTCTTGATATTTTTTTTAATTTTTTCTCTTTCTTTACACACAACAACCACTATTATCTCTCTCTTTTTATCCTTGATTTATGTAAAAAAAGAATAAAAATTAAATATAAAATGAATATATTAGTGTAAATTTATATGATTACTGTAGCAATTATGTATTTTTACATAACTTTCCATGACTTGATGTGGGTGAATTCTAGACTAAGTTGGCTAAAATGTTGTAGTTTTTCTATTATATAAATTATGAATATTGATGTGAGTGCTCAGGGAAGGTTTATGTACAATTCTTTTTTGAGGGAGGTTTATGTACAATTCAAAACAGTCAAGAAGTAAATGTAATAAAATAAACATTACTACATATTTTGAAAATCTAACAATTGAATTGCATGTTCTTTGCACTTTTAATACACATGTTAAATTTTGCGTCAATCGGATGTTATTTACTATATGATCTATAAGCTTATATTTTATACATAATTTTAAATTACAAAAACTTGTAATTTAAACAGTTTATTGATGAAATAGCTATTGATCTTTAATTTTCTAAAAAATTTGCAAGAATGGGGGATATACGATGAAGATGTAATCCAACGATGGATTTGACAAAATTCAAATATAATAAAAGGATATTAAGTAAGATTGTAGCTTAAAGCTACAACCAATTTTGTAGTTAAATTTTGTCCAAAACTAAAAGTTAGATTATTTAAAAAAAGAAAGTTAAAAAAAAAGTAGACAAAAAGCAAAAGTTTTTAAAAAATAAGAAAAAGCCAAACGGACTCCAAATTCAGTTTCATAAATTAGGACACAAATAATTTTCAACTATATATAAGGCTATAACCTCACTTGAGGCACATGTCTCTCTCACATGTCCAAGGATTGTTTGCCCAGGAGAAAGATCACGTGACTGTCACAAGCACCCACTAGTGTGTTACCTCCTATACACTTCAATTAACAGTAGATAAATGACTATCAATATTTTACTGGGGTATTAATGGTTCATGATTTATATTGCTATGGAAGGTGTAAAGAATTTAACCACTGCCACGTAGAAAAAAGAAGCATATACTCCAAAATACTAAATTGGTTGCTTTCCACGGACAAATTGGACAAGCAATCTATGTGGGTGTGTGCCACATCTTTGGGATCATTATATGCAAATCTAAACTTTAATATACCTGTTCCTGTAGGATTGGCATGTGAAAATCTAGCTCGCATTCGGGAATGATTTCTCCAGGATCATTTATGACTGACTTTTGTCTGATTAAAAAGCTCACGAGTTTTGGAAGCTGATGGAGTTCTAAGTGACGCAATCGAGGGAACAAGATCATCTCTGTGTCTTCTATTTCGCCCTCTTTTTTTATGATTATTGCACCCATTATGCTGCATTCTTGTATCGCCAATTCTTGAAGTTGTGGAAGGCCCTTGGCTATGGTTGACGAGAAGATAAATTTTAGTTTCTCACAATTTTCCACTTTCACAATGCTTAAGTTACGGAAGGATGCCGAGGGAATTTGGCCATGACATATTTCTTCCAAGTTGATCATGTTTTTGAGAGAAAGCATCTCCAAGACAGGAAAGACACCATCAGAGATAACCATCCCTCTTGAGTTGATGATGTACTTGATCTCGACATTGTTTTGGACATGGAGATGCTTCAGTTGTTGGAAGCCTGTCGTATCTAATTCATCTATGACGCTCTTAACACCCTTTAACTCATCCAAACACAGATTTTCAATACCATTCAACAACCTTTTGATCCCCCTCTCCAAATGAAAGCTTGAATTCAACTTGAGTTTTAGTGCTCTTGAGTGTTCAGGGCAATCAGACCAATCCCACACATCTCCTACAAATATTTTGTATCTTTGCAACTTCTCGAATAACAGATCTTTTGGCAACATGTTAGCATCTGGAATGTGCACTTCTAAAGTAGTCAACCGTGACAAATGCTTTAGCTCTGCAAGGCTAGCTCTTTCATTGTTGAGTCCTTCAACGTCCCACTGAGTGAAGCTATTGCCGACATATAGCTCTTCTAATTGTATCAAACATGATAGGACATTTGGTGGAATCACTTTAAGTTTGGTACAATTTCTCAAATCCAAAATCCGTAAATGAGTCAAAAGCCCTGTTTCTCTCGGCAACTGATGAACATTGGAGTCAAGAAGGCTAAGCTTTTCTAAATTTCTCAGCTCTCCAATCATAGCTATGTCTTCCAACACACACTGATCCAAAAACAATTTTTTCAAACTAGGGAATGCAACCTGCAAGTCCATCCCATGTGTGTTAATAAAATAACTAATCGTAGTAACTCACATAATAGAAAATAAGATATATACAAAGTAAAACAGGGGATTATAAAAATAGAATTATCTCTTCATTGAAGAGAGGTTGCATAGAGAATTCATTGTATGTAATTAGGAAGAAGTAAATTCTCTTTTACGACTAGATTAGTTAACGTTTCTCATTTTTTTTTTTTTCTAATTTCTGATTGCTCTGTTTACTCCATAAAGAAACAGAGCGTCTCATTGTAACATATTCTCACATTTTCTTCTTGAATAAAGATCACAACAATTCTATTTATAGAGACAGAATTTTTGACAAACCAAAAATATACATAATTTAATCAAATTATTAAAAAATAAATGTAATTAAATGAATAATAAATTTCAAATTTGAGACCAGTTCTTCTTTTTTGAGAGGGATCAACTATAATTTATGTTATACCATTAGTCTCTTACCTCTTCAACCAAGAAAAGTGGTTGTTGAATGGATGTCTCTAGTTGACTCTGTTCATCTTGTTCTTGAATTCTATAATTTTTTGAAGCAAATATCTGAATTTCATTAGATCCAGACACCTCTAAGGATTCCAATAGCGGCCATTCCGAAGTATGCACCCCTCGGTAAGACCACTTGAGCTTTGACAACTCTCGAAGTATCAAAAGAGTCAATTTAGGGAACACGAATCTCGCATCTTCTTTTGCACCTTCTTCCTGTTCAATGATTTCCTCAATCCCACATTCGGCTATTCGAAGATCGTCCAATTGCTTGAGACATCTGGCCACTGAGGTTGGAAACAAACTTTTCAAACTCTCACACTGCCCAACTGCTATTTGTTGTAGATTTGGAAAGGAGAACGTTCCTTGGGGGTCCTTATTCCATACACGCTTCAACTTCGGAAGACATAACTATTACTGCTCGGGTTTCCGTAACTTCCTGCCCTTCTAATTCAAATATTTCTTGTAGCGAACCACAATCCTCTACTACAAGGGACTCCAGGCTCTGGAACCTTGACAACATATTAACTTGGAAGATGTTCATAAGACTTTCACAGAATTGAACATTCATTGACTGAAGCTTCGTATAAGAGCCAGGGGCGAATTTGTCATGCCATATAATTTCAAGGTTAGGCATATGGGAGATTAACAATGACTCCAAATTGGGGAATGCAACCTGCAGGACCCATACCTTGAGTTTTTGATTTAGGAAACAATCATAAAACTAATGAAAGATAAGATATAAACTAAATGAAGACGCCAATGAATTCTATGTTTAGATGAAAAATGTATTAATTTTTGGTTTTGCATACAAATGTTTTTGAATATGGTCCCAACACATGTTAAAATGAATATATCTAGATGAAAATAAATTAAACCCCGCCCCCAACACCCCCCCCCCCCCCCCCCCCCAAAAAAAAAAAAAAAACCCACAAAGACATGCATGAACAGAAATCAGTGACTAATGAAAATGTGACGAATCCTGTAAACAATACAAAGTATCTACAACATAAGTCATGAATATATATATGCTTGCAAATCAGATGCAAGGTGGAGTTCAGACATGGTATACACTGAATAGCACTTGTGGATTTAAGTTTTATGCTTACCACGATTGCCAACTTTTTAATTTTTATAAGGATGCATGCATATAGAAGCTTAATTACGAGATTTTATCCATATTTGTTTTTGATAATTTTTTTGCGCGGAAAATTTTGCACTTTTTGTGGAAAAAGTATTCTTGATAAGTTATCTAATGCAAGTTAGAAAAAAAAAAAAAAAAGAGGATCAGTTAATCATTCTCAATATGACAATTTGTGTTTTGTTTAAGAAGCATCTTTAAATAGGTATATTTTGATTTTATAAATATTTATGAATATATCGAGATAAGCAATGTATTTAATAAAAAAAAGTTTGTGATCATACTTTTCTACACTTTATAAGAGATAGAACTATAAGATAAGATGATAATATAGTGGTTTGTGATTAAAAACAACATTAAAATAGAAGATTAACAGTTGAAACTGTTGAATGGTAGAAGACCTCTACTTTTCTCTTTCCTATTCAATTACCATGGTTGGAAAATTTTGATTTCCAATATATTTGATCATTGGCAAATTGGCTCTTAATAAGAGCATATGAAAATCTTAACCCAAAAAGAAAGTTATATATATATATATATATATAGAGAGAGAGAGAGAGAGAGAGAGAGAGAGAGAGAGAGAGAGAGAGCTACTTTTATCAGTCGGCAAAGAAAGCAATATGAATTATTTATTTTAGTGAAAAGAAAATATTCTTGCCCATGTTTAGTTTTGTAAGGGGCAAAGATAAAAAAGAGTTTTTTTTTTTTTTTTTTTTAATTAATAGTTTAATAGACTTAAAATGAAATACTCTTAGAAAAAAAATACTTTGTTAAAAATTATTAATTCTACTATATAATCTAGCAAATATTTCAATATGTATATATATATATATATATATATTATAGTTATCTATACAAATAAAAAAAAAATTGTGAATTAATTCTTTTAGGTTACCACGATTTCATGGTGGAGTCATGGTTTTGTGAACAATTGTTTATGAGTATGGTCCCAACATGTTACAGTAATTATCTAGGTGAAAAATACAAACGAAAAAAATTAACATAATTAAAGATTAAAGAAAAATATATGACGCTTGCAAATCAAACGCAAGGTGGTGTCATTTATAAGAAAAGAATTTTAGAAAGACATGATAAACATTGATCAGCTTTTTTGCATTAAATTTTATAGCTTACCACAATTCCCACATATGGTACTATCAGGTTTCCAAAGAACTAAACTTTACGAATGCAGGGTTCATCAAGACAAAAAGTAGAGATGCCAAAGACTCCTAACTCCTAAGTTACGAATGCAAAAAATGCAAAATCAAAACAGTAGGATAAGCAAAATAGACTTACCTCTTCATTAAAAAGAGGTTGCATGCCTGTATGTGGGATCTCCTGAAAATCCAGCTCACCCTCGTGAATGATTTCTCCAACATCAGTTATGATAGAATTCTGTGTGCTTAAGAAGCTCACGAGCTTTGGAAGACGTTGTAGTTCCAAGTGACGTAGTTGAGGGAACAATATCATATCTCTATCTTCAAGTTCACCATCTTCTTTTACAACTATTGCTCGCATGATGTTACATTTTTTTATCTCCAATTCTTGAAGTTGTGAAAGACCTTTAGCTATGGATGACGAGAAGAGAAATTTTAGTTTATCACAATGTTCCACTTTCATAATTCTTATGTCACGAAAGGATGTCAAGGGAAGTTGGGCATCACATATTCCTTCCAAGTTGATCATGTTTTTGAGAGAAAATATCTTTAAGGCAGGAAATACAACATCATCAATAACCAACCCCCTTGAGCGGATGATATATTTAATCTCAGCATTGTTTTGGACATGGAGATGCTTTACTTGTTGGAAACCTTTCGTATCCAATTCATATACAATACTCTTAACACCATTTAACTCGTCCAAACACAGATCTTCTATTCCATTAAACAACATTTCGATCCCACTCTCCAATTGATTGCGTGTATTCAGCTTGAGTTTTAGTACTCTTGAGTTTTCATGTTTGTCAGACCAATCCCACACATCTCCTATAAATATTTTGTATCTTTTCAACTTCTCAAATGATAAATCTTTTGGCATCATGTTGACATCTGGAATATGTACTTCTAAAGTGCTCAATCGTGAAAAATGCTTTAGCTCTGCAAGGCTAGCTCTTTCATTGTTGAGTCCTTCAACCTCCCACTGAGTGAAGCTATTGCCAACATATAACTCTTCCAATAGTATCAAGCGTGAGAGGACGTTGGCTGGAATCACTTGAAGTTTCTTACAATCGCTCAAATCCAACATCCGTAGATGAGTCAAAAACCCAATTTCCCATGGCAATTGTTTAAATTCAGAGTGAATAAGACTAAGAATTTTAAAATTTTTCATCTCTCCAATCATAGCTATGTCTCCCAACACACATTGATCCAGACACAATGTTTGCAAGTTAGTGAGTAGCTTAAGTGAGGAAGGAAGTGATGAAAGTCGCATATAAGTCAAATCTGAAACTTTTAATTTTCTCATCCCTTCAAAAAATGTGTCTGAAATTTTAAAAGAAACCTCTCGATCTTTGGCATTCACATGTAAGCATCTTAGTTCGGGACATTCCAACTTGTCAGGAAGTTCCTGAATATCCCTTTTATAAACAAAGATTGATGTGCACATTTTCATATCGTCCTCATCTGGCCATTCTACTAGACCCTCGTCCCTCATCGTCAACACATTTTGAGTCTCATATGCAATTAAGAGGGCGACATCACGAGTAAGATCATGCATACGAAAAAACCGACTAGTATCAGGAGCATCTAACAATAAGGCAGAGTCTTTGAGGCTACGAACTAGAGTGTATGTTCTATTTCTTGCTTCTTCCACTGTGCTAATGCCATGAAATAAACGCAGCCCAAAACATTTTTTTAATATGTCTTGATACAAAATGGTAGAAAAACCTTGATTTTGAGCACAGAACAAAAAGAACGATTGGAGCTCTGGACTTTCAAGATGACGGTAACTCAACTTTATTGCCGTATATATAACTTCTTGCATTCTTTTCTGGTTTCGAGGGGAGGGCCTCCGTAGTTGTCGTAGGGCATCCTCCCATTCGAAGAAACGCTTATTTTTTAATGCCTTTGCAACTGTTACAAGCGCGAGAGGTAGACCTGCACACGCTATGGATACTTCCATTGCTTTGGATTGCAAATTTGATTCTTTCAGACAATCACCTGACAACTTCTCAAATAAACACCATGCTTCTTCTTTGGGTAGAACTTCGAGCCCAAAATCCTCTTGGGCTCCCATCTCAGAAGATAATATATCTCTATTCCTAGATGTTACCACTATTTTGCATCCGTCGTAAGGAATTCCTATTTCATTCAAATCAAGTTTCTTCCATATATCATCTAGGATAAAGAGTGTCTTCGTATTCTTGTCTCTTGTTAATCTCGCCCTTAAAAGATCTGCTCTCCCACTTAAAGTTTCCTTATCAAACTTTAGATCTAGTTTGTCTGCGATTTCTCCTTGAATTCGTAATAAGTCTGGTTTTTGCGTCACATTTGCTAAAGCCACCTGATCAAATAAATTTTTTTTCTTGACTTCTGTAGCAACTTCTCTTATCAGCGTGCTTTTCCCCACTCCAGCCATACCCCACACCGCAATCATGTTGATATTAGCATCTCCCAGTGCCTCCATAAGTTCCTCCACAATTGACCTTCTTGACTCAAACATCATGTAATCCATATTTGTTGTAGTCGCTAACTCCTTTGAAGCAGGACGATAGGAAACTTTGTCAAATCTACAATTTTTCAGTTCATCAATCTCTTGCACTATCTTCCTTGCCTTTTTGCTGTGCTTATGCCTTAGCTTCAAATTTGGGCATGCCATTTTAGAAGAGCTTGTCTTTGGTTTCTCTTCATCATCAAGAACTTCCTCGGCCTTTCTCAGAATGTCATCTACCTTTGTCAACCACATGTTAACGTCAACTTCAATTTCTTCAACATTGTTTATAGCTTCAGTAACACGATGTTGCACCCTTTCTCTAGCAGCCTTCAACTCCATGACCCTATTATTCATATTCTCAATGTTGGTGCTGAAGTGAAATGAATAACATAGCCACTGTCCAACTGGTTCAACTGTGCACTCGGCAATTTTTGCAGCAATTGAAATTAGAATCTCCATTCCAGTTTTGATTTCTGCAATCGTGCAAACGGATTTGGAAATTTGTTTAATAGGTATGTTCAATACTCTTAACAAAATACACACAAGTTTCCTTTTTCTTTGTGCTGAGAAGCATTCTTTGACAGCAACAAAACTGGACTTCCTAAAGACAAAGAAGGGGCACCAAAGAAAGAAGAAAACCAAAAAAAGGACAAGTCCGGCCGGGATAGAGAAAGTAGAGGGAAAGAAAGGCCAAAAGGCCATTTCGCATTTTCTATTATGAAGTTTGGGTGTTCATACCTAGCTCCTTTAATTACTTAAAGCGCAGCTATCAATAAAGCTAAATAAATTACAATAGAGTGGCTTATAAAAAAGAGGCAAAAAGTATCAATTTTGGTTCCTATATTTTAGGTTTAGAGTCCATTTGATCTTTAGATTTTGATAGTAATTAATTTGACCTATATTATTTTTAATTTGTAATCAATTTAGCCTCTAGTATCAGCTCATTAACAAAATCGCTTATGTGACAAACAGTGTGTACAGTTGACACTGTCATGGCTACTAAAATAATAATAATAAATGCCACATCAGCATTTAAATAAAAAAAAAATCAATTTATCAATTTTCATGAAATTTAAAAAAAGAAGAAGAAAAGAACAGAAAAACCAGATGATTTTCAACCTGACCCCAGATCTAACTTACATTGACTTTTTTTTTTTACTTCAAATCAGTTTAAACTAATTAAAACTCACTGGTTTTTTTTTTTTTTTTGGTTAAAACAAGCCAACACTAAACAAATTTTGATTAAATTATGTTTGATATTCTCTCAACAAATTCTAATTAAATTAAGCAAGTTATTTCTACAAATTTTCTGATTTGAATTTATATTTATTTATACTTATCAATTAAGCATGTATTACATATGAGTACTATTTTTTCTAGTGAATACACAGGTTACTTGAGATCCACTCTCGTCCTTTGAGTTGGACCTAAATCAAGTCATGTTCTCCTCCTTGAGAAGAATAACATCACGTGGTCAATTGCTCTAAATTGTCAAAGAGTGAATAATAAAATGCCTAATAAATAAGAGTAAAAGAAGTAAAAACGCAGTCCCACATAGGGAAGATTATAAACTTTTTATGGGTTCGTATTCCATGACGTTGGATACCGTTGTTCCCATGGGGCACCCTACTTTTGTGGAAGGGAGGAGTGGAGGAGCAACTCAAGTGGGCTTGCTCACACACGTGCAAGCTGGGTTGGACTTGGATGTGTGTGTAGGCCGGTTAGAGAATTTTTTTAGAAAATTTTTATGGAAAAGAATAACAGATATTGCAATGATTTTTTTGAGCGTAAGATCTGACCATATGTTGAGAGAGAAATGTCCAAGAGATTAAAAAAAAACCACTTGAAGGAACAAACTTTATCTTATGTACGAACAATTAAACACTGCACCTAATCATAAATAAGTTTTTCCATTGTATTTTCTTCAGGGTTTGTAAGTTTTGTCTCTTGATTTTATTTATTCACATATTGACATAGTTTATATAATTTTTATTTTTTTATTATAACATCACAAATAAAAACCATTTTATAATTATATGCGTAAATCGTAATAGTATACAGATTGAACCCATGATTTTGAGCCATCCTTTTATTATGAAAGAAGATATGCAGCCAGAAAATACCTTTACTATTCAAGTAATTTTATACTTTGACAGGAAGGTGATCCACTACAGAATTCTTTAATTCTCCGGATGTATGACAGGTGTTATTTATTTGGATTTTGAATAATACATGTTTTACATCTAAATAAAAATTAGAAAGAATCAAGAGAGGGGACACTAGGGATAGCGCGGACTTAGCCCAAAACTTTGTTTGTATATTAGTAAAAGTACTTCTGTCAACTTACGTCTTCTGCTAACTTCAACAAAATCATTAAAACACAAAGTAAAAGGGAAAACAAAAATCTTTTAAGCTAATGTTAAAATTGTTATATTAAAAATAAGAAAATCCAGATAGATTTATTTTATCAGTGGAACTTGCCATAAAAGGTCTAAGTTCTTTTTGTTGTTTTTGCAACCAATTAACCATATCTGATATCCAATCAAAGCATCACTCAAGAAGAACTTATAAAGTTTTATAGTATCATATATCCTACCAAGTTAAATTCAACTTCATTGTATTTTTTCCTCTTTCATTTTTGTTTTTCTAAATCACTTATTTCTTTTTTTTTTGTTGGAGAGGGGGCGTTTTCTTTTGATCCTTTTTGGAAGCAGGGAGAATAGGAACAATTAGAAGAAAAAAAAAAGAAAAAAAGAAAACTAAAATCGGCAAAAAGTTAAAACTAAAGAAGATAATTAATATTAAGAACAATTGTGCAGCAGGAATAAAATCATAGGGGAAATGCTTGGGAATTAAGGAAACCAGTTGCAGACTTGCATATTGTGCGGTGACAATTTTTTAGGTAAAATATTATTTTTGTTCCTAAATTTTATATGAAGTAATTTTTTTTAATTAGTTTTATCATATTTGTCATGATCTCATCGGTAACGTTTCTTACCATTATCATATATTTGCTGGTTGATATCAAGTTGCACTTGGTGTAATTCTAAGTAATATTACACAACTCAATAACTTGTTATAGAATTTCCAACTTTATTTCTTATATAATTTCTACTATTATTGGTGAATATCTCATTTTTAGTTATGATAGGAAATATAATTTCCCGAGTTAGAGTTTGATTAGTTTTAAGTTTAAATTTTGTATTAATGTATTTAATTATTGATGATTGATTTAATTAAGCAAATGTAATGATTGATTTTATTGCACTGTAGAGTTTTTAATGTTCTTTATACGGTCATCTTTATTTTTATTTTTTTTACTCCTCTTAACCACTTCATTATTTTCCATTTAACGGTTACTAATTGACATTTAATTTAATTTCTTTTTCTCTTCTTTCATTTATTCTTTATTACTTTGTATGTTCCCTTACTAGTTGTAATTTTTATGGTTATCAATAAAAAATATATATCAGGGATGTCATAAATAGTAATAGACGTAGTTACTTTAGTGGAATGTCAAAGTATTTTTTTTTTTTGAATTTACAAGGATATATAAAAGGCTTTTCTCTAGTCTAGTCTTAATCAATTAAAACATCCATAATATTTTAACGAAAGTAATAATGAGCCTTAAATTTTTTTAATGTATTAAGTGGTTAGGTTAGTGGTATGCCAAAGTTTTTTTTTTAAATGAATTTCCAAGGAAATGTAAAAAGTATTTTTTTTTAAATAAAAAAAAAATTGGTGACTTTTTGAAGAATAAAAATAATATTGTTTTAATTACCTTGTTCATAGATTTCATTATTTAGTTATAAACATATAAATCAAAATAGATGAATATATAAATGCAAAATTATATGTAAAATTACAACTGCACAAAATAAATATCTATAGATTTTTTTTTTAATTCTTCTTGAATCATTATTATTTCGCTGTTTACTTGTAAATATCTAAATTAAGGTTTTTTTTTTTTTTTTTTGAGAAAAATCTAAAATAAAGTACATAAATACGTAAAGGTAAAATTATATGAAAAGTTAAAACTACTCAAGATGAACATTTAACCACTTGTAAATGTGTTTTTTAAAAACTAAAAGTATGCTGGATTGCTTTAGCTGGAACTATATAACAATGGAAATATTTTTGCAAGTGGTTCCACCTTTTGTAAATCATCAAGTTGGTGGCCTTACAAAATTGGTATTTCATTTTGCAAAAAATTTTACATGAACTTTTCTTTTTTTGTGACAAGCTTTTAATTTTTTTTAATTTTTTTCTTTTTGCCGAAACAACTTAAGAAGATCAAGACTTAAGGGAATGTTTGGTAAATTGTAACGGTAATTACATAGGAATTAGAATAGATATTACAAGGAATACAAGATGGTGTAATATAATGCTTATTACTATTCATTTGTTTGGTAACAACACAATAATAGAATCCTGAAGACAATGGAATGAAAACATTTTAAATCAAATTTAAGATATATTTTAGGAAATATCTTACTCATATAATTATATTTCCCAGAAAATAATATTTTTTAAATTTGAAAGAGAAATTAGTTATTTTTTTATGATTTTTATTTTCATAATTGTTATGTCCATATGGAAAGTTTGTTTATTTAAAAATATATTAATTTTAGAAATTAATATACCTACTAAGAAATAATTATTATAACCCTTTTAAAGATGAATAGTTATTCCCTATTTGAAAGAATCGTTATTTATAAAGAATGATTATTCCTTATAATAAAAACATAACCAAACTATTGAATAGTTAAGCCATAGAAATAACTATTATAATACAATGTTCACTACAGTCTACCAAACATACCCTAAGTTATCACATGTGGTAGCTGTAAAACACGTCAGTGGTATAAAAAATAGAAAAGTTTATATATTTAAAAAGAATTTTTTGTAGATTGTAATATAAAACATTTTTTTTCTCAATATTTTATGTAACTTTTCTCATAAAATCAATATTGTTGGCATCCTTTAAAGATGATACATAATACTTTTGAGAAAAAGAAGAAGAAGCAGAGATTATGCTAACACATAATATAAATTATTAAGTTTGTGTGATTTAAATTTGTGGAAAAAATATTTAATATATCTATGATAAAGCTTTTTATCTATATGATATATAGTAGTCCATATTCTTTTAGTCTTGATTCAAAAAGTTTATTCACAGTATCCTTTAATTTAAGTATACAAATTGCTCAATCTGTAGGTCTAGACACAATCAAGAATGATATCTAAATTATAAATTATATGGCCCTTTATCACACAAATATTTTGATTTCTCTAATATATGGTAAAGGAAGGCAGGTGTACGTATGTGTAGTCATTTTCTTGATTTTTGCTACATAATTTAACGATATGGAGGAGATGGCTAAATTTAAATGTTGAATAGAATAAGATAAGAGGAAAAAAGAGTGAAAATAAAATATATACCAATAAACATCAAATTATCCAAGTCATGCTATATAATATAATAATATCATATTATTATATTATTATATACTATATGTATAATGCCTTAGGATAATATTTAACAATCAAAGAGAATAAAAAAAGGTAACAACTTAAAACACAAAATTAAATCACATCAGCTCAAAGTAGAATTATAATTAACACAAAAATTCATCAACCTAACATATGAATAAAAGAAAAAAAAATGAAAAACAAATTGAGAGAGAAAGAGAGAGAAATTTATTGATGAAAAGCATATCTTCACTAATATCTTTTTTTTTTTTTAGAATGGAAAAATAGGGGTTAGATAGGTTACTCCAGCCCCCGGGCAAGGCGCCAGGTGGCAGCGGGAAGGGGAGCTTTGTGGGCCCATGCTTACCTTACCATCTGTGTGGGGGGTACCCACCAAGGATGCCCGCCAACGGACTTCTGTTAGTAGCGGGAATCGAACCTGAGCGTGTTAGGCAGAGCGAACGAACCATACCCAGCTGAGCCAAGCCCCCGTTGGCTATTTTCACTAATATCTTGATTGATAATAAATGAATTTATAATAATATATCAATCTTATAATAAATATTACGTTTCAAGTTTCAACTTTTAGATATATATAAATTGGATAGTAATAATGAACTAGTTGATCCGGTCACAACAATAAGTTTGTAAAGCAAACCAAGGATGGACAGTACGTAGAAGCAGGTACCTCTCTCTACTCCTCTGATTGAAGAATGCAAAGCGAATGAACAGTCACTAGTAGACTCAAAAACGAAGACCTAGAAACAAGTTTGGCAATGAAACATGTGAAGGGTAAGGAAGTAGGCAGAACGTAGAGCATGAAGCATGAATCATGCAAGATGGAAGACAGGTCAACACTGAAAATTCATGGTGGAGAAGGTGGAAAGTGCGTGGAAACAACCCATCAATAAGTTACTAAAAAGAAACAATACATAAAAAGCACAAGCAATCAATCAAAATAAAAAGGCACAGACAAAAGAAAAATGATGTGACCAACCGGATCCCACCACAATGAAATTAAAATCCAGAAAAACAGAAAACTAAAAACTCTTGGCAAATTCTTCTAAGTTGATACAGGCTGTAATTTATGACTTTTGACCTAAAAACTAGAGATGTGACCTCCCCACTCAAGAAAATATGAGCCATCACATTCATACCGACCGGTTTCGTTAATATGTGAAAACAGAAAACTCTTGGCATGCAAATTCTTCTAAGTTCGTGCTAGGCTGTAATTTATGTGGTAAACATGTCTACGCAATTGTGCATATATAACAAAGTATTAAATAAATTAAATATGTAATTGTGTAAGTTTGTAAATAAATTTTCAAGATGGGTAAAGGTAAAGTAGCTTGTAAGCAAGTTGGAGCATATTCTATAGTAAAATGAACCAAACAAGAACTTGTAATCTAGTTTTTTGATGAACTCAAGCATGACTTTTATTTGAAATAAAACTAAATGGACATTCCTAAATTTCTAATACTCAACTCATTTACAACCTGATCACAATAGACTTTTGACTTACTTGATGACATATGAAAACCATATTTAGAGGTGTACTTTGTAATTTACCTTTTTTTTATAGATCCAATATGAAAAATGTTAAAAGTACTACCAGTTTTACTACAAGAAACTTACAAACTGATAATAGCTCTTTATTATCAAATTTAACACACAAATTAATTAGATTTTGTGTAAGTAGGGTTTGAACCTTAAATTTCTTATTAGATGACAAGAGACCTTACCAATTCGAACCCCACAACTATTTCATTTATTATATCCCTATTTAGTAACATAACTATGTTATTCATAATTTAAATATATATATATATATATATATATAATTAGTGCTAATGGGTTGTAACACCAATGGCATTTCATCTCTAGTGGTGGCATCAAGTCATAAGTTCAATATCACGTGGGTTAGTGAGTTATTTTACATAAGGAAACATGTATAATTTGATAATTTTCAAGAAAAATAACAAATAAAAAATTATTTATTGTGTCCTATTATTATAATTTAAATAAGTTAATTTTCTCTTATTTAAAATCTATCATATATAATTAATACATACATACGTATTATATATGAAATTAAAATGATCATCCAAATTATAGAAAAATCTTAATAAAATTAAGAAAAACTTTAATATTATAATAATATGAATTCATTATTGATGTTTGATATAAAAAGTAGACTATGAAACAAACATATATTGATTTTGATAATTTTATTATCGTAAATAAAAATAAATCTAACACAGTACATAGTTATAGTATCCATAAGATATGTAATAGTTTGTCAACTGTAAGTTAGGTGGCAATATTAGACATGACTCGTAAATTTGTTACTATTTTTACAGGTTTGTGTCAAATGGGTAAACTTGATTTTAACATGATTAATAAATAAGTCAATTTTAAGATAATATGGTTCAAGAAGTGGATAGTTGGCTATCTCTGAGCCAAAATAAAGGTGAGATCCGTGTGTCCGTTTAGGTGGATCGGAATCAAGTGGCGTTCTCCTCTTTGAAGAGAAGTGACTAAAAAATTGATCCAAAAGTACCCACTTTTTAATTTAGAATATAAAAGTGCCTACTTTTTCTTTATTGAGGAAAAAAAAAAGTGCCTACTTATACGTGAGTAAGGTTGTGTTTGATATTGGCTTAAAAAATTAGTTTTTTTTACTATTTAGCTTATTTTTACTACTATTTACGGATTTCATTGCACTTTTTAGTATTATTTATAGGTCTCACTGTACTCTTTTAGTTACTTTTTAACTTTATTTATACTTTTAGAAAAAAAAAAATTCAATTTTAGCTAAATAAACTATTTCCAAACGGACTCTAAATATAATAAAAATGTACAGTCCAACGTTGAAAAGATTATAAAAATTATATGGTAAAATATTGGTGCCACAACTTGTGGCACAACTTGGAGAAGTGATAACGGTCCATGTGCACTAGTATTATTCAATTTTATGGGTTTGTATACCCTGATGTTGGACATGTGGTTGGCCCCATGGGGCCCCCTACTTTTGTGGATGGGAGGACCAACTTAAGTGGGGCTCACTCACACTCGTGCGCAAGTTAGTTAAGCTGGACTTGGATATGTGTCCAAGAGATTCAAAACACCACAGTAAACGAACGAAATTTATCTTTAAGCATGTACGGTTAAAGTTAAAATTAAACACCGCGATAATTTTATCTTTAGGCATGTACAGTTGAAGTTAAAATTAAACACCGCCCTTGATCACAAACGAGTTTTTCCAGTCTATTTTCTTCAAGTCTATAATTTCTGTATCTTGATTTTATTTATTCACATATCAATGCAGTTTATATTATATTTACTTTTTTTTTTTACATAATAAATATGGGTCATGCTAACAAGTGCCTTAGAGTACTCGTTAACAATCCATTTTAGGAAAGTTTTGACATCACTTTTATGAGAAATGAAAAAAACTGTCTAAATATTAATTGTTTTTTTTTTCCCATAAAAACTTTCTTTAATTAGATTTTAACTAAGGGCACTCATTAGCATTTTTCAATAAATATTTATAATTATATGCTGAATAGCTCACCGTTTGAACCTATATTTTGAGTCCATCCTTTCATTATGAAAGAAAATATGCAGTCAAACTATTCAATTAATTTTATATTTTAACCGGCAAGGAGTCTGAATCATTTAAGTCTCTCATATTTAACCGGCAAGGATTCTGAATCATTTAAGTCTCTCCTATTTTTAGTATGATATAAAACATGTGTCGTCATTTATTTGATTTTAAAATACACATATCTTATATCTAAATAAAATTGGAGGAAATTAAAAAAAATTCAATTGGGGAATTTTAGCGGAACTTGTGCATCCTAAAAATAAGCTTAAGCCCTAAACTTTGTTTTTGTACATTAGTAAAAGTAGAACTGTCGACCTGCCTTTTCAACTGCCTCTCCATTCATGTATGCACAACAATAAAAACAACTTACTTCAACGAAATCATCAAAACACAAGTAATAGAAAAAAAAAAAAAAAAAAAAAATCTTTTAAGGCAACATTAAAATTGCTATATTTAAAATCAGAAAATCCAGATAAATTTATTTTTTGAGAGATGTTACGTCTACAACAATTTTACAACAAATCACAAGTGGTTAGTTGTTATTAGTTCAAATTTGAAACTAACACTAAAATTACTTTTTTACCTCAATAATAACAATTAGTAACAACCTGTCACTTAGAATTTATTGTAAAAATATTGTAGACATATTATTTTTCTTGTTTTTTTATCATTGGAACTTGTGCTATATCATAAAAGGTCTTAAGTTCCTTTTGTTGTTTCTGCAACCAATTAACTATATCCAATAAAAGCATCACAAAGGATGAGGTATAAAGTTTTATAATATCATATATCGTACCAAGTTAAATTCAACTTCATTATAGTTTCTCAAAACAAAAAAAAAAAACTTCATTATAATAATGAACAAATAGATGATCCGGTCACAACAATAAATTTGTAAAGCAAAGCAAAGATGGACAGAAGAAGCAGGTACCTCTGTTTACTCCTCTGATTTAAGAGTGCAAAGCGAATGAACAGTTACTAGACTCGAATACAAAGAGCCAGATCAAAGTTGGGCAATGAAACGTAGAGCGTGAAGAATGAATCTTGGAATAGCAAGATTCAAGACAAGTCAACCCTGAAAATTCATGGTGGAGAAAGTGTAAACAACCCATCAATAAATTACTCAAAAGAAACAGTAAAAAGCCTAAGCAATCAATAAAAAAAAATTTTAATTTAAAAAAAAAAAAAAAAAAAAAGGCAGAGACGAAAGAAAATTGATGTGACCACCGGATCCCACCACAATGAAAATCCAGAAAGAAAGCAAAGGTAATAATATGACTTTTGACCTAAAAACTAAAGAGATGACCCCCTACTGAAGAAAATATGAGCCATCACATTCATACCGGTTTCGTTGATCAGTGAAAACAGAAAACTCTTGGCAACTTCTTCTAAGTTGATGCTAGGCTGTAATTTATGTTGTAAACATGTTTACACGTAAATTTATATGTGAAATGAGCAAGTTCATAGTTGGTACTTTGAGCATTGCAAAATAAAGTGAGTTAAATTTGGTAAGGATGAAGTATAAAATTCATATTTTATACCATTTAATAAGAGATTGCCACATTAAATATTTACTTAAAATTGAATACATTCTACCACACATAATAACATCTCAATAAACTCACAATTAAGTTAGATTTTCAAATGGATATTAATATTGACTGGGTATAGTTGTACCTATTCTATAATACGTAATATGATGATGTAATATGTTGGGATTGACATGTAAAACTTGGGTTTTATATCACATTTTTATAGAATTTAATCTTTGTGTATATATATGAAATTATATATTTCACTATTTAAAGAAAATATAATATACCAAAATTATATATTTCACTATATGTATATATATCAATTATAAAATTGTGAGAATTCAAGAATCAAAAGCTTAATTATGTTGCATAATATTATGAGGTCAATCAAAAGTCAAACATCTTCAATTTTATATAGATTATAGATTTGTAAACAAAACATAGATTTAAATTTAATATATATATATATATATACACACACACATATATAAAAATATATTAGTATAAATTTGAGATATATTTGTGTAAGTTTGTAAATAAATTCCTAAGATATCAAAGTAGTATTTATAATTTATTGATAATATAAATAGTCATTTTTAATGATACAATGCTAATAAATCTAGTTTTAAAAGTTTAGAAATGAAAATCATTTTATCTAAGTAATTCAAATAACATAATTTCAATAATAATTTATTTACTAATTGGTAGTATAAATTTGTGACAGTATAAAAAGTTTAGCCATGGCAATTTCTATATATGAAAAAAACATATAAGTCAAATAGCTTGTGAACAAGTTAGAGTTTATTCAACAATAAAATTAACCAAAATTGAATATGAATTTAGTTTCTTGATGAACTCGAGCTTAACTTGTTTGTATTAAAACTAAAAGGACAATCCCAAAGTTTTAATACTCAGATCATTTACAACTCTAATTACAATATATTTTTTACTTACTTGACGACATATGCAAACCCTCTTTATTTGATATTCAAGTGACTTTGCCTAGACCTTGATAGGTTTGAAAACTATTTATCTTCCTAATCCTTTCCAAATCATGAGGTGATTCCATAGTATCAAAAAGAAAAAAGAATAGCCTCTTTGAAGTATGGAAATTACAAATTTTGCCCTGAAATCGGGTTTTCAAAACACAATTTTAATGTACAATGTGTTTATAATGAAGTCGTGCTAACAAAACACAATTTTAAAATCTTGTTTTGAAAACAAAATTTTAGTCTAAAATTTGATACTTCAATACTTGAAATCATGTTTTAAAAACATGAGTTTCAAAGAGAGGCTCTTCCCTCAAATAATGTCAAACCAAAATAAAATTTTCCTTAGTGACTACTATCCACCCAAAGTTTTCTAGTCAAGTCTGGGTTGGGCACAAATACGACCTGGCCTGACCCATGGATAGCCCTACTTGGGATAATGTATGGCATTTTATGGACTATGTAATATACTAGGTGCACTATGTGGTAATTGATAAGTTTTGTTTTAGTACCCAAAAAAATGATAAATATTTGTTATTGACCAAATTTTAAGTATATACAATTTAATTAGGATCAAAGAATCTTCTTCAAACTATATGATAAAAAATTTAAAATAAGTGCTAACAAAAAATTAGATGAAATTATCATTACAGTAAAAAGAGTTTTTTTTTTTTTTTTTAAATATTAAAATACGATAGCAAAATATATGATCTACAATATAACTTTTTACTTTTTTTAGGAAAATGATCTAAAAATCTTTTAGTGTATATAGAATTGTAGAAGCATATACTTCGGGCTACATGTTAGTTTTCCTTTTAAGGGTAACTATTGTAACTATAATTAAGCACCAAATTAGGAATAGTTATTAGAACCACAATTACACAGCCAAAAAAAAGGGATTAAACCACAACAAAGAAAGAACCATACCAAAGGACGAATGAGAAAAAAGAAAAAAAAAAAAAAGTACCTCTCTCTTTAGGATATCAAAGTATTCCAGCACAGCTTGTTTTGTTTTCCACTCCGACAGGTCTATGTGCTGAGTAGTAGTATTCGTGAACCGTTGGCGATACCTTCTTCTTTTCCCTTCGTTTTACAAGTCTTGATAAGTAAAACAGAGCAAACAAACTGCAACAAAAAATAAAATTGAGGAATGAAAGGATAGCATAAGCGAAGAAAAATATAAAAGTAAGAAACTAGAAGGAAGTACCTCTCTCCTTCACACTACAAGTTAGAGAATTATTTATTTATTTATTTATTAATATACGGCAGGTTGTAATAAGGTTTGATGCAATACATTTTTTGCGCATATAAGATGATTGGCACTTGGCAGGAGTGTGGGTGCAACCGCCCGTCCAAAATGAGGCTTCTACGCGGAGGCATTTACTAATATAGCATACTATATGGAATATAAATAATTGTGGCTGTCTATAAAACAATATATATATATATAGATTCTCAAAAATATATATATATATATATATATATATATATATGTGGCGGCATTATTTTCACTCTAGATTTTGTTCTTGTACTTTGCAGTATTTATTATCATAAATATATCCTTTATCTTTTTCTTTTTTAGAAGAAAATATATCCTTTACCTGAACCATCATATAACAGAAGTTGGTCTAATAATAACAATAAAATTAGTATGAAAATAATAATTCTCAAAATCGAGTTAGTATTTTTTTATTTTTTGGGATAAATATAATTTCAAATCTTTTTTTTTTTTTTAGAAAAAAAAAATGCTTTGAATTTTATTAAGAAGCTGCCAAATCAACATAACTTTCAAATCTAATAGGAAATTACGCTCTGGGCAATAGACAATAGTAAATTCTCATGCCGTTTGGTGTCCAGGGCCGGCTCAATACATTGTGGGGCCTAAGGCGAAAATGTTATGTGGGGCCTTTCTCATACTATAATATTAAATTAATAAATTTTTTATTTAACTTTTTATATCAATTTTTATTTAAATATATTTTTTCTGTTTTTTAAGATACAAAGTTATTGAAAAAAATTTTGTATTCAAGTTTCTTTAACGTTTTCTTCAATATAACTGATCAACCTTTTTTTTTTTTTTTTTTTTTTGTGGCATAACTGATTATTTATACTTTTTTTTAGCAAAATTAATTTTTTTTTGGTTAACAACTAGAATATTATAATTAAAAACCCAAAAAAATATATATGCATATATACATAGAAACAAAGAAGAAATTGAACGTAAAATTTGTTTAAATTTTTTTTTTTTGTGACTAAAATAATAATAAAATTAAAAAAAAAAAAAAAAAAAAAAACCCTAAGAGATAAGTATGTAGGGATGAGTGGTTGGAGATTACCATGCTCCCACATGTCCCAAGGACCCTAGCCCAACCCAATTTGACGTGTCTATGCTTTGTCAGAAGGTTAAAGTTTCACAGTGTAGCAAAAGTATCAAACAACCAAGTAAACATTCTGAGAAAATAAAACAAAGTAGCAAGAACCAAACAACGACATAAGTAAGCAAGAATAAGACATTTCAGAGAAGTGCAAAAACCTCAAGAAGGACAACGCTCAACGGAGAGGAGGGTCCAATGCGCTGCTAAGAAACGTATGAAAAAGTCACTCTCCAACAATTCATTAAAAATATTTGAGGTTTGAGGTTTGAGATTGATTTTGATTTTGATTTTTTTGTCTTTTGATTTCTGTTTTGCACAGTCAATGTTTTTTTTTTTTTTTTTGGGGTGGTTTTTTTATATAAAAATTAATAATACTTTCAATTTATTGGTTAATATTTGGGGCTTAATTCATACTCTCAATGGTAAAGAAATATCTCTATTACTTAAATTTGATTTTTTCTTTTACTTTTATTGGTTAATATTTTAGGCCTAATTAATCTCACAATGACAAAGAGATATTTGTATTGCTTAAATTTGGGGGCCTTAGGAACTTAGGGGGCCTTAGGCGGTTGCCTCAATTGCTTCATGCATTGAGCCGGCCCTGTTGGTGTCTTAAGTCCTAACTCCTGTTTTTATATCATGGACATGTTTACAACTTACAAATGATATACATGATTAACCACTTTCATTCTAGGGGAAAAAAGTTAATTAAGTTTCATTTTTTACGAAAAAAATTGCACAATATTATAACTTTATTATTCAGTGGAACCACCTGGCTTCTCTTCTCTCTCTAGTCTCTCTCTCTCTCTCCCACACACATGTATATATTGGCAGCTCCAAGATTATTTTTTAGGAAGATCAATAAGAAACATAAATTATACAAAATTTAAAACAAGAGAACTTAAATATATCGACATCACAAAAAATACAAAATACAAAAACTGAAATACATAAAGTTTTACAATTGTTTTTTACAATGTTTCATATTTTGAAATCGTTGCATGATATTTTCGTTATCAATCTTACGAGTTACATCTCTTTCAATGTATACAGCCAAACAATAATTTATTCATTAATCTCTCATTTGATTGATTTATTTCAAAATTGTTAAGATCTAAATGGATTTTTTCTAAGGTTTAAGATTAACAAATTTTAGAAGGGAAAATTAATTATAGGTTCTACATTTTAGATGGTATCAGTTTAATCGAACATTCTTAACGGTTTCATCCATTATTGTCAAATCGTAAATCGTATCGTGAATCGATTTTTGATTTTTTTTATCGTGTATCGTATCGAATCGTGTATCATAAGATACACAAACACCTAATAAAATTATAAAATAATTATAGATATACATATATAAAAGGTATATTCATTATAAATTCAAAATATATTCAACTAATGACCAATTTAATCATTACTTATGTAATAAAATTTAACAAAGTCGACTAAATAAATCAAATTAACTTATGTTTATAACGTGCACGTTCAAATTGATTAAACTCAGAAGTAATACATGACATATGAACCAAAATAATAATATCTTTTCATTATCTTGGCTAATCAATTCCATCTAAGTCAATGTTATCATCATGTTCTACATCTTGCAAAATTATTTTTTCATAGACATTTTCTTTATTATTATCAACATTTACTTTTTTTTTTTTGGTTTTTTTATTCTAATAATTTTTTCTTTATATTTTTTCTTGGCATTCTAGCTTTTTAGACTCAAAATAATAATAACAAAATAAAAAATAATTATATTTTCATTTAATACATTATTAATAGCATAGAAAATAAATTTGCATATATGAAAGTGAGTGTTATGAGTATAGTCTAAATGAGTATAGTCTAAATTTTGCAGGAGAAAGAGGAGGGAGAAAAAAAACTCATGGACTTGCTATTTCATTAGACTTAATTAAGTTTCCCAATAATTTTGTGTTAACAAAGTTTAACAACTTGTTTAAATCAAATAAAATCACAAATTTTAACAAAAAAAAAACTCATTTTAAACCCACATGTCTATGTATCGTATGATTCACCGATATGATACGATTCATATGATACGCACCTATGTATCGAACGATTCATGAACACTTATAATACGTCCTTACGATACGAAACTTTTTGTATACGATACAATACGTATCGTGTATCGTACGATATGCATCGTGTATCGTACGATACTGACAACTATGGTCTGATCTATGAAATATTTACCCTTTCTCTTAGAAAAACTCAGGCATGTCTTGTCTTGTGGTTTTCTATATGGTAAAAATGAGATATTACATTATTTTCTTTTCTATTCCTATCACTCAGTAATCAAATCAACTGATTCTCAAAAATCAAAAAAGAAAAAAAATCAAATTATCAAAGCAATATTCCTAGAAGGACAGCGTTAGCCACCAGAAGGAGGTCTTCTCCTCAATCATGCCTCTCACTGCTCTCTCTCATCTCCTCCACAGAGCTTCCTCTCTCTCAACCTCCGGCCACCTCTGTTTTTCTTCAGCAACCTCAGACCGGCAAGGGCATCTACTCTCTCAATCTAAAAGAGGGGACAATTAAATTAAAAAACAGAACAAAAGGAAGAGAAGAAGAACTCATCATGCCTTGGTCCTAAAATTCTGGGATTCGATACGAATCCTTAACAAACTAGTCGGAACAAATCATACTACTAAAATTTATTCCCCTTCCTATATCCATGTATGTACAGACCATCAAAGTTGTCATTGACATGATAAAAGTAACAATTTAATAATACAAAATTGCAACAATACCCAGATCAATAAACCAATAAAGAACATGAAATGGAAATGGGCAACAGCTATGGATCTTAAGTACACAAGATTCAACTAAAAAAACCCAGATAGGAAATCAGGCATAACACTCAGAATTGTTCAAAGTTTGCTCATTTCTAAGCCCCATAAACAAGTAAATAGTCAAAAAGAAAGATTCCTAAAAACCCTTTTTCTTTTGGGTTAGATCCGTATCATCTAAAGCTAAAAAAACTCAAATAAAAAACCAACTAAAAGTACAGATCTGAGCCAAAAAAAAACCCAAAATAGGGGACAATTAAATTAAAAAACAGAACAAAAAGAAGAGAAGAAGAAGAAGAAGTTGTGATCAATGGAGGCAGCACCTTCATCTTCATCAATTCAGATTAGAATATTTATTCATTCAGGTAACGTTGATTGGGTTTTAAAGAGAGAGTATTTTCTTCCCATCAGTACATGGCCAGAGGCTGAGAGAGAGAGAGGAAGCTCTTGCCGGTCTGAGGTTGCTGAGAAAACAGCGGTGGACATGAGAAAAACAGAGGTGGAGGAGGATGAGAGGGGCTTGGCTTGGCTGTGTGCCGTTTGAGTTAGATTGAGAGAGTAGATGCCCTTGCCGGTCTGAGGTTGCTGAAGAAAAACAGAGGTGGCCGGAGCTTGAGAGAGAGGAAGCTCTATGGAGGAGAAGTGAGAGGCGTGTTTGAGGAGAAGACCTGCTTCTGGTGGCTAACGCTGTTAACATTAGGGCTAACAGCACTCAGCTTAAAATGGGTCATGTGCAACACACATGACCCTTGCTTATGTGTTTTTTTATGTGCTTGATACTTGTCCATGTTTGCAGCAATTGCTGCAAACATGTTTGGAGGAAATCCCTGTCCTTCATGGAAACGAAAGCCTTTGGTTATCAAAAAGATTTCCTTGTTGACCCATGTCCGTAGACTAAAAAAACACAACCTAAAAATATTAAAATACTACAATCAAACATACGATCTACAAATCTTTTTTTTTTTGGAGGTAAAGGACCTACAAATCCTAAAGTGTATGTAGAATTATAGATAATGCAGGTTAATTACATGCTAGTTTTCTTTTTAAGAGCAGCTATTGTGACCATATTTAAGCATCAAATTAGGAACAGTTATTAGAAGTTTAGAACCACAATTACAAGCCAAAAACAAAGGGGATTATAACTGCAACAAAGCATGAACCATGTCAAAGGACGAATGAGATTAAAGAAAAAAAAGTAGGTACCTCTCCCTTTAGGATATCAAACTATTCCAGAACAGTTTGTTTTGTTTTCCACTCGGACAGTCACTGTGCTAAGTAGCAGTAATCATGAAGAGTTGGCGATACCTTCTTTTCCCTTCGTTACAAGTCTTGATAAGTAAAACAGAGCAAATAAACTGCAACAAAAAATCAAATTGAAGAATGAAAGCATAGCATAAGCGAAGGAAAAAAATATGACAGTAAGAAACTAAAAGGAAGTACCTCTCTCCTTCACACTACAATTTTTGTGGGTTTTTCTTCTATGACTTCAAAGATCAAGGATAATCGCTACAGTAAATGAGAGCAGGGGTGAGAAGCCTAAAATACTTAAACTACTTTTTTTTTTCTTTTTTTCTTTTTTGGAAAAGTGGAGCAGAGTACAACTAAAATGATATAATACTAACACAAAAAACTGCAACGAAAATTGAAGTAAAAAGTTTGATTTTTTTTTTCTTTTTCTTTTTTTTAAAAAAGAGCTGGATCAAGCCAAGCAGAACTAAACTAAGAGATGACTGCAACGAAAATTAATGGCGTAAAGTAGAAGTATCAAACTCTTTCCTTCTTTTTGTTTTGAGAAGTGGAGCAAAATAAAACCAAAATGAGAGGGTGAAGAGTGACTACACATAAGCTGCCGCGAAAATCAATTTAGAATCTGTTTGGTTAGAACATCAGTAGTGGGGCTTGCATATGCCAAATGTTAAGAACATTTGGCATTTAAGCCCCAAAACTGCTCAGCAACTGGAAGGGCATATGTCATATGCCAATTTTTTTTTGAGATTTCGCTATAGTACCATCTCAAATGTAAGATGGTACTGTAGCTCAATGTTATAAAAAAATATATATTTTAATGCACTCATTTCTCTCTCCTCTCTCATTTTAACCCGGAAAATTCTCTCTCCTCTCTCATTTCTCTCTTCCTTCTCTCTTTCTTTCTGCTCTCTCTTCTTCTTGCTATTTGATTCTTCTCAACGTCTTCACTCTCCGGCAACTCTCTAGATCAGCGTTGGATCGTCTACCATGATCGGAGAGGATCGGCGTTGGATCGGTGTTGTACCAAATCTAGATAGTGGTAGGTCTCGAGATCGGCGGTGGGTTTCTAGATCGGTGGTGGGTCTCCGTGTTCTTCCTTCTTCGGCAACTCTCTAGATCGGTGGTGGGTCTCCGCTTTTTTCCTTCTCCGGCAACTCTCTCTCTGTCTTTCATTTTTCCTTCTCCGCGTGGGTCAACAAATCAACTTCCTTCAAGCTTCCTAACGGCGAATCCGCTTCCTTCGAGCTTCGGCGGTGGTGGGTCTGGTTTTTGACCGTGGGTTGCTGTGTTTTTTTTTTTTTTTTTTTTTTTTTTTTTTTGTGTGTGGTGTTGATGGGCGAAGAGGGAGGGTGGTGGTGGTGGTGTTGATGGTCGGAGGGCAGTAGGTGCAGCGGCGTGGTTCTAGTCTTTTCTCTGGGTTTTTTTTTTTTTTTTTTTTTTTTTTTTTTTTTTTTTTGTTGTGTGGTGTTGATGGGCGGAGAGGGTGGTGGTGGTGGTTTTGATGGATGGATGGCAGTAGGTGCAGCGGCGTGGTTCTAGTCTTTTCTCTGGGTTTTTTTTTTTGGGTGTTGACGGTAGATTATTGGTTGCCGGTGGTGGTGGTGGTGTGCAGCGGTGGTGGTGATGATGGTGGTTCTTGAACAGAAAGAAAGATAAAAAGAATAAATAATGTATAAATAATGTGTTGTATTGTACAGTGATAATTGTGAGATATACTATTTTATTGCGGTAGAAATATTATTTTAATGAGTAGAATTGAGAAATAAAATTTGGGATGTTGGAGAATTGGAAAATTGTATTGTATAATTGATAAAATTGCTTTTTGAGATGGTAAAATAGGATGAGATATAGAAACCGGCTGAGAATGCTCTTACCGCTTATTTTGCTGAAATTGAAAATCTATTGTTGAAAATACTGTAGATAAAAGTAAAAGTTAGTTGAAATAGTATAATAGAGCCCATAAATGTACTAAAAAGTGCAGTAATACTCATAAATAATATAAAAAATAAGCTAAATAGTAAAATAATTTTCATTTATACTCTATATCCAAACGGAGGCTTAGAAGACAAATTAAATTAAGGAAAGTAAGTAGGAAAAGTCATTCAACAGGACCTCAACTGAAAATATATTTTTTACAGTTCAATTTATGACATTTGCATTATTATAATTATTATAATAACTAAGTCAAAAAATTAATTAATTTTTTGTATAGACAGATTTAAATCATAAATCTCCTATTCAACAATAGAATATTTTACCAATTGATGTTCTATAGTTCAATAAATAATAAAAATCATTCTCCAAACAATTATTTTGTTCTTTTTTGTGTTTTAGTTTTTTTTTTTTAAATAATGCATTAAAGAAACTAAAGATTAAAAATTGTCTCAAGAATAACTGAAATAAATAAAAATTCATATTTTGAAAAGCGAGAGGAAAAAAAAATATTCTCATGAAACCGAAAAATCAAATATGAATGTTTTGAAAAGTAGTTAGCTAAAATACAAAATATACATTTAAAAAAAATACAAAATATAAATTTGTATCCAAAAATTGAGAGGAAATTTTAAGAAATTTAGGTAGCATTTTGATTGCGTTTTGCGATTTATTATTATTATTTTTTTGACTAGTGCTTCTTGCACTGTTCATGAGACATAAACAGTGTATTAAGATAAATGCACAGTATTTTTAATGTGAACATTAACTGAGGAAATTATTTTTTTATTATTTTTAATAATAAATTTTTAATTTTTAAAAAAATAAACAATATCTAAATACACATTAAATTTGAATTTTTTGATGGCAGAACATTTAAATGAGCACCTTTTTTTAGATCGAAAATAAAATTAGGATGATAATATATAAAAGCACATGTATAAAAGCACGGATATTGGTGATCAATCAATGCTACTCGATTCGTTCGCTTTACAATTATTTTATTGTTTTGCTTTTTGAAAATTTTGGATACACAATGTGGAACGAATCTTTTGAATTCTTACTAGGAAAATGCCTAAGGGTCATGGGACAACGGGAGTGGGAGTGAGTGAGACAGCAGCTATGAAAGATGAGTCCAAATCTTCTGTCTCATCAATTGTGCTCCACTTCATGCTCCACTAATAAAATTTGGACAACTAGCCTCTCTCATTAAATGAGATAACTTTGACTTTAACTTTTCTTCACAATATTGGATAGTGGGAGGCAGAATTATTGAATTGATTGAAGTGTGCTATTTTCTTTTCTATTCTTTAATCTTTTCCCCTTGCTTTTCTCGATTTCTTCACCGTAGTCATTAGTTGGTGCCATTGAGGAAAACTGAGGGTCTGTTTGGTTTTGAGCTAATTCAATTCTCAATTTTCACATTCACTCAAAAATTACAAAACAAATATTTGGACTCATTTCTCAGTTATATATTTCTACAACTTTTCTCCAAAATCATGGACCCCACAACTGACACATATAGAACGGTCATATGAGTACCCGCGTGTGACATTCTCTCTCTTCATTTTACTGCTCTTACTTCCCATCACAAAACCCAGCAACTGATTTCACGCCTTTGTACACTACAAAACCCATTTCACATAGCCCAACAAGAAACTGGTTCCCTTCCGCTTCCGGTACCATTTTCCCATGAATTTTTTCTCTTACTCTCAGCACATATTTTGCCTCTTCCCTATTCCAAATTTTAGATTTTTTTTTTTTTTTTCTCTTACCCACTTACCCAAAACCACATATACAATGTCAAACTTAAAAAAGGAAAAAAAAAAAAACCGATGTATGTATGAATGTATCTATTGTCTATTCTTTTGACCCAAAAACCAAAGATGACTAATGAGACCTGCCACAAGACACACAAATCAAAGATTTGACTTTTTTTAAAAAAAGAAGGGTAGTTTGGTGGTATAGTTTAAATAATATTGTTTATATTTTTTAAAATACGTATGGATAAAAAATTGTGTAAAAATATATGTGATATTTTTTAAAAAATGAAAATATATTGCTAAAATGCTCAGCCTATCGAGTCCAAAAATTTTTAAAGATGTCACATCGGTTGACGCATCTGGAAAAAAAAAATTTATTCCTAAAAAACTTGTTATTTCATTTATTTAATAAATTAATTAAGTTCACGCGCAAGTTTACAGTAATCTAATAAGCTTTGGAGTCCAGCCCTCCCCCGAATAATTGCCCACCTATGAGACCAGCTGTATGCGGAATGAAGGTATTTTAAATGATCCGGGTGCAATACCACGGAGCGCAATTCACCCACTTTTCTCTCACAATATTTTTTTCACTTTTTACTTTTTATTTTTAATTCTTAATTTTAATTTTTCTTAACTTTTTCTTAACATTTTTTAATCAATAGATGAGATTAAAAATTACTTATTGCAATTATTAATCACAACCATTCGTAAGTATTGCACTTGATCTTAATTAGGATACTGCATTGGATATTAATTCATTTTAAATCCGTACAATCCGTGAATGCCGCATGAATGCTAATAGAATAAAGAAGAGAAGAGAGAAGGCCAGTTAGTGAATGCGTAAAAACAGCAAAATGAAAACAAAGAAGGTAAGAGCCAAGAGTTTTTTAAGATTAGAATAAGTGAAAATCATGTGGTATCATAAATAACCTTCTTCTTTTTCTTTTTTTTTCCTTTTTATATTAAAAGAAAATTTTATTGGATAGTTTCGACTTTCATGCCCATCCTGTGGAGGATTCCATGTGAGAAGAAAGAGCAATACTATTAAACCACACAATAATTACTTTATTAAAAGTTAGAAAGGTATTATAAACAACTTGGGAAGATATTGTAGTTACCCTATTAATTTATGAGAAATGCTAATAAATGACTTTAAGGTATTGGTTAATAATTTATTTAAATAAAGTTTTTATGAGAAAAGAAAAAAAACAATTAATATTTTGATAATTTTTTTCATTTTCCATAAAAGCATTGTTAAAATTTTTTTAAAATGAATTATTAAGTTAACCAAATCTCTAAAAGGTACTCATTAGCATGACCCTTAATTTATTTAGGGCGTGACTTTTAATTTTTTGAGTAAAATGCAAATTACGCTCTTAAAATTTTGGGATATTTGAATTTCACAAGCTAAAATTTCAGAAATTTGAATTTTAAATCTTAAGATTTTATACCAATTTAATTGTTATCCTTTCCTTAATTTTTTATTAATGTATTTGTTAAGTGCCAGGTTTGCTTTTCATGTATCCTAATTAAACCGGTAAATAATGACATTTGTCATAAAGTATTAAATATTCAATGTCATTAAATAAAATTTGAAATTAATAATCTTTTAGAATTTATTTTAATTTTTGCTAGGAACAAAAATAAAAACTCAAACTCACGTATGGAGAGAAATTCTCAAGAAAATTGTTGGAGACTATGGAGAGGTCACTAAAGCAGAGCTTGAAGCTTAAAAGCAAAAATTATTTTAAATTCTGGATTAAAAAAAAAAAATCAAACTTCATTAATAAAAACTTCAATCCGAATGTAAATTTTTTACACACAATCCAATTTCTAAATTTCACAAAAATATCAAATCTATTGTCTTCAACACCCTATCAAAATTCTTCGAAATCCTTCGACTCAGCACCAGCAGAAAGAAACACTACCCCAATATTAAAAAGGGAAAAAAAAAATTGTGGTTACAAACAAACCCAGCAAAGCAAATTATCATTCAACCAAAACCCAGTATAAGGATTAAACCAAAATTTTTTTATTAGAATAAAAATTTATAGGGTGGACAAATGAACGTCTTCCCATACATCAGACCCAATTTCTTCACTAATAAATGCACTGGTTTATGCTCTCTTTGCAGATAAACAAAGTGGGGCAGGTTGACCAAGATCCATTTTTCAAGAGTCGACCCACCACAAATTTGTATCGAAAACAATTATTAAAGAGTAGAGAAAACAGAACTAAACAGAATAAAGGGGTTTTGGGTAGGAGGAGTTGAATTGGACTAGTCAGTATCAACTCGAAGCGATTTCCTTTTTTGTCTTGAGTTGGGTATTGATAACTGGTGAGACTCGTCTGGTTAGCCTTTTGCAGGGGCGTAGCCAGAAATTTTTACATGGGGGAGCCGATTCGAACCATGAAGGTTGAAATCGACGATGATGAGTGTCATCGTTGTATGGATAGTCTATATTTTTAGGTTGATATGGACCTTCTTTGAGATAAGCTCGTCGGATTTCATCTTGTTTGTTGATAGAGAATTCATATATTTGTTTACGTGATCCTGGATCACGATCTATCTCTTCAAATTGAATTCTTGAACATTTGGAGAGGTCAGGGTGTTCATCAGGCATTGAAGTATCAACATTTATTTCTACAGTCACAGGTGGCCTAATTTCTGAATTGCTAACATTTGTTTTCTTAAAGAATGCATCAATTGTTTTTCGTTTGCTCATAATTCTTTTAGCTTTAAGAATATGACTCAAAAATTAACCTGAAAAGAAGTTTAAAAAATAAAATTTTAATTAGAAATTTTTACTTAGTTATATGGATGTTGTTCATACTCAAGAAAAAACAAAATTTCCATTATAATTTAAACATACAACCCATTTTTAATACAACTTTAATTAATAATAACCCCTCAAATAAAAACAAAAATTAAACACACAACTATTGGTACACAACATAAACCAAACAATTTAACAACACCTACAGCCACATCCACAGCCACATGATATTTAACTAATCAAAAATAGGTAATAAATCAAAACAATTTTACCGTAAAAACTTTGTCTTCACAAATTGCAAAGATGGGTCACCCGTGTGGGCCGTGGCAATACCTGCTACCTCTGCCTGACTGCCTCCAACTTTAGATCTTCCTTTCAAGACTCATCACAAAAAATCTGCCCATGCCTTCAATTATGTATTTCTCTAAAAATCTATGAAAATATAAAGAGCATGTGAATATTTAGGTTTAGATAGTTGAGAAAATAAAAAAAAGACACTAAAAAGAGATGAATGTCTAATGCTTAAGAAAGAGAAGAAAACTCACCAGTCACCAAGTAGTCACCAAGTTTCAAAACTAAAACTGATGAAGAAAGAAAAAATTGGTCAGGATTTTTTTTTTTTTTTTTTTCCGAACTGAGTACAGAGGACTGGAGTTTTGGGGGCTGGTAGGTAGGCAACGGTACCAGTGCAAATGAAAGTGTGTCAAAGAAGACAAAACAAAAGAATAAGAAGTAAAGAAAGGGATTTCGTGGGTCAGTGGGTGAATTTTTTGAGATTAAAAGAAAATGAAGTTTTGTTTTTAGTGTTTGGATTTGAGCGGGTCAACTTGTTTTATTTGAAGTACATAAGGTAATAAGGCCTAAAACTAAAGCTGGGCTTGGGAGAATAGTTGAGAATTGGGCATGGGGGGGGGCCGGCTATCCAATATTGGGGGGGCCTAATTTTTTTTCCTACCTACTCTAATGAAATTTTTTTTTTTTTTTTTGCAGGGGCCGGGGCCCCCCCAAGCCACTATGTGGCTCCGCCCTTGGCCTTTTGGTTCTTGGTCAGATTGAAAGGTCTTCTCTAACGACTGAATCTCGCGTTCTGGTTAGGGCCAGAGGAAATGGCTTTAGAAAGAGGGTGAGTTAGATCTAAATTGAGAAGCAGGAGAGGAATGTATGTTTTTACTAGTAATTTCATGTTTCTGTGAGAGTTTTAGGTCCAGGTGGTGTTGGGTTTGATTTGGGACTTCAATTTTTTTATCAAAAAAAAAAAAAAAAAAAGATTCCCTTTGAGTGTTTGTTGGAAAGAAAATTTTGAAGGTCCGGGAATATTTTGGGGGAAAAAAATTCAATACGTTCATGTTGCAAATTTATGTAATAGATTTTAAATATTTTTTTGGTTTTTGTCTTTGTTTTTGTTTTTTTTTTTGTTTTTTTTTTTTAAGTTGCATAACTTGCATGGGATACTTAATAACACATGTCATGATTTAATTGGCTTAATTAGCATAAGTAATAGTAACTAACATGACATTTAACGGACACATTAGCCAAAAACTAACGGAGGGCTAGCTATCAAAATTGTACTCCTCTTAAACTTTTAAATGTGAATTTCAAATTCTGAAATATTAATGGGTAAAATTTAAATACCTTTAAACTTTAAGGATTTTTTTTTAGGGACAACTTCAGTAGTATAGTTTGCATATTAGAAGAAGAGAAAAGATAGCCCAAACACCCCCTCATGTTCTTTGAAGTGTAATAAAATGTGGAGAGTCAACCCCAATATTCCAATACTGAGTGGTGCATTGCAGGAACAAGCCTAAAGTGCTAAACAACAAAAGAATGGATAAACATGCAAAGTGCATTAAACTAGAACCATTTTACCCATACAACAGGGATGAGATTTTTTTTTTTTTTGAAACCTCAGGGATGAGAATTTAATAAAGTGGAATGGAAGTGAGAGACAGGGTTCTACGAATCTACTATATTTTGCCCCATTCACCCTCAGACCTTAATATCCTGATGGTCTTAAGTTGCTGAGAGGGTTAAGTGTAGTGAAGGAAATAATGAATGAATTTGTGTGTTAGATATGATGGGAGCTTTATAGCATGCTTGAGACGTCTTTAGGAACTGATCTTTAAATAATGAGTGAAATTATGGGCCTCTATGTTGTTAAAAATATGGTAAACCTCAAATTTCTTTTAGCTTAGGTAAAGGAATAGATTGTTTTAGTCATGGCTAAGAAAAAATATTGACTAAACCTGATTAGCTGCACATTCCCCGCTAATTGCATCGCTCGAGGAAGTTGCTTTATTTGGTAGAGTTCATTAAAATTCAGCCAATAGATTAAGGGAGAGGCTTCTGTACGGTGGCCAATTCCACTGGATATGCTAGGATACGGACACGTGTCCAAAATTGGACATGTGTCCGCATCTCAATGTGTCCAGTGAAACTAGCCACTGGACAGTGGACACAAGCTCAACCCATAAATTAAAGGGTTTGGCTTATCTCCAGTATTTTTTTAATTGAAATTTTATTTTATTTTAATGAGAAACTATCACATCATCCACTAATTAAATAAAATGTGGAGATTAAAACTCACTACCACTTGCTTTGTGTATTTAAAACAAAAAGAGACCTCCAGTTAAAAAAATTCTAGTAGTAAGCTAAACCCTAAATTAAAATGCCTTTTGGGCTAAAAATAGTTGACTGTAACTTCTAGCTGCCACCTTCCTCGTGATACCTTAGATCTTACAAATGTCCCTAGCCCACTTAGCAAGATCCACGTTCTAGGCTCTTGAAAAATGTCTTAAAAGCTCACTTACATACTCTCTTAATTCCCAATGAAAGTTACAAGACTCAGGGCTCACGCAATGTAATAGAAAGCAAAATGTTACAAAATAGTTGAGTTCGGCCTCCAAAAAAATTTGAGCTCGGCTTGCACTAGGTTGGTAGGACCTTTCCAAACTAATTTGAAATACTAAATTTAGCTTGCAAAGGAAATCCAAAGATTATTTTATTTTATTTTTCAGATTGGATAAAAATTCAACCAGTGACATCCATTCCAAGATAATTGCTTATAATCATTTGGACAAGACCTAAATCAAGTTTTAGCATAAACAAGGTTTGAATCTCAATATTTTATTCAATGATAACATACTTTATCAATTTAGTTTACTAGAATCTACAAAATTGAAAGACCTTATCTATCTATATATATCTAAAAGCAGAAGTGTAGCGTTTATTGTTACTATGCTTCTATTGAGCCACATCAGTGGCCATGTCATCTACTTATTTCTAACATTTTTTCTCTTCTTTTTAATTATTTTTCTCCTTATTAATTTATCACTGTATAATTATTATTCCTCTAACATTTTTCCCACTTTTACCTTTTTATCTCTCCACTATTCTATATTTTAACCTTACAATTCATCCGACCCTTCCTATTCCTTTTAGTTTGACTCTTCTTTTCCCCATGTTTTTTACTATAGATTCTTTGTTCCTATTATTTATTTTAATACAAATTTTTTTTAAGTCCATATTATTTTTACTAAGAATCTTGTGTGAAAGTGCCATTCTGAGATTCTTTGATTCCTTTCCTGCAACAACTTGCGTTATTTTACAAGTAGTCTAAAGTTATGAGATTTGACTAAATCCATTAAAACAAAAAGTTATTAAATAGAAAGTGCATGTGATGAGTGCTTTACTCGAAGGGCTTTCTTACTATTAAAGCAGATTGCTTTGAGTAAACATGCTAGTCTAAGATTCTGCCAAACCCAATCTACACATATATAATATGTCCATGAGGTTCCCCAAAGACTTCACCTATAAATTATGAATTTCGATGTGAACAGTTACCTTCTAAAATTTTATATTTAAGGGGCCAATAAACTTATAATTTTCTTGTATTAGGTGCCTACACATAAGCTGGTTTAGTTAGAAATATTGAATCTTGGTGTTTCACATCATTTTTCGATGGAGTGGCCTTTAGTAAAGTCTTTGCTTTGGGCTTTAGTACTTTTTGTTCAAATTCATGAGCACATAGGTTATATTGAGAGGAGAGGATAGGTTTGTTAGAACTGAAGGCATTTATGAAATCCAACAATAATTACAGGAAGCGCCTTCTTTCGTCATGGGGTAATGGGAACAAAGAGTGAATGTTCTGATTGAGAGGGGGTCAGATGTAGCACCACCGTAGATCATGTGATTGAGCTCTCCCTCTATAGCAAAGAGTAAAATTGTAATATTTGAATGTGCCTATCAATTATTTGAGTAATATCAATTGTAAATTTGTGATGAGATTTGATTAAAATGACAATCTCCTTGAGAGAATGAGAAATTTAAATAATTAATTTGAAACTTAAAAGTATTTAGTTGTAAAAATAAAAAAGGAAAACATAATACACTATAATTTTTTTTTTTGGAAGAATATAGATCTCTTAAAAAAAGAATAATAGCTCTTCTAAAAAAAATATAATATCAATTAAACACACCTAATTTTTTCCCAAAAAAACTCAAAATAATAGAATGATATATTTGTAGAAATAGAAAAAAGGAAAACATAACACACTATAAAAAAAAGGTTTGAAGAATATAGATCACTTGAAAAAAAAAGAATAATAGCTCTTCTAAATAAAATTTAATATCAATTAAACACACCTAATTTTTTCCCCCCAAAAAAAAAAAAAAAACTCGAATAATAGATTGATATATTTGTAGAGATATAGAGATGGAAAATACTTTTAGAAATAGTTCAATTTTTAAGGAGAACAAATTATTTTCAAAATTTTTTAGAAAATTAATTATATATTATATCACATTACAAAATAATTATATAATCTCATGCATGGCGTAAGTCTGTGACTAGTTGCTATAAAATAAGACTCCAAGCTTGCACTAATCGTATATATTTTAAATTTCATATATGCAACAAAATTTAACTGATATCAAAATACCATATAAAACAAAGGATATATATATATATATATATATATATAGTTAGTCCATGTATGAGGACAACTCTATCCAATGCATAAGGCAGAATACAGTAAGTTTTTCCCATCCGTATCAAAATACCATATAAACAAAGGAAATATATAATGGTTATTCCATATTTACATGTATGAAAACTACTCTATCAGAGTAAAAGAACTGAGCCTCCATAAGCTCTGCCAAGTTTTATGAGTTTCGTATGCTCCTCTGACATCTTTCATTTTCTCTTTGATGAATGAATGAAAGTTTTCTTTAAAAGTTCATCAAAAAAAAAAAAAATCCTTTAAAAAAAAAGTAAAAGAAAAGTAAATAATCTAATATAATCAGGAGGAAATAACACACAATTATCCTCATCAGAGTCATCACCACAAATGTTTTCAAGTTCCAAAGATGATCCTGTTGGTAGAACAAGCAATAATGGGCCCGAGCCGATAAGGATTGAGAAGAATTACTGAAGACCATTTTCATTGTCAATAGGGACTTCATCATAAAATTTCAACTTTTTTTTAAAGCTCGATTAGAATCGCCTACTATTACCTGTTGCATAAGCTTATTGGAAATTTCAACTTAATCCATAATAGCAGATGCATAAGTTTGTAGAAAACAAATCCTTTTTATTTTATTTTTGTTTTTGAGAAACATGGCAAGAATTTCTATTAAAAAGAAGAAATCAGGAACAAATTACATTTGGTCTGAAACAAATTCATTAGATATCTAAATCAAATAACTATTAGAAATATTAGAAATATGTGGTTAAATGATTAAATTTACTATATCTTAATAATTTAAGCTTTTTTAAACTTAAATTTTTGAGTCAATCAATAGTTTAATATGGTATCAGCATAAAAGGTCCTGAGCAGTACATGGTGGAGCTAAGTTTTTAGTTTAGGGGAGGCAACTTAGGCAAGATTGAAAAACAATATTAAAAACAAAACTAATCTAAACATATTAATTAATAATATCATAATAATAACAAAATAAATAGACAAGTGCAACTACAAATATATATTTCATATTATTAAAACAAAGAAACAAAAATAATCAATCATAGTTACTAACAATCAAAGTGAGAAATTAATTATTTAAATAAATAAAATTTAGACAATTTGATTGCTTAAATTAAATTGAGAAAATAAATCAATCTACAAAAGTTAACTGTGGGGCCAAAGAATCCTACGGCCCAGCCCACTTCGTTCCTGGGCCGAAGGCCCGAGCCGAGGAGGCACCTAAAATCCGAGGAGGAAAAGAAGAAGCCAGGCGCACAACTGGCCATGCCGAGGACAATCCCATCATCGGATATCCGAGAACTTAAGGCAACCAGCAAACACTTCCAAGGAAGCCTTCATGACTACTCAAAGGGCCGAGGGGGAATACCTCGCGCCTGCAATATAACTCTGATGGAGGGACAAGCTCATGACAAACAGTCACCTCCACATTAAATGCCCCTGACTACCACCCTGGCCGCATTAATGAGGAAAGGACTCCGCACCAGTGCCACCTTGGTTGCCACGACTCCCAAAGAGAGTGGGAGGCGGCTGATGGGACAAGCACCTGAGTAATGTCCTGATCGCTCAACAAGTGTAGGGCTAGGATTGGTTGGGTAAAGGGTATATAATGTAAGGGAATCCCTCCTGAGCAGGGGGGGAAGGGAAACAAAAAAGGAGGAAAAGCCTCCTCGGCCCATGGCCGAGGAGCATCCCCCAGTTGTAAACTGTTCTAAGTATTTTTTCAATAAAAGAGAAAGGAGTTCACGCCTCGTGAACGCCGGCCAGCGCCTAAACCTTCGATCCACTCTCTACAAATTCATTGTTCTGGGTTCGTTGGGCCTTTGACCCATATCCTTTGGGCTCTGGGTAACAAAAGCAGACCCTACATTAACTATAGAACCTACTAATTGAATTGTCATACAATAATGTGTACACAAATTTTTCACAATTGTCAAAATAATGGATTGTAAGTCCATGAATGTAAGTTGTTTACCACTCACAATTAACTATTTTTGCAATTGTGAAATTTATTAGGAAAAAAGTTGTGTTTGTAGTATTATAACTATAATTATAATGAGAAAAGAAAAGAAAAATTAAAATAGGTAAGAAAAGTAGTAAAAAATACTTGAAATAAATGCTAAATAAGAACAGTAAAATAGGAGATAGTGTGGCTTTGTGAGGGAATTGTGAAGGTTTTTTTGTTTTCTTTTGTGTCAAGGCTATTTCATAATAGCAGGAGTGCTTTTTCTACTTTTTCCACGGACAGGAGCAAACAACTGAATAACCCTCCAACTGAATTAGATAATAAATGGATAGGCATCGGCCATTTTTTTTTTCTTATAATTGATTTCTAAATTTTTATTTGATCTGATACTATAATACGATATTAGAACTAGAGAAGGAAAAATAAAATAGAGATTCGTTGTATCGAAAACATACCATCAATTGAAACCATACCATCAATTTTAACACAGATTTTAGAAAGGCTGACCACCTTCAGCTTTGATTGAAGATCATCTATTTTTGTCTTCACCTCCTAGATATCTTTAATCAAATTCAACTCGTCAACATTCTTTACGGTTGAGGCTTTGAGAGAAGTGAACTATACCCGGTTCATTATCCAAGAATACTGGCCCCTCATCTTCATCAATTAAACCTAACTCTCACAAGCCCATGCACCCTCAAACAAACTCGAAGTCAGGCCCAATTTGAAGGCACATCCCCAGTAAGCCTACACACACAAACACATCTGTTTAGGCCCAAACTTAAATCAGCCAACCCATGTCCAAAAAATCAAAACAAAGAAACCTAAGCTCAACGCAAACTTAAAGTCTGACCTGAAGTTAAGACTTATATCAGGCCAGAGCCCACTTTGAAATTAAACTCATCACCTACTCAAACCATACAAGCCTAACCCGAAATCAAACCAAGTTCTCACATCACATCCTTCACTGTTTTCATCAACATCCTTAGCAACCTGATCAAATAAAATAGGAACCACCCTATGATATTTTACAAGAAAATTTGGTTTTCTATGCTTAATCGACTTGAAAGTTGAAACTCCATGAAACAAATTAGTGATAGGATGTTGAGATGTTGAGATGAAGTGGCCAAGGCAAACCCAAGCGTGCACTTTGAAGCATTGAGGAGCAGAGGAGTTCGATTCTGTAGTTATACGACATGTCTCCTGCTCTTGAACTGCAAGTCGTGTAAATTAAGATATGTGTGTTCGTAATTGATCACGTGATGTAATTAAGTAGCACGTGCTACTGGTTCAGTTTGTTAGATTTGTAAATAGCCGTTAAGAGTGAGTGAGTTAGTTTTACTTTCGGATTTAGATTGCAATTGTATATAAACTCAATTGTAATCAATCAGATTCAGTCTCAGAAATCCCAAATCAGTTTTCTCTCTCAAACTCTAATACAAGACATTTGACAAAATCAGATGAAAAAAAAAAAAAGTCAACTTTTTTTATATTTAACACTAATAATAGGAAGGTGAAGAATGTGGTGAGCCAGCCACCAAGTTCTTAGTTACTGCTGCCCCCACTGGTTTTTTATATTTCCCCTTCATTATTTGTATTTAAATTTCGACTTTGGAAATTCTACTTCATTTTTATTTAGGACTATGTGTTTTGTGTGGGGAACAATGTGTATTTATTTATTTCTTGTTTTTTCCGGGTCGAATTATGTTTATCTTAGTATCTAATTGATATAATGCTGAACTTAAATTCCCTGGTTCACTCCTCTTCTCTGTATTGCTTACTCTAATAAAATTTTTAATTGTGAGCTTAGCCACCAGATAATAAATGGGCCTGACTACAAGAATAGAGAAGATTTATGCTTTCTTACTTTGCTTTTATGTCTATTTTTGTTGTTGCATTATAGTATTACCTATGTGTAACACATTAGTGAATGTAGTTACCTATTACTGATGTAAGAGATAATAAACAAAAGTAACTTCTAAGTTTTATTTTATTTTATTTTATTACTTCACTGCTAATAGGAATATAGTTGATAAGGTTTTTAAAAGTTATGTTTTGCCCATTTTATGTTTGTGCCTTTGTGGATTCACAGGTACAATTAGTATCTCCTTCTTTGACCATGTACTTTTTATTTTCTTTTTCTGTTATTTCTTTATCAAAATGATGAAACTTGTGGTCTAGGGTTGTGAAGAAATTAATCTATATGATCTGTTTGGCATGGCTTGATCACCATCTCTCATTATGCAAATGGATGAATGTTGAGTCCTAATTTAAGCCCATTCTTTTGAGATGTAGAGCCCATTCTTGAGCAAACCCAAGCTGGTCTAACTTAGGTTTTGGAAATATGGGGTAATATCAACTATGAATATTTGGAACTTGATTTTGTCACTTTAAGCTTGAGCTGGGCTTTGGCTGTTTTTAGTGCTTGGTGACCTGAGATTGAGTGACATGTATGTATGAATTCTGCGCAAATTTAAAGTAAGCTTGTGCTTAACCTTTATCTCACAAACTGAGTATATTGCAAGATACTTGACTAGGCTTGGATTGTTTGTCTTTTTTAATGTGATTTTAAAAAATAAATAATAAAAAAGCTACATTGATGTGGGAAAGTGTTATTTGTTAATCTTTTTAGTTACATTGGGATAAATAAAATTTGACTGTAATTCACTATAAGAATTGTGATGATACAAATAATTGTCAGTGGCATATAAAATTTATGAAAAAATGGTCGGTGGTACATATATAAAGTACAGCAAGCTGTAGCTTTACTGACTCCAATCTGAGTGATCTACTATTGGGAACACACGTCTTTGTAAAATATTCATTTTAGGACCAAGATGGGGGGAGAGAGGCTGCTGCTTGTTTTTGTTTCATTCTTGTTCATTGACCATCATATAGAAATCATGTGAGCAGTGGTTTTCATTGTACCATTGTTGTGTTGACCTATTTCTGTCACCAATATTTGGGTTTCTTGAACAACCAGAGTTATCATTTAAAATTTAAATAATATGACATGTTTCATTTAATTTATGTTTTATTCACAGTGTATGTATTAAAGGCTTCTCTATTTAGTTGACTTTGTTTCTTTATGATGCAGGTTGCATGGCAGCCTTGGAAGCAGAACATTACTTGCAAGAGATTGAATCACGGGAGGGTAAAAGTGATTGACTTCATAGGATGTGCCTGGGATTTAAAAGTTGCTCAATTAGGAGCAATATTTGATCAAGGACAAAAAAATTGTCTTCAAAACAATGAAATTTTAGCATGTCACTATTGGATATGCATTAATAGATTTCTACATTATGCCGCATCAACTGTAATTTTTTATGATTGATTGGCTTGGATAACATGTAAATCATAAGGCTTAGCTTTTGCTCTTTTGGTGGCTTTTAATCATGCTGGTTGTAGCATTTTCTCTTTGATCTTGGCTACTTTGCTGGTTTCTTGAAATATATTCCTGCTTTAGCAAGGAGGGCATGCCAATACGAACTAAGGAATTGAAACTTTTTAACCAGGTTTGTAAAGTACCTGAACTTCAGCCGATCCTATTGGTTAATTACTCATCTTTTTGTGAGAGAGCATGCTAATTTGAATTATGGAATATAAATGGATTTGTGTTTTGGGTGAAAAAATATTTTTTGGCAACAATTTTGCCAAAACAAATATAAAACAAAAACCAAAAAATCAAAAAAATTTAAAAAAAAAATACCAAATAGGCACTACAAAATACTACTATTCCATATTAGATATTTCTATGAATAAATAATGTTTATTCGCTAACATTTTTTTAATTCAATTGGTACTTTCTAGTGTTTTCAATGAAAACATTTAGGATTAAAATCCCCCACCTTCAACTATTGAATATTTAAATAAATAAAAAAAACACTAATGTCCATTCCTTATATTTTTACAAATAATTAATACTCTTTAAAAATTAAAATTTTCTTCAAAAATTAAAACATTGCTTAAAAATTTCAACTTAATGATGTGCATATATGTGTGTGTATTCTTGTATCATATATATTTCATCTCATGTATTACTAATTATATTTCCATCGAAAACAGTTCTAATAGTAATAATAAACTTTATAATATTTCCAACAATATTTGACAAACTTTATTTCCTACAAATCATACAAAGTTTTTATCCAAAATTTGAGAAAAACTCCTCAAACTCACTATTTGATGACATAAAAGATTATTTGCCTTTACTTTTTTTTTAATAAATATAAACAAATAAACTCACTATTTGACGACTTAAAAGATTATTTATCATGATGGTTAATCTTTATCACCAAGTCACAATACCAATTAAAAGATTATTTATTATGGTGATTACTCTTTATCATAAGATTAAGATACCAATTGGTTTTGAGTTCCAGTTAGCATAGCTAGAAAAGTTTCTTATCGTTAAATAAGAGAGTTGAGGTTCGAACCCCGCCTACACAAAAAATCAATTAATGTCTTTGTTTGATGATAAAAAGCAATCATTATGAGCTGACACTATAGGTTGAAACTATATTTCTATAAAAAAAAAAAAAAAATACCAATCGGTTTTTGGTATTAGTAGAGTTCGAACCTTAGATCTCTTATTTGATGATAAAAGACTTTATAGTTAAATAAACTGAAACCCATTTTACTGGTACTTTTAGTTATGTGATTTTTTTTTATCAACATGTATCTTGTTTAAATGATTTAATGAATTATGTGATTTAATACACTTAAACAATCTTATGAACCGTCATGAATCAAGTTAATTTAAATGAGAAATTTGTCTTCATATATTCCAACTCTCATATTTGGTATTAGTTGGTAGTATTTACTAGTTAGATGGATTGCCTTTTTCATGGAAAAAATGGTGGATGGATAATTATTATTAAGGCATATTAAATTTTGTTCAAATTAGACGTTATTTACTATTCAAGTATTAACATATTTGGTATTAGTTGGTAGTATTTACTAGTTAGATGGATTGCCTTTTTCATGGAAAAAATGGTGGATGGATAATTATTATTAAGGCATATTAAATTTTGTTCAAATTAGACGTTATTTACTATTCAAGTATTAACATATTTTTTATACATAATTTTATACTATAAAAACTTAAAATTTAAATATTTATTTGATGACATAATTATTGATTTTTTATTTTCTTAAAATTTTGTAAACATTGAGGATATAATAAAAAAAAATGCAATTTAACAATTAGATTTTTAAAATTCACATCTACTAAAAAGATATAGGAGAAATTTAAAGAGTTTTTATCCAAATTAGTTTGTCTACTTTGAAGAGAAACCTTTTTTCTATTGTTAATGGGTATTGGTCATCTAACATGAAAGTTTTCGGCACAAGGCCCCCCTCAACTTGATTGTCAAAATATAATGACATGACCTAAGGATGGATGGATGAATGTCCTTATATGGAGAGACACCTTCCCCAAGGTTCTACTGCATAAATTTCATCCCATTAACCTTGAGATTCTCGCATTGTATTGCTATAGCATCCATTATGCCATTATTATAGAATATAGAAAGTATTAAAATGGAGGAATAAGTGGTTAGAAAAGACATTTCCATGTAATGAGACATCGTGGAAACCTCATGAATTGATAATACAATGGATTCAACTTGGGGCTTTTAAATTTCGTCGCGTTCTAAATCAATGAACTCTCACTGTCTCACAACCTAGCTAACGGAGGATGTTAGGATGACATTAATAAAGTAATATATTTATATTATTTTATTTTCTTTAAATAGATTAAAAAAAAAAAAAAACCGGAATATCCTGTTTTGTTCTATCTGAGAATACCTTTCGGTACTCCATTAGTGCATTAGCATTCTTTCTTTCTTATCCTCTCTCAAGGCCCAAACCTACCGCCCAAGCAAAGCAAACACAAGAAGTCATGGATAACCAATCCTATGAGCTTATTCTTTCTTCTTCCCACTCTGCCACGGAACCACCAACCCTCCTCTTCCTCCTTAACCCCAACCTGAATAGCTCACTGGAAACTTGGAAAGTCTAGACATGGTAAACATTTTTATCGTCTTCACTTTGGTTGTTTAGGTTTGGATTCCTTTATCTTTTTGTGTTTGTGTATCACATGATCTTAGTTGGGCTCTTGAGAGGACAAAAAACCCACTTGTGGGGATTGGGAGTTTTCATTGGTTGAAGCTTGTTGTTTATCAGCTGTTGTGTCTTGTTAATTTGAGGTTTGAACTTTAGGAAAACGTGGGTTGTATCAAATTCTTTTCCATAATACTTAGTTTACTCCGTCAGAAGGGCAACCCCACATTGTTAAAGGCATAGAACTTAGAATCATTTGAGGGTTATTCTTTTTTCTTTTGGGAATTTTCTTTATTGGGTATGTGCTATAATTCAAAGTTAATATGTAATCGCCCTTTAAACAATTCCAAGCTTAATTTAGGTTTATCTATAGAAAAAAAAAAAGCTTAATTTGGTGTTTTTTATTTGGTCCTGTTAATTTTATCTTTAACTATATGTAAGTAACTTGGAATTAGCTAAATTTAGATTCAATTTGTTTTCATTTTTTTTAAAATTATTCAATCTTTGCTGTGAAGTGTGTCACTGTGTCTGGTTTTTTTTTTTTTTTTTCTTCATTTTTCAGTTCGGGGTTTGCTGCGACTTGAACCACATTGTTTTTGAAAATCAAGTACTTAGTGGGTGTTCTGTTTTTGAAAATCAAGTTTGTTTAATTTGTTAGGTTTGTTTGTTATTCCTCTTGATGTGCTATATCATGCAAGGCTGTCGGTTGTTTTTATTGACTTGTTGATGGTGATTGTCGCTGCTGTTGTTGTAGTTGAATGGTTTTTTTTTTTCTTTTTCTTTTTCTTTTTTTAATGTGTAATATTACTGTGTGAAATTTATTTGTTTGTTTAGACATTGTACTTTAAAGAATTGTTATTGGTCAAATTTAATTAGTTTGTTCATGCTTTACTATTTTATACTACTGGTCCAATCTTAAAAATTGAACCTCTCCTTTTTTTCTTTTTTTTGTTCTCTTTACAATTTGGTTTTCAAAACCATGCCTTTTAACTTTTATAGCAATAGAGACTGCAGAAAGGAGAAGTTATGAGTTATTGCCCTAAAAACAACCTCTTAAATCTACTCAGAAGAGGTTCCAAGTTTGTTCAAAAGGCCTCCAGCTCTGCTGCTCCCACCCCAGCTCCCTCTTCCACACCTGGACAAGCATCCTCCTCTGCCGCTGCCATTTCTTCAACTTCGGCCATGGATGACCTCCATACCCTCAAAACAAGGCTGTGCATCATTGGAAGTGGCCCAGCTGCCCACACTGCTGCCATATATGCATCACGTGCAGAGTTGAAACCCATCCTCTTTGAGGGGCGGATGGCCAATGGCATTGCCCCTGGCAGTCAGCTCACCATGACCACTGATGTGGAGAACTTCCCAAGATTTTCAGATGGAATTAATGGCATTGAGCTCATGGACCGCTGCTGCAAGCAGTCACTCTGCTTTGGCACTCAGATTCTAACTGAGACCATCAACAAGGTGGATTTCTCCACCACCCCTTTCAAGGTCTTCACTGATTCTAAGGTTGTCATTGCTGATTCTATCATTGTGGCAATGGGTGCCGGCACCAAGCGGTTAGATTTCCCAGGCTCCGGTGAGGGCCCAGGAGGGTTTTCGAACCGAGGGATATCAGCTTGTGCTGTGTGTGACAGTGCTGCACCCAATTTCAGGAACAAGCCCATGGCAGTAATTGGAGGAGGGGATTCAGCCATGGAGGAGGCCACATTCCTCACCAAGTATGGGTCCATTGTGTACATCATCCATAGGAGAGATACATTTAGGGCTTCAAAAATTATGCAGCAGAGGGCCTTGACTAATCCTAAGATTCAAGTTCTATGGAACTCGGTGGCCGTGGGGGCTTACGGGGACAAAAACACTAATAATAGGGTCTGGGGGGGGTTTGAAGGTGAAGAATGTGCTAAGCAGGGAGGTTTCGGATCTCAAGGTATCAGGATTGTTCTTTGCAATAGGGCATGAGCCAGCCACTAAGTTCTTGGATGGTCAGATGGAACTTGATTCTGGTGGCTATGTTGTCACAAAGCCAGGGACCACCCTGACTAGTGTGCGTGGAGTTTTTGCTGCTGGAGATGTCCAAGATAAGAAGTATAGACAGGCCGTTACTGCTGCCGGAACTGGTTTGTCAATATACTCTATCTGCCCCCTTCATCATTTAAATTTTGATTTTGGAACTTCTATGTTTGCAGCACTTCTTTTCTTCATTTTATTTGGGATTATATGTTTTGTGTGGGTAATAAGGTGTGTTTGTTTCTGTCTGTTTTTTGCTGGGTCAAAATTATGTGCATCTCATTGATATAATGCTAAACTTAATTCCCACTTCTCTTCTGTACTGCTTTACTCAGAAACATATTTCAACTGCGAGCTGCTGGTTCACATGTTTCTTTGTTCTTGATCAAATTGCCCACCAGATAATAAAGGGTCTGACTGCAAGAACAGAGAATATTTATGCTTTCTAAATTTGCCAGTGTCTCTAACTTGCTTGTTGCATTATGATATTTTCCATGTGTAACACATTAGTGAATTTAGTTGCCCTTTACTGATGAAACTGATAATAAACAAAAGGAAATTTTAAGATTTATTTTTTGACTCCCTCCTAACAGGTATATAGTTAAGAAGGTTCTAAAAAGTTCTGTTTCTTGCCCATTCTATGCTTGTGGATTTAAAAGCAAAATTAGTCTAACCTTGTGTGACCATGTTCTTTTTTTGTTCTTATTTATCAAAATGATTAAACTTGTGCTCTAGTTTTGCGAAGAAAGTAATCTATTTATGATATGTTTTACATGGCTTGATCATCATCTCTCTATGCAATTGGATGACTGTTGGAGTCTTGATTCAAGCACATTCTTTTGAGATGCTGAGCTCAAGATACCCAAGCTGATCTAACTTATCTTTTAAGAACATGGAGTATTCAGAAATGTGAATATTGGAACTTGATTTTGCCCGCCCATTTTTGACCCCTTAAAATAAGATCAAATGGGTTGTTCACTTCAAGGTTGAGCTTGACTCTGGCTTTTTTTAGTGCGTGGTGACCTGAGATTGAGTGACATGTATGTATGATTTCTGCGCAAATGTAAATTAAGCCTGTGCATGACTTTAATCTCACAAACTGAACTTATCACAAGATACTTGACTAGGCTTGGATTGTTTTGTCTTTTTAAATGTGATTTACTAAATGAAAAATATAAAAATTACATTGATGTGGGAAAGTGTTTTGTGTTCATCATTTAGCTTCATTGGGATGCATAAAATTTGACAGTTTCTGTAATGACTATAAAAATTGAGATAATACAAATAATTGGCAATGGTATATAAATAACAGTAGGTTGTTGCTTACTGACACCAATCTAAGTGATTCTGCTATTGGAAACACGTCTTTCTGAAATGTTCATTTAGGTCCCAAGATTTTGGGGAGAGGTGGGGAGAAAGGCTTCTGCTGGTTTTCTATTTCATTGTCAATTTTTGGAACAGCTGAATGGAAAATTATCATGTTAGCATTGGTTTTCATTATACCATTGGTCATGGCATCTACCATTGTTATGAGAACCTGTTTCTGTCACCAATATTTGGGTTTTGATGAACAATTTAAGTTATCTTTTTAAATTTAAATAAAAAGACCTGTGCCACATAAGTTATGCTTTGTTCATGTTATATGTATTAAGGTCTTCTCTATTTAGTTTACTTGGTTTCTTTAATGATGCAGGTTGCATGGCAGCCTTGGAAGCTGAACATTACTTGCAAGAGATTGGATCACAGGAGGGTAAAGCTGATTGATGAGTACCTGTTAGGGTGCAGCCTAGTGGTTGGATGCCCGGGATGAGTTGTAGATCCAGACATCCTAGGTTCATTGCCACTAGGAGAGTTTCTTGAGATATATCCTTCTTTAACGCCAGGTTTGATGTGTTTTTGTTTTTGGTTTTTTTTTGGGGTGCACTTGGTTAGTGTGATAGCGTGTCATGTTGGTATTAATCTTCTCTACAGAAGGACATGCCAAGATGAACAAAGGAATTTTTTTTTTTTTTTTTTTTTTTCACCAGGCTTATAGAGCACCTGACCTTCAGCAGATCCTATGGGTTATTTACTCAGTTTGTTAATTTGAATTATGGCATGAATGATAAATCTTCTTTAACGTATTCCCTGCAGAAAAAAAAATGTTTAATGCTTCTTTAATTTTTTAATCAGTTATTCTTTAGAACCAATTGTATATATGGGCACTTTCTGAAAAAAAAAATTGTATATATGGGCAGAAAAGCTTAATCGTAGGACCTTGAAAGTTTTTTAATGGCATGGTGGAATTTGTAAAGGAAAACACAGGTGAAAGAAGGTACTTGTATCATTTGTGTCTTTAAATCAAAGAGACATTGAGTGCCAAAACTTGAAAGAGTAGAAGTTTTTCATAATTTTTTATTTTTTCATTGTAATTTTTATGGGGAATGCTTTTTCGTAGTTTGCAAATTATGAGAAGTTTGGAGAAAATAGAAAAGAGCACTAGCATGTAAAATCTAAATGTATACCAAAAAACCGAATAAGAATAGGAAGTTGTGATTAGTACCTAGCAGTAAAATCTCTCTCTCTTTTATTTTGGGTCAGACCTGGATTGAATCCCCTCTCCCAACTTAATGTAAGTAGGGAAAAATAAACCGAAGACAATTTTGATCATGTATGTTGAAATGTAAATATGATATTCATTATCATCTTTCAATAAAATTTACACCCTTTTCAATTTTGATGAACTGGAAAATTTTATTCAAAAGCAAAATTAATTATAGGGAGAGCGATCTAGCATCCAATCTAATAACAGATACAACATAGGTAGGACCCTTGCCCAAAATCGTAAGAACCATATACATTGTTCAATAAAAACCATTTTGCCAATGTTTGAAGTGCTATATTTGCTTCTTTAGAAATCCAATTTACAAAGCAGTGAGGGATTTGATAAAGAGTGTAAGAAATATCAGGGCAAATGCCTCTAATTCTCTAGGGGTGCAAATTTACACCCTTTCATTAGATAGAGCTGGTGGATCTTTGATTCATCGGATCTATGGTTATTTTAGGTTTTTTTTTTTAAAACAACTGCATTCTTCCTATATTGGTCATCAATGTTGCTATTTGTTCTTTTCTTGCTCCATAAAATATCGATTTGGATTTCAATTGTTCTTTTCTTGGTCATCAATTGTTTACGAATTTACGAAGAGAAGATAAATTACTCAAGCATGGTTAAAATCATAAAGATATAATGTGCCGGTTTGGATTTGGCGTCTGCGTTTTCATTTCAGCATTTCCTCTTTTTTTTTTTTTTTCCTGCGCGTGAATAGTAACATCACATGAGTTCACTGTGCAGGGAACAAAAATCATTGTTCACGCATTGTTCATCACTGTTCACAGCACTGTTCACGCACTAAAAAATATTAAAAATAGGTCTTACAGTACTATTCACACATTTAAAAATTATTTTGCTACAGTATTTTCAATTTTCAATTTTCAGTTTCAGCAACAATAAGTTCAATCTAAACGGATTCAATATTTTCTTCTAACCATCTTTAACTAAAATTTCACAACCATATACATGATCGTTTGTTTTCTGTAACCATGAAGCTAAAAGTCAAGGGAGATCAAATTGGCTATGTTAATCTATACAAAGCCTTATGGTGTTGGACCCAAATTATCTCCCTCCCGGAGACTATTATGTGCATGGGTGAGCATACATGCACGACTGAATTAGAAAAACTTTTAAATTGATAAGCAACTATAATCTATCAAACACTTTAAAAACTTGTCACTTAATGATAGCATGTAGTTTATAACACTCATCAAAATAATAAGCACAACTTCATTCAAATAGCGATATGGTCTTTTTGGTTTCTACACCAAGAGGTAGTTTATAACACTCCAAAGAAATGCATTATACAAGTAGTAGTACTGCTATTATTATTGCTACTACAACTACCTTCTTCTTCCTCTCTTCTTTTTCTTCTTCTTCTCCTTCTTCTTCTTCTTCTTCTTTTTTTTTTTTTTTTTCAACAGGGAAAAAAAAGAAAATAAAGAAACAATACCATAATAAACAAAAGATGAATGAACTCTATTTATTTCCATAACCATGGGGATGACGACACTCTGAGCACATGATTTCAGGAGAAAGAAACATGATTCCAAGTACCACAAACTACAATTACAAGTCACGTTCCCACTGCTTCAAATTTAGGATGATCTCCATCTTTAGAATTTTGAACCTTGCGTGATAGAAAACAGCATATTAAAGAAAAAGCGTCAATCATTGTAACTGTTGAACTCAAAGTATTATCAAGGAAAAATAATTATTCTTTTGAATATAATAACATTATGATGGATATATTTTGATGTAATTTACGAGTTTATTGCTCCGAAAAATTGGCAATGTTTACATAATTCTATTATGATAATGATCTAGTGGGAGAGTGAAAATGTTGCTCGTGTTCATGCATTATTGCATTAAAAAGATTAAAGTACATGGTGTGGGAAATTAGGAGAATTGTTGAATAATATACTTACCCTTTCTCTTCCTCAAAAGAACTATTGTGTGGTGGTATTATGTTTGCTCTCCTAGAGCCCATGTATGGTGGTATTCAGGTTAGCCTTCCAGTGCCATTCATCTTCTTGTGTTGCTTGAACTCTTTCTAGCTTTAGTGTCCCTAAAGCTCCACGAGAGAGAGTCTTCATCTCAGGGCACTGCCTCACAATCACTTCTTCCAAAGATGGGAACTCGAAGGAATAACTTCTTGAGCAAAAGCTTGAGAGGTTTAGCAAACAATCAAGTTTTAAGTATGTCAGCTGGGTGAAAGTAATCACCTCACTTGCGTCACCTCCCTCCCCTAATACAACTTCTGTTATCCTTTCACACTCACTTACACTCATTTTTTTGAGTTGTACCAAACTTTTGGCTGTTGAGGATGTAACTAAATTAATCAATCCATGACACTTCCATATTTCTAGATTTGTCAAATTTTGGAAAGATATTGAGGATGGCACTAAAATTTTCAATTGGCCACAAAGGAACACTTCTAGATTTTCCAGATTATGAAAAATTGGGCTTGGTTCAGTGTCTTCTTTCCACAAATGTGTCAACATAGGTAGTTCAGACAACTCTAGTTCTCGTAGTTGTGAGAGTATAGTAGTATGGTTTTCCATGTCAAAAAGTTTTTTATATGGGAATATTTCTTCCAAAGAACTAGAATTCACTGAAAGTTTCTCCAAACTGTGTAATCTTTTAAGAAAAGTAATCCAATCAGAAACAGCTACATTGTCGTACACGTGAAGGACTTTTAATTTGTAAAGGCACTCTTCAAAAAGTTGGTCACATTGTATCTCCTTCATCTTGTCATTTCCACCCAATGTCAAAACCTCCAAGTTAGGGAATAATGTACCCTATAAAAAAATCAAAGCATTGAACAAAAGAAAATAGATTTATTAATGAAATGGAATATATCCGTGAAGTCTCTAAAATTAATGGTAAGAATATGATCCAACCTTATTATATCTAGATGAAACTTAAAAAAAAAAAAAAAAAAAAAAAAAAAGCAAAGAAAGTACATAATAAAGAACAATGTTGTAATTCATAAATACTATCGAACAGTACTAGTCAATCAAATGCAAAGTGGTGTAAGAGTCATTTACAAGAAAAGTCTTTTTCCAAAACCATGTTCATCATTTAATAGTTATTGTCGATCAATTGTTTCAATTTGCGTCACAATTTGATTCCTGTAGTACTTTCATATTTCTAGACACGTTGACCCAAAAAAACACATCAAAGCTACCTATATTTTGATCAAAGAATATAGATTAAGGATATCGTTAAAAAAAAAAAAAAGAGAGAGAGAGAGAGAGTATATAGATATATGACCTTTACTAAGAACTTCTCGTTTAAAACTTGGTTTTTGCGTGAGAGACAAGTACCACTCCAAAAAAATTATTATTTCTCGTAAATCTAAATATTATAAAAGAAATTAGCCTCTTACCTCTTCAACCAAGAAAAGGGGTTGTTGAATGGAGGTCTCTAGTTGGCTCTGTTCAACTGTTTCTTGAAAGTTCAAAATTTTTGAAGCAAATATCTCAATTTGATCACATTCATCCACTTCCAATTCTTTCAGCAATGGCCATTCTGAAGTATGCACCCCTCGGCAAAACCACTTGAGTTTTGGCAATTTACGAAGTATTAGGAGAGTTACTTTAGGGAAAACAAATCTTGCTGCTGCTTTTGCAATTTCTTCATGTGAAACAATTTCCTCCACTCCACAATCGTCTATCTGAAGATCCTCCAATTGCATGAGAAATCTAGCCACAGACATTGGGAACAAACTTTGCAGACTCTCACATTCCCAAACAGTTATTTCTTGTAGATTTTGAAAGCTGAAAATTCCTTCGGGGTCCTTATTCCATACCTGCTTCATTTTCGGTAAACGATGCAACATCAATCTTTTTAACGGAATGGTTGTCACAACATGAGATTCTCTAACATCGTGCCTTTGAAGTTCAAACACTTCTTGCAGTGAACCACAATATGATACTTCAAGTCTCTCTAGACTTAGGAATTTTGTCAACATATTAGATTCAAAGATGTTCACAAGATTTTCACAGTGATCAACAAATAGAGATTGAAGCTTGAAACAGGAATCTTCAGCTAATTGATCGTGCCATATGATTTTCAAGTTCTCCATGTGCTTGATTGTCAATGTTTCCAAACTAGGGAATGCAACCTGCAAGTCCATCCGATGTGTGTTAATAACATAACTAATCATAGTAACTCACAAAATAGAAAATAATATATATACACAGTAAAACAGGGGATTATAAAAATAGAGTTACCTCTTCATTGAGGAGAGGTTGCAAAGAGAATTTATTGTAAGTAACTAGGAAGCAGTTAATTTCTCAAAAGACTAGATTAGTTAAACTTTTGATATCAGTTTCTCATTTTTTTAATAAAAAAAAAAAAAAATTTCTCATTTTTGATTGCTCTGTTTACTACATAAAAAAACAGAGCCTCTCATTGTAACATATACTCACATTTTCTTCTTCAATAAAGATCACAGCAATTCTATTTAAAGAGACAACATTTTTGACAAACTTAAAGTTTCATTTGAGGCAACTTGGCAAGCAATGTGAGGAAGAAGCCATCTAAAGATAAATTCATTAAAATAGCACATTATGATCCTGCCAAATAGCTAGGTTATAAATACAGGTTGCATCTTACTTTTATTAATTAATTTTTAATGTTTTAATAATACTATTTGCGCTATATGTTGAAGATGATAAAGCTAAACACACCTTTTCATTAAGTCTGCAGACAAAAGGCAGTCAGACGCATCGTTTCATTCAAGTAAATAGCTAATGTATTGGTATTGCTCAAACGGTGTCCTATTGAAGATTCAAGAATCAGTTGTTATTGGCGGGCTTTTCAGGTAGGAAGCTGTGATCAACCAACTCAACAAACTCCACCTTTCATGGATCTAATCCGTAATTCCAGGGGGTTCTATTTTATTTAGTTAGGGAGATTTAGCACCAGAATGTCATTAAGCAAGATAAAATACAATTTCTCTTCGATATCTCTCTCTCTACAATAGTTTGTTGTTCTTCAATCTAGCTAAACATTGTTAGATTCTCTCTGTTAGAATTTCATTGCTATAAGCTTTTATTACAATAAGATTTTATTAATACAAGCTATGTATATACACATTTTTATCACAAAAATATGAGAGGTGCTATGCCCACAACAAATCATAGGTGATAAGTCACAATTAGTACTAATATGAATATACAACTTAAATTTTTTTTTTTTTTTGGCCCACTTATAACAAACAATAACAACCTAACATTTAGAATCTGTCCTGACGTCATAGAATTTGCACCGAGATTCAACATAGATCGAACTGTGATGATGTTATAATTAATTTAATAATAATAAAATACAAATAAATGTATTAAAGCGACAAACATTAACAAATTTATACTAAAAAAATATCAAAAAAAAATTACACAACTTTCAAATGAATGTTCACCATTTTTATAAGGTTAATAGAAAATAATACAGCATAAACAAATGGAAAAAAAAATTGTGCTAAGTAATCTTTCAAATAATAAAAAAAAAAATTATCTATAATAAAATCATTTTCAACATAAATTAATAAATTGTATATTCACATGTAAAAAACATAGTTCCTGAACCTCAAATAAAATTATCAAATAATAATAGATTGAGAGGGTTAATATAATAATTTGGAAATCTGCAATCTAAATTGTAAATAAATAAAATATTAAATCCAAGACAGACATAAAAAAGGAGCATAGTCTATTGGTTGATGTATTAGTATTTGACCTACTGATTTCCAGGAAGCACAGGTGCGTTTTGAGACTCGGGTGCGAGTGCGGGTGCGGGACTCGGCAATTTTTGAAAAAGGTGGGAGCGGGTGCGGCAGGACTCGGCGATTAAAAAATTATTAAAATTATTTTTATTTATATTTTTAATATATTACTAAATATACTTTTTCACATTATATATACATATATTAAATTTAAGAGCAATAATAAATAATAACTCAAATATAATATTCATAAATTAAATAAAACCCACAAGATTAATCTTTTTATTTTTATTCTCTCCATTCACCTGCCACTCCAGTGCCAACAAGTCAACAACACGTTACTTTTGGTCTCCTCAGAATATCAATTTTACCTTTTTTTTTTATTTTTTATTTTATTTCCCAAGGCTTCCATTTTCCAAAGCCTAATCTACACCACACGTCCACACCTTTTAAAAAACATCTCTTCGTCTTCTTCGTTCTTCTCCTCAGCTTCGTTTCTTCCTTTCTACATTTTTTTTCTTCTTTCGTCTTCCTCTGTTTCGTTTCTTCCGTCACTCCCCTTCCCAATTCATACCTTTTCTTTTTTTAACCATTCTTTAGTTTTCTTAAACCAGTTTTCTTCTTTCGTCTTCCTCAGCTTCATTTCTTCCTTAAACGGTGCGTTTCGCACCTTTTTTTCTTTTTTTTTTGGTTTTTGCTGGGCTCGCGAAAAAAAAAGGAGGAAGAAGACGATCCGATTCGGCGCGAATCGGCGCTCGTCGAAGCCTGGCGCGAGTCCAGCGCTCCATGTGGCAGGACGCGGCCCGACGCGGCACGGACGCGCGGTCTGCGGCGTCCCTCCCGCGTCCCGCCAAGTCCGACGCGGGTGCGGCTCCTCCGGAGCCGCGTCGATGCTTTCTAGACTGATTTAGGAAATTTTTATATTTAAAATGAAAGTATTGTGAAAATGTTACGGACATAGCACTTCGCTTAAACTATTGATCTCCCATTCAATTACTAATAACTTGCCTCAATAAGTAACAATATAAACAAAATGCATCTTCATTTTTTATGATATTTTCCAACTAATTTTCGTATTTTTTAAACTAATTAGAGTTAAATAGACGGAATGCTCCACTAATTTGGGAAACATGGCCAAGAGGTTGACAAGAATCTCTTTGTAAATATGCTTTTCTTATTTCATCTTGATTATTAGGATGAAAAGATGAAACATTTTCTCATAGCCTAAGATTTGAACGAATATTGTTCAAGTCAATATGAATTATTCTGAGAATGTGAATCTTGCAATATATGTGATTTCATTATAAGAAACTTACTCATAGTGCTAGCAAAAGAATAAAGGGAAAACTATAAGTTCATTCAATATTTATTCAATTTGGGCATTCAACCATCATATTAACTAGTAAGTTACCCGTGCGATGTATGGATAATATTGTAAAGTTTTATGTAAGATGGTTTCAGAGAATGTTGTATATGTATTACAGCATAATTGTTTGGTACTCTCGGAGTATAGAGAATGGTGCTCCCTCCTCTGACATTCTTGGTGGAGTCCACTCATTTAATTTATGGTGGAGTTTACCATGAATGTGAGAGAAGAGAGCACCATTTCTCCATGCTCCAAGAGTACCTAAGAATTTTCCAAAAAGCACACCAAAGCTACCTAAATTTTGACCAAAGAATATAGACTAAGAATTTCGTTAAAAGAAAAAAAAAACATAACTAATAATAGTAACTCACAACATAGAAAATAAGATATATACGAAGTAAAACAAGGGATTACAAAAATAAAATTACCTCTTCATTGAAGAGGGGTTTCACCGAGAATTCATTGTAAGTAATTAGGAAGCAGTTAGTTTCTCAAAAGAGTAGGGTGCGGGTGCGGGTGCGAAACTCGGCAATTTTTGAAAAAGGTGGGTGCGGGTGCAGCAGGACTCGGCGATTAAAAAATTATTAAAATTATTTTTATTTATATTTTTAATATATTACTAAATATACATTGTCACATTATATATACATATACTAAATTTAAGAGCAATAATAAATAATAACTCAAATATAATATTCATAAATTAAATAAAACCCACAAGATTAATCTTTTTATTTTTATTCTCTCCATTCACCTGCCACTCTAGTGCCAACAAGTCAACAACACGTTACTTTTGGTCTCCTCAGAATATCAATTTTTCCTTTTTTTTTTTATTTCCCAAGGCTTCCATTTTCCAAAGCCTAATCTACACCACACGTCCACACCTTTTAAAAAACATCTCTTCGTCTTCTTCGTTCTTCTCCTCAGCTTCGTTTCTTCCTCTCTACATTTTTTTTCTTCTCCTGAGCTTCGTTTGTTCTGCCTCAGCTTCGTTTCTTCCTTTCTACATTTTTTTTCTTCTTTCGTCTTCCTCTGCTTCGTTTCTTCCGTCACTCCCCTTCCCAGTTCATACCTTTTCTTTTTTTAACCTTTCTTTAGTTTTCTTAAACCAGTTTTCTTCTTTTGTCTTCCTCAACTTCATTTCTTCCTCAAACGGTGCGTTTCGCACCTTTTTTTCTTTTTTTTTGGTTTTTGCTGGGCTCGCGAAAAAAAAAAGGAGGAAGAAGACGATTCGATTCGGCGCGAATCGGTCCGGTTCAGCGCGAATCGGCGCTCGTCGAAGCCAAGTCGGCGCGAGTCCGGCGCTCCACGTGGCAGGACGCGGCCTGACGCGGCACGGACGCGCGGTCTGCGGCGTCCCTCCCGCGTCGCCGCGTCCCGTCGAGTCTGACGCGGGTGCGGCTCCTCCAGAGCCGCATCGGTGCTTTCTAAACTGATTTAGGAAATTTTTATATTTAAAATGAAAGTATTGTGAAAATGTTACGGACATAACACTTCGCTTAAACTATTGATCTCCCATTCAATTACTAATAACTTGCCTCAATAAGTAACAATATAAACAAAATGCATCTTCATTTTTTATGATATTTTCCAACTAATTTTTGTATTTTTTAAACTAATTAGAGTTAAATAGACGCAATGCTCCACTAATTTAGAGTTAAATAGATGCAATGCTCCACTAATTTGGGAAACATGGCCAAGAGGTTGACAAGAATCTCTTTGTAAATATGCTTTTCTTATTTCATCTTGATTATTAGGATGAAAGATGAAACATTTTCTCATAGCCTAAGATTTGAACGAATATTGTTCAAGTCAATATGAATTATTCTGAGAATGTGAATCTTGCAATATATGTGATTTCCTTATAAGAAATTTACTTATAGTGCTAGCAAAAGAATAAAGGAAAAACTATAAGTTCATTCAATATATATTCAATTTGGGCATTCAACCATCATATTAACTAGTAAGTTACCCGTGCGATGTATGGATAATATTGTAAAGTTTTATGTAAGATGGTTTCAGAGAATGTTGTATATGTATTACAGCATAATTGTTTGGTACTCTCGGAGTATAGAGAATGGTGCACCCTCCCCTTACATTCTTGGTGGGGTCCACTCATTTAATTTATGGTGGAGTCTACCATGAATGTGAGAGAAGAGAGCACCATTTCTCCATACTCCAGGAGTACCTAAGAATTTTCCAAAAAGCACACCAAAGCTACCTAAATTTTGACCAAAGAATATAGACTAAGAATATCGTTAAAAAAAAAAAAAAAGTATATAGATATATGACCTTTGCTAAGAACTTCTCGTTTAAAACTTGTTTTTGCATGAGAGACGAGTACTACTCCAAAAAAATTATTTTTTCTCGTAAATCTAAATATTATAAAAGAGTAGTTAATCTTACCTCTTCAACCAAGAAAAGGGGCTGCTGAATGGAGGTCTCTAGTTGGCTCTGTTTAACTGTTTCTTGGAAGTTCAAAATTTTTGAAGCAAATATCTCAATTTGATCACATTCATCCACCTCCAATTCTTTCAGCAATGGCCATTCTGAAGTATGCACCCCTCGGCAAAACCACTTGAGTTTTGGCAATTTATGAAGTGCTAGGAGAGTTACTTTAGGGAAAACAAATCTTGCAGCTGCTGCTTCTGCGATTTCTTCCCGTGAAACAATTTCCTCCACTCCACAATCGGTTATCCGAAGATCCTCCAATTGCATGAGACATCTAGCCACAGATGCTGGGAACAAACTTTGCAAACTCTCACATTCCCAAGCACTTACTACTTGTAGATTTGGAAAGCTGAAAATTCCATGAGGGTCCTTATTCCATATCTGCTTCATCTTCGGTAGATGACGCAAATACAATTTTTTCAAAGGAATGACAGTCACGGCATGTGTGTCTCTAACATCGTGCCCTTGAATTTCAAACACTTCTTGTAGTGAACCACAATAAGTTACTTGAAGTGTCTCTAGGCTTTGGAATCTTGTCAGCATATTAGATTCAAAGATGTTCACAAGATTTTCACAGTATTCAACAAATAGAGAATGAAGCTTGAAAAAGGAATCATTAGCTAATTGATTGTGCCATATGATTTTCAAGTTCTCCATGTGGCAGATTTTCAATGTTTCCAAACTAGGGAATGCAACCTGCGAGTCCATCCCATGTGTGTTAATAACATAACTAATAATAGTAACTCACAACATAGAAAATAAGATATATACGAAGTAAAACAAGGGATTACAAAAATAAAATTACCTCTTCATTGAAGAGGGGTTTCACCGAGAATTCATTGTAAGTAATTAGGAAGCAGTTAGTTTCTCAAAAGACTAGATTAGTTAAACTTATGATATTACTTTCTCATTTTTTTTAATCAAATAGCACATTATGATCCTGCCAAATAGCTAGGTTATAAATATGGGTTGCAGCTTACTTTTATTAATTAAATTTTAATGTTTTAATAATAGTATTTGTATCTTACTTTGATTAATTAATTTTTAATGTTTTAATAATAGTATTTGTGCTATAGGTTGAAGATGATAAAGCTAAACACACCTTTTCATTAAGTCTGCAGACAAAAGGCAGTCAGATGCATCGTTTCGTTCAAGTAAATAGCTAATGTATTGGTATTGCTCAAACGGTGTCCTATTGAAGATTCAAGAATCAGTGGGTATTGGCGGGCTTTTCAGTTAGGAAGCTGTGATCAACCAACTCAACAAACTCCACCTTTCATGGATCTAAGCCGTTACCCATGCGATGCATGGATAATATTGTAGTGTTTTATGTAAGATGGTTTTGGAGAATGTTGTATATGTATTACAATATAATTGTTATAGAATTTTATTAGTAATGAGTTTATCATACAAAACAACAATTATAAATTGCTTACACATCCATTATAATTATTCAATTGAAGTGATGATGGAAAAAAAAAAAAACTTTGGAGAAAAATTATAGAATTAAGTTGATATAGAATGTGTCTTTCTCTTTCTCCTTAATACTAAAACAAAATACACATTCCAAACACCCACAGTTAATCTCATCACTTACAAAACCCACAAATCCACAACGTCCAATTTTAACATCAAAATCGTAATCGCCGTTGTCACTCAATATAAAATGCAAATCCTCCTTCCTTGGTCATAGCCAACTCAAACAGGATAGGATTAGATGAAACAACATTGTTAGAGGTTGGTAGGTGTCGCCAAAATATTGAAGTTTGAAGGTAAATGACATCATTTTTCGTCTGTGTGTATTTGACATGGGATGACATAAAGGGCTATAGGTAGGTATATATAAAAGGGTAAAAATGCAAAAAGGTGAAAATAGTGAATTAAAATGCAAAGTGTTTTGTGTGTATGTGTGAGAGATGAAAAATCTTAAAATATTGAACCAAATGATACAAAGAATATTTATTTTTTAATTAGAAAAGTCTTATCTCTTATGTGGCTTAAGAGTATTTCAATTTTCTTCATAGAGTGCGCCTCATGGCAGAACCTCATACTCTCTCGTATGAGGTCTTTGCTTTTATATATATATATATATATATATTGATTATGTTCAATGAAGTATTCAGGGATTACTTTAGTGCATATGCATGTGTACAAAATGTATCACATAAAATCAACAAATTCAACTTAAGACTAAAGCAAGTACTAACATCGTAACTATTTGAAAATGTGCATTTTTTTTAGAAGAAAAAAAAAACTAGCAATTTTAAAAATATTCCCTTGAAAAACACAATTTGTTTGAGCATATATGTCATATGATTTTCAGCTAATTGATCATGCCATATGATTTTCAAGTTTTCCAAGTGAAAGATTCCCAGTGTTTCCAAACTAGGGAATGCAACATGAAAGTCCATACTGTGTGTTATTGACACATCTAATCATAATAACTCACATATTAGAAAATAAGATATATACAAAGTAAAATAGGGGATAATAAAAATAGAATTACCTTTTCATTGAAGAGAGGTTGCATGGCAGTACGGGAGATCTCCTCTGAATTCATCTCCTCTGAACTAACAGGTTTGAATATGAATGACTCCAATTTAGGGCATTGTTCTATCGTCATACCCGTCAAGGATGGAAATCTGATATTGCTTCCTATGCAGAATCTTTTGAGGACGGGAAGATCTTTCAGAAACAGGTCTTTCATTTGAGGGAACAGCACCTTTGGAATGATTTCTTCTTCTCCTAAGTCTTCTGTGAGTTGTATCTCTTCCATTACCTTACAGTCCTCAATGTAAAGATATTTGAGCTGAACCATAAATCTCGCTGTAGAGGAAGACAGCAGGTATTTTAAAGTGCCAGAGCCTTTCACGAACAAGTTACACAAATTGTGAAATCTTGAGTCTGTTTGTAGGTTTGTTAATTTGAAAGAGAAGCTTGCCCGATGTTGGTTCTGCAATATCTCTTCCGAGTGTATATAGGACAATTTCAACGTTTCCAACTTGGGGAATACAACCTGCAACCACAATTAATTACCCATTCAGCAAACTTGTTAAAAGAGACGAAGAAAACGGTGTCGTATATGCCTAATACAACAGGGACCAGACCTCAAATGGTGATGACTGATGAAGTCCAGACTCAAAACGATGCCGTAAAGACTTGGGAGTACTTAAATGATGCCCGCGTTTACTCACTATCATTTTCCTCAAGTTTTTATTTAATTAGACACGTTGCCTAATTCCATCTAGATTAATTAGTTATGAATTCAGTTTCTCATTTTTGGTATGATAGGTAGTCTTATCATAAATTGTTTATGATAGGTAGTCTTATCCTCAATTATTTTAGTGAGGTTGATTCACGCACTCAAACTTATGACCCATTATGGAAGATACTTGTTGTCACACGTGCAAAACTCTAAAAATTAATATTTGGCTAAATTACAACTACAATCTTAAAATTTAGAGGTGCTTAGATTTTACATTTTGAAATTTCAAAATTTGGATTTTACTCTTTGAATTTTTATTTATTTTGCATCAATAGCCACTCCATCCCTATTTTCCGTTAAGTGTCATATAAGTTTATCACTCGTATTTAGTTTTTCTAATAAAATGACATCACGCTATTTTTATTATGCCATCTCATTTTTAATTTTTTTAGACCACAAATAATGTCACATTATTTTATTAGACAAATTAAACATGCATGACAAATTTTTGTGGCACTTAATGGAAAATATGGACAGAAGGGTTACTAATGCAAATGGAATACAATTTTAGGGAATAAAATCCTAATTTTGAAACTTCAGGGTATAAAATCTAAATACTCCCAAACTTTAGGGGTATAGTTTGCAATTTAGCCTTAATATTTCTTAAATCAAGAAGTATAAAATAGTGATTTTTCATTATTATTTGACTAGGTTAATTACATCTTAATTTTTATAAATTAAATTTTTTGAGATCCATAGCCAACCCATAATTTTGAGATTTTATTTATTTATTTATAATATAAGGAAGTGGTGTCCTAACCTTTAGTCGAACTATTCCACTCTCCTACCCATAATATGTCCCAAAAATCTAAATAACTGATTGTTTGGTGGATTGAATCTAGAACCCTCTTTGTATACGTCACAGCTCACACCAACGTGCCCACCACATGGATATTTTCATTTTTTATTTTTTGAGAAACCACGTGGAAATTTTCATGATGGTTCAAAAATTTTGAAATTAAAGTTTTTTTTAATGTTTGATTTTGGTTGTTGTAATAATATTATAGTATAATAATACTATTTGTGCTATAAGCTTTTATTACAAGAACATCTTATTAAAATTGGGAAAATTGCACTGGGAGGTTACTAAAATTACATTCCTAAAAAAAAAAAAAAAATAATAAAATTACACTAACTTTCCATATTGTTTTGGACTGTACAAACCTTACTTTCCTTCTTCCAAAATAAACTACACTTTCTCCCTTAAACATTGTTAAAAGTCAGTAACGAAAGATGATTTATTTAGGATTTGTGACAAATTTAGCATTTCGTTTAAGTCACGTATACATAAACTATTGGAGATAGACGGAAGGACGTAAGGTAGAACATTTTGAAAAATTTAGGAATGAAAAAGAAATTTTTTGAAGTTCAGAGTCGAAAAACAAACCTTTGATAAAATATAGGGACAAAAATAATATTTTACCCAATAATTTTCAACTATATATAAGGCGATAACCTCACTTGAGGCACTTGTCTCTCTCACGTGTCCAAGGATTGTTTGACCCGGAGAAACGTCATTGTTTGTCACAAGCAACCACTAGTGTGTTACTTCCTATGCACTTCAATTAACGGTAGATAAATGACTATCAATATCTTACCGGTATTGATGGTTCATGATTTATATTGCTATGGAAGATGTAAAGAATTTAACCACTGCTATGTGGAAAAAAGAAGCATATGCTCCAAAATACTAAATTGGTTGCTTTGCACGGACAAATTGGACAAGCAATCTAAGTGGGTGTGTGCCACATATTTGGGATCATTATATGCAAATCTAAACTTTAATATACCTGTTCCTGTAGGATTGGCATGTGAAAATCCAGCTCGCATTCGGGAATGATTTCTCCAGCTTCATTTATGACTGACTTTTGTCTGATTAAAAAGCTCACGAGTTTTGGAAGCTGATGGAGTTCTAAGTGACGCAATTGAGGGAACAAGATCATCTCTGTGTCTTCTATTTCGCCCTCTTTTTTTATGATTATTGCACCCATTATGCTGCATTCTTGTATCGCCAATTCTTGAAGTTGTGGAAGGCCCTTGGCTATGGTTGACGAGAAGATAAATTTTAGTTTCTCACAATGTTCCACTTTCATAATGCTTAAGTTACGGAAGGATGCCGAGGGAATTTGGCCATGACATATTTCTTCCAAGTTGATCATGTTTTTGAGAGAAAGCATCTCCAAGACAGGAAAGACAACATCAGAGATAACCATCCCTCTTGAGTTGATGATGTACTTGATCTCGGCATTGTTTTGGACATGGAGATGCTTCAGTTGTTGGAAGCCTGTCATATCTAATTCATGTATGACGCTCTTAACACCCTTTAACTCATCCAAACACAGATTTTCAATACCATTCAACAACATTTTGATCCCCCTCTCCGAATGAAAGCTTGAATTCAACTTGAGTTTTAGTGCTCTTGAGTGTTCAGGCCAATCAGACCAATCCCACACATCTCCTACAAATATTTTGTATCTTTGCAACTTTTCGAACAACAGATCTTTTGGCAACGTGTTGGCATCTGGAATGTCCACCTCTAAAGTAGTCAACCGTGACAAATGCTTTAGCTCTGCAAGGCTAGCTCTTTCATTGTTGAGTCCTTCAACGTCCCACTGAGTGAAGCTATCGCCGACATACAGCTCTTCTAATTGTATCAAACATGATAGGACATTTGGTGGAATCACTTTAAGTTTGGTACAATGGCTCAAATCCAAAATCTGTAAATGAGTCAAAAGCCCTGTTTCTCTCGGCAACTGTTCAACATTGGATTGACGAAGGCTAAGAATTTTTAAATTTCTCAGCTCTCCAATCATAACTAAGTCTTCCAACACACACTGATCCGAACACAATGTTTCCAAACTAGGGAATGCAACCTGCAAGTCCGTTCCATGTGTGTTGATAACATAACTAATCATAGTAACTCACATAATAGAAAATAAGATATATACGAAGTAAAACAGGGGATTATAAAAATAGAATTATCTCTTTATTGAAGAGAGGTTGCATAGAGAATTCATTGTCAGTAATTAGGAAACACAATAAATTCTCCCTTACGACTAGATTAGTTAAACTTTTGATATCAGTTTCTCATTTTCTTTATCAAAAAAAAAAAAAAATTTCTAATTTCTGATTGCTCTGTTTACTACATAAAGAAACAGAGCCTCTCATTGCAACATATACTCACATTTTCTTCTTCAATAAAGATCACAGCAATTCTATTTATAGAGACAGAATTTTTGACAAACCAAAACATTGCATAAGCTAGGTACCAATATTATTGCTATTTCATTTGAGGCAACTTGGCAAGCAATGTGAGGAAAGAGCCATCAAAAGATAAATTCATTACAATAGCACATTATGATCCTGCCAAATAGCTAGGTTATAAATACGGGTTGCATCTTACTTTTATTAATTAATTTTTAATGTTTTTATAATACTATTTGTGCTATAAGCTTTTATTACAATAAGATTTTATTAAAACATGGTATACATATACATATTTTTTTATCACAAAAATATCAGAAGGGTTATGTCCACAACATATTCACGCCAAATCATAGGTGATAAGTTGCTATTGGGTCTCATTTGAATCTATAACTTAATTTTTTTTTTTTTTTTGCCTAGTTATAACAACCAAAAACATTTAGAATTTGTAGTGAAAATATTATGTATGTAGCATTTTTCTAAAAATATACATAATTTAATCAAATTATTAAAAAAATAAATGTAATTAAATGAATAATATACATAATTTATGTTATACCATTAGTCTCTTACCTCTTCAACCAAGAAAAGTGGTTGTTGAATGGATGTCTCTAGTTGAATCTGTACATCTTGTTCTTGAATTCTATAATTTTTTGAAGCAAATATCTTAATTTCATTAGATCCAGAAACCTCCAAGGTTTCCAATAACGGCCATTCCGAAGTATGCACCCCTCGGTAAAACCACTTGAGCATTGACAACTTTCGAAGCATCAAGCGAGTCAATTTTGGGAACACAAATCTCGCAACTTCTTTTGCACCTTCTTCTTGTTCAATAATTTCCTTAATCCCACATTCGACTATTCGAAGATCTTCCAATTGCAGGAGACATCTAGCCACTGAGGTTGGAAACAAACACTTCAAACTCTCACACTCCCAAACTTCTATTTCTTGTAGATTTGGAAAGGAGAACATTCCTTGGGGGTCCTTATTCCATACACGCTTCAACTTCGGTAGACGACGCATAAATAATTTTTTCAACCGAGTGATTGTTATTGCACGTGTTTCCATAACTTCCTGCCCTTGTAGTTCAAATATTTCTTCTAGCGAATCAGAACCGTGAACTACAAGGTACTCCAAACTCTGGAATCTTGACAGCATATTAACTTGGAAGATTTTCATAAGACTTTCACAGAATTGAACCGTCATGGACTTAAGCTTTGTAAAAGAGCCAGGGGCAAATTTGTTATGCCATATAATTTTTAGGTTAGGCATATGGGAGATCATCAATGTCTCCAAATTGGGGAATGCAACCTACAAGACCCATACCATGAGTTCTTGATATAGGAAACAATCATACACGTAATGCAAGACAAGATATAAACTAAATAAAGATACCAATGAATTCTATGTTTAGATGAAAAATGTATTTATGGTTTTCAGTAGTGGCTTTAGGAAATTTTTTCAGGTGGTTATTAAAAAACTTATATTAAAAAAAATTTAATTAAAATAAAATACTTGAATACAGACATATATATATATGTGTGTGTGTGTCTATATATTTTAAATTCAAATTTGGGCAAATTTGTAAATGAGCCATGGGCAAATTGGGGAATGCAACCTGCATGACCCATACCATGAGTTCTTGATATAGGAAACAATCATAAACGTAATGCAAGACAATATATAAACTAAATAAAGATACCAATGAATTTTTTGTGTAGATGAAAAATGTATTTATGGTTTTAAGTGGCGGCTCTTGAAAATTTTTTTCAGGTGGCTATAAAAAGACTTAAATTAAAAAAAGAAATTAGTAAAAAAAAATTTTGAATATATCAACATCACTAAATATATATATATATATATATATTTTTTTTTTAAATCGTTGTTTGATATCTTCCTTATCAATACTATCAGCTACATTTTTTTTAATATACACAACTAAGCAATCATTAAACTATGAGAAATGCTATGTCCACAACACATTCACAATAAATACTAAGTTGTAGGTTGTTGTTGGTTGTTATGGGTGGGTAAAAACGTAATTTAAGTTGTGAAATTATTGTGAAAATGTTGTGGACGTAGCACTTCTCTTAAACTATTGACATCCCATTCAATTACTAATAACAACCTAACATTTAGCATTCGTTGTGAAAACATTATGTACATAGCATTTTTCTAAAAATATACATAATTTAATCAAATTATTATAAAATAAATGTAATTAAATGCATAATAAATTTCAAATTTGGGACCAGTTTTTCTTTTTTGAGAGGGATCAGTTATAAATTATGTTATGAGAAATGCTATGTCTACAACATTTCTACAACATTTCCTAAGTGGCAGGTTGTTATTGGTTGTTATTGTTGGGGCAAAAAAGTAATCTTAGTGTTAGTTTCAAATTTGAACCAATAACAACTAACCACCTGTGATTTGTTGTAAAAATGTTGAACATTCATTGACTGAAGCTTCGTATAAGAGCCAGGGGCGAATTTGTCATGCCATATAATTTCAAGGTTAGGCATATGGGAGATTAACAATGACTCCAAATTGGGGAATGCAACCTGCAGGACCCATACCTTGAGTTTTTGATAAAACTAATGAAAGACGCCAATGAATTCTATGTTTAGATAAAAAGGGTATTTATGGTTTTGAATACAAATTTTTGTGAATATGGTCCCAACATGTTAAAGGAATTTATCTAGATGAAAAAAAAAAAAAGAAAACGAAGACTTGAACAAAACTTAAAGAGTAATGAAAAATGTCACGAATCCTATAAACGATGTCAATGTATATAGGCCTGTAAGATGAAAATATGGTGGTTTGGAATTAAAGACAATATTAAAATACGTTTCTCAAAAAAAAAAAAAAGATTCTCATTTTTTATTGCTCTGTTTACTACATAAAGAAACAGAGCCTCTCATTGTAACATATACTCACATTTTCTTCTTCAATAAAGATCACAGCAAATCTACTTAAAGAGACAGCATTTTTGACAAACCTAAAGTTTCATTTGAGGCAACTTGGCAAGCAATGTGAGAAAGGAGCCATCTAAAGATAAATTCGTTACAATAGCACATTATGATCCAGCCAAATAGCTAGGTTATAAATACGGGTTGCATCTTACTTTTATTCATTAATTTTTAATGTTTTAATAATACTATTTGTGCTATATGTTGAAGATGATAAAGCTAAACACACCTATTCATTAAGTCTGCAGACAAAAGGCAGTCAGACGCATCGTTTCATTCAAGTAAATAGCTAATGTATTGGTATTGCTCTAACGGTGTCCTATTGAAGATTCAAGAATCAGTTGGTATTGGCGGGCTTTTCAGGTAGGAAGCTGTGATCAACCAACTCAACAAATTCCACCTTTCATGGATCTAATCCGTAATTCCAAGGGTTCTGTTTTATTCAGTTAGGGAGATTTACTTGTATAAATACTGTATCTAGCACCAGAATGTAATTAAGCAAGATTAAATACAATTTCTCTTTGATATCTCTCTCTCTCTCCCTTTTCTTCTCTCTCTTTCACCCTTTTCTTCTCTCTCTGCAATTGTTTGTTGTTCTTCAATCTAGCTAAACACTGTTAGATTCTCTCTTTAGAATTTCATTGTTTTGGACTGTACAAACCTTACTTTCCTTCTTCCAAAATAAACTACACTTTCTTCCTTAAACATTGTTAAAAGTCAGTAAGGAAAGATGATTTATTTAGGATTTATGACAAATCTAGCTTCTTTTGTTTACCACCCAGTTGTTCTTCTCCTTGGCACAGTACACCTTCCTCTCCATATAGCTCTACGGGAAATTTATCAAATATTTTTTACACTGTTTATTCAAATCTGTCCCAAAACAGCCTCTAACTACCCACCTACTTGTTCAGCCATAGCATAAGCATATATGTTAATTAGAGACCCGAATAAATTTCAATACCACATGCGTGGGTAAGTGTGATTCCAATTTTTGAATTCCTATAATCATCAAGTAACAATCACCTAATACTCAAGAAAAACCCAAGTATCTAATTCACCAAATCGTCAAAGCTTGTAAACCTGATATGCCAATGGTTGAACCAACCTGATTTCCCCCTCTTTGTTTAATCAACCACCAGCTTTGGAATCACATCTATCTACACATCAAACTCACTCAAAAACCTCTAGAAATCCGCCACCATCCACCAAACCCACATCATACAACCAAAGCTCACACCTCAATCCTCGAGGGTGGGAAAATCAAAATCAAAGAAAAGGGAAAGATAAAAAGGGGGGGGGGGGGGGTTTCAATGTAAGGATTAGAGAGAGAGAGAGAGAGAGAGAGAGAGAGGGACTAGATTTCAGTCACAACCTCACAAGGGAAGATAAAAGTAACTAGAAGATGTGTTTTCGAGGTAAATGATAATTTCAATTAGAAAGTCATGGTAAAAAATATAAATTTATTAATTTCTGGATAGTGACTTTTAAGTTTTAATGGTGTTAAGCTAACAAGATTTGAATTAGGTGCAATTTCCCCCTCATCACTCATAAAATATTTTTACCACCTTTACTTTTTTATCTTTTCTTTTTTTACTTTTTAAATTTTATAACTTTTTTTATTCAATAGTTAAGATTTGGAAGTTTCTTCTCAGCAGTTGAGAGTTATTGCACCTAATCTCAATTCTGAGAGATAATAGTCTATTTTGAAGAGCATTCATATTAGTTCGTGCAAAAATTTCTTTTTATTTTAGGATAAGAAACTACTTTTTCTATTTTACATTCTAACTTTTCAAAACAACCCACATCAAATTATTTATTTTACACTAAATCTCATTAAATTATCAATTTTCTTGATTTTTTAATTATTTATATTTCTTCACACACAACAATCATTATCCTCTCTCTTCTTTCATCCTCAAGTTACACAAAAAATACAAAATTAATAATGATAGTGTAAATTTATACTGTTATTGTAGCGACTATGTATTTTTACACAACTTTACATGGTCTAAGATGGGTGAAGGTTGGACTTATTTGGATAAAATGTGGTTTTCTTTCTATTATACTAGCATTGATGCGAGTGCTCAAGGAAGGTTTATATACAATTCAAAATAATGAAAGAAGTCAATGAAATTTAGTAAACTTCAGATTAGGTTAGAGTAATTTTTTCCATTAAAACGGATTTGGCTATCTACATAAAAGCTAATAGGTGAGACCATACCCAATAGTCATTTAAAGTCTCATTAAAAATTTTAATTAGATAATAGGGGCAATTAAAATAAGTTTTAAAATTTTCAATATTTTTTTTTTTTTTGAGAAATAATTATAACATGCTGCTAACCCCGCAGCTGGAACCCTTTCCCCCTGGACCCCCAAACATTTTGTGTATGGAAAGATGTCAATTTAGCTACACGGCATCTGGCAAATTTTCAATATTTAAGTGTTCATTTGGTAACCTCTTATTTTTAGGTAGCTTATTATCGTAGTGTTTATAATATATATATATATATAGTTTTCAGTAAATTTTAAGTTAAATGTGTGACAAAAAACCAAAAAGTAAACTCATTTTTTGAAAAATTAAAAGTTAGATTACTTATTTTAAAAAAAAAGTTTAAAAAAATTAGACAAAAAGAAAAAGTCAAACTGACTCTAAATTTAGTTCCATAAATTTGGACACAAATAATTTTCAATAACCTCACTTGAGGCACTTGTCTCTCTCACGTGTCCGAGGATTGTTTGACCAGGAGAAAGGTCGTGTGTTTATCACAAGCACCCACTAGTTTGTTACTTCCTATACACTTCAATTAACAGTAGATAAATGACTATCAATATTTTACCGGTATTAATGGTTCATGATTTATATTGCTATGGAAGGTGTAAAGAATTTAACCACTGCTATGTGGAAAAAATTAACAGTATATGATTTCAGTTAATTGATCATGCTATATGATTTTTAAGTTTCCCAAGTGCAAGATTCTCAATGTTTCCAAACTTGGGAACGCAACCTGCAAGTCCATCCTGTGTGTGCTATTGACATATCTAATCATAATAACTCACATATTAGAAAATAAGATCTATACAAAGTAGATAATAAAAATAGAATTACCTTTTCATTGAAGAGAGGTTGCATGACAGTACGGGAGATCTCCTCTGAATTCATCTCCTCTGAACTAACAGGTTTGAATATGAATGACTCCAATTTAGGGCATTGTCCTATCCCCATATCCTTCAATGATGGAAATATGATATTGCTTCCTATGCAGAATCTTTTGAGGACGGGAAGATCTTTTAGAATCAGGAGTTCCAGTTGAGGGAACAACACCTTTGGAATGATTTCTTCTTCTCCTAAGTCTTCTGTGAGTAGTACCTCTTCCATTACCTTACAGTCCTCAATGACAAGATATTTGAGCTGATCCATCAATGTCGTTGTAGAAGAAGACAATAGGTATTTTAAATTGCCAGAGCCTTTCACCTTCAAGTTACGCAAATTTTGAAATCTCGGGTCTGTTAATCTGAAAGAGGAGGTTGCCCGATGTTGGTTGTGAAGTAGTATCTCTTCAGAGTGTATAGAGGACAGTTCCAACGTTTCCAAGTTGGGGAACACAACCTGCAACAACAATTAATTATCTACTTCAGCAAACTTGTTAAAAGAAATGAAGAAAGCGGTGTCGTATTTGCCTAATACAACAAGGCCCAGACCTCAAACGGTGATGAAGTCCAGACTCAAAACGATGTCGTAAAACTTTGGAGTACTTTTTTTTTTTTTTTGAGGAGTTTTAACTTAAGTGACGCACGCGTGATCATTTTTTTTCATTTAGCTCAAGTTATTTGATTAGACACGTGTTCTAATTCAATTGGTTAAAGTAATTAGGAAGTAGTTAATTCTCTCAAATGGCTAGATTAGTTAGACTTATGAAGGAATAGAGCCTCTGCAACAACAGTTAATTCACTAAAGCATTTTTGGTCACTCTGTTTTCTATACCAAGGAACAGAGCCTCTCATTGTCTTATCAAAAAAAAAAAAAAGCCTCTCATTGTAATTACATATACTCTCACAGAAATCCTATTTATAGTGAGGGAGCATTTTTAATAAACCTAAACCAAATTTTTTATTTGAACATAGTGGCATGACAACTTGGCAAGCAATGAGAGGGAAGAGTCATCAAAAGATAAATTCATTATAAAAGCACATTATGATCCTGTCACATATCTACATTTTTTTTTTTTTTGGAGTGAGAGAGGGGATTCTAAAAATGGAGTTTCTTAAAACATGAAAGAATAATGATTTTTTTAACTAACTAGGTTATAAATACAGGATACTCATTATTATTATTATTATTATAGATACTTTTATTATTTTAATTTTTTAATAATATTATTTGTGTTATAAGCTTTTATTCCAAGAAGATTTTATTAAAACTGATATACACAAAACTAATACGTGGGACCATACTCAATACAGTTTTTTTTTTTTTTTTTTAAATACGCAAGAAGTTGAAAGCAAAATTTAAATAAAAATCCTTTGTCTTACTTAATGTTATATTTTATATATTGTTTTAAAAACCGGACTGGCCCAACCAGTTGAACTAGGAATTGGACTCAAAATAGGTTTGGGTAAAAATCGAAAACCAATAGGAAAAAATCAGGAAGGAGTCCCTTTTTCAGTTCTCACAGTTTCAGTTTTTAAAACCATGACTTTATGTTCTAAATGAGGGAGGGGCATTAAAGTCTTTTTATTTTCGATATATTTGCAATTGGCAAAGGAGGAACGTGAACTCCTCGGCGTCTTTCTTGAAAACATAAGAGACTATGAAATTAAGCTATAGGGCTCTTGAAGATTTGTATTCCCAGATTTGCAAACAATTAACACTGAAACTCAATAGTCATTTAAAGTCTCAATATAATTTTTAATATTGCATAATTAGGGTGATCAACTAAGTGTGACCATGTTTTCATCAATTAATAAAGTCCTAATAAAGATGCAACATTTAAATTTAGCTTCACAAAAATTATGAGAAAAAATCAGCTTCATAAAGTAGGACACAAGTTATTAATTGTGTGACATACGTAGCCTTTCTTACCCAACTAATATTCTTTAGCTATAAGCCTGTAGCCTCACTTGAGGCACATGTCTCTCTCACATGTCCATGAATTATTTACGCGTGAGAAAGGATATGTGTGTCACAAGTGCCCACTAATATGTTACTTCCCACTTATTTATTTTTTCTCTTTTTTTATTCAATAATTAAGATTGAAAATTTCTTTTTAATCTCAATCTCAGCCAATGAGAGTTATTGCACTTGATCTCAAACTTGGGAGATGATAGTTTACTTTTGAAAAGCATTTGTATCAGTTCCTGCAAAAAAAAAATTTATATATCTATACTATTTATAAGAAGATTCCTCTCTTTGGACTGAACTTTTATGTGATTCAGAAATATCCCTAAACCTTACTTTTAACATGAAAAAAACTTAAGGACAACCTGGTAAAAATATAACTCCAACTCTACTTAAAATGCATACAAAATAGGGCACTATCCTACTAATCCATGTCTTCAAAACAAACTTATTCATAAATTAAAATTAGAAAAAAACTTCTCAATCCACTTTGATATTTCGCTCAAGACCACATTCCAACTTTTTTTTTTTTTTTTTTTACTTTATCAAGAGGGTTTTTTTGGAAAATAATTATAAAACCCAAACAATATTATTAGTTAGGCAACGTTTCAAACATATTACATTTCTAACAATTCGACTTCAGAGGAGTCGATTTTACTGTTCATATCTATTTTTTGGCAGTAAAATAAATGAAGAAATCGAGTCAATTGTAGTGATTTTTTATACATAAAAATCGACTTCAGAGGAGTCGAGTTTAATACAAACAAAACGACTCCAGAGGAGTCGCTTTCTTTGTATTGAAGACGACTTCACTGAAGTCGATTTACCAAAAACCAACAACGCCAACGCTTCTTCGTTCTTCGTTCTGTTACCCAGGCAACACCGACGAACCAGGATTCTGACCGACGAACCCAGGCAACACCGACGCCTGGGTTTCTCGCCGACGAAGACCTTACCACCGAAGAACGAAGAACGAACGAAGACCAGCAACACTGATTCTGACCGACGAACCCAGGCAACACCGACGCCTGGGTTTCTCGCCGACGAACATGGCCGAAGAACGAAGAACGAACCCAGCAACACCGATTCTGACCGACGAACCCCAACACGGAAGGAACCCAGGCGCCGATTCACCAAACCCCGACGAACGCACGCTCGGATCGGATCAGTGGAGGAGAAGCACACGTTCGTCGGCGCCTGCGTTCTTTTTGCTCGTCGGCGCCTGCGTCCTTTTGCTCGTCGTCGGAACTGTGTGACGGCATGGGAACTGAAGAGCTGTGGAGTTGGTGATGCGGTGTTCTTGGTTTTTGGCAAATCGACTTCAGTGGAGTCGTCTTCAATACAAAGAAAGCGACTCCACTGAAGTCGTTTTGTTTGTGTTGAAGTCGACTCCTCTGAAGTCGATTTTTATGTATAAAAAATGACTACAATTGACTCGATTTCTTCATTTATTTTACTCCCAAAAAATAGATATGAACAGTAAAATCGACTCCTCTGAAGTCGAATTGTTAGAAATGTAATATGTTTGAAACGTTGCCTAACTAATAATATTGTTTGGGTTTTATAATTATTTTCCAAAAAAATCCTTACCAAGACTCACTGGTTTCTTTTATTTAACTTTTTTTTTTTAATTTCCATTTTCATTAATTCTTAATCTCACATACACTAGACCAAAAAAAAAGAAAAAGAGAATGAGGCTAGTTTTAGAATAATAACCTACTTTTTTCTATTATATTTATATATACCCATTTTTCAAAATACCCCATATTAAATTCATCTATTTTATTCTACATTTCATTAAATTATCAATTTTCTTGATATTTTTTTAATTTTTTCTCTTTCTTTACACACAACAACCACCATTATCTCTCTCTTTTCATCCTCGAGTTATGTAAAGAAAGAATAAAAATTAAATATAAAATGAATAATATTAATGTAAATTTATATGGTTACTGTATCAATTATGTATTTTTACATAACTTTCCATGACTTGATGTGGGTGAATTCTAGACTAAGTTGGCTAAAATGTTGTAGTTTTTCTATTATATAAATTATGAATATTGATGTGAGTGCTCAGGAAAGGTTTATGTACAATTCTTTTTTGAGGGAGGTTTATGTACAATTCAAAACAGTCAAGAAGTAAATGTAATTTTAGTACACCTGGTTAGTGTAATTTTTTCCATTAAAACTGATTTGGCTATATAGCTAATAGGTGAGATCATACCCAATACATTAGTCATTTAACATCCAAACTCAATAGTTATTTAAAGTCTCGTTAAAATATTTAATTAATTAATAATAGGGGTGATTAAAATAAGTGCGGCCTTATTTTCTTCAATTAATTACATTCAAGTCTTAAAATTTGCAGTATTTAAGTGCCTGGTAATCTCTTATTTTCAGTAACTTTATTTTCATAGTGTTTATAAATAAAAAATACATATAGTTTTTAGAAACTTTTACGTTAAATATGTGACAAAAAATGAAAAAAGTAGATTTATTTTCTGAAAAACTAAAGGACAAAGTTTAACTACAAAATTGATTTTAGCATAAGGCTATAACTTTACTCAATAAAATAAACATTACTACATATTTTGAAAATCTAACAATTGAATTGCATGTTCTTTGCACTCTTAATACACATGTTAAATTTTGCGTCAATCGGATGTTATTTACTATATGATCTATAAGCTTATATTTTATACATAATTTTAAATTACAAAAACTTGCAATTTAAACAGTTTATTGATGAAATAGCTATTGATCTTTAATTTTCTAAAAAATTTGCAACCATGGAGGATATAAGATGAAGATGTAATCCAACGGTGGATTTGACAAAATTCAAATCTAATAAAAAGATATTAAGTAAGGTTGTAGCTTAAAGTTACAACCAATTTTGTAACTAAATTTTGTCCAAAACTAAAAGTTAGATTATTTAAAAAAAAGAAAGTTAAAAAAAAAGTAGACAAAAAGCAAAAGTTTTTAAAAAATAAGAAAAAGCCAAACGGACTCCAAATTTAGATTCATAAATTAGGACACAAATAATTTTCAACTACATATAAGGCTATAACCTCACTTGAGGCACATGTCTCTCTCACATGTCCAAGGATTGTTTGCCCAGGAGAAAGGTCATGTGACTGTCACAAGCACCCAATAGTGTGTTACCTCCTATACACTTCAATTAACAGTAGATAAATGACTGTCAATATTTTACTGGGGTATTAATGGTTCATGATTTATATTGCTATGGAAGGTGTAAAGAATTTAACCACTGCTATGTAGAAAAAAGAAGCATATACTCCAAAATACTAAATTGGTTGCTTTCCACGGACAAATTGGACAAGCAATCTATGTGAGTGTGTGCCACATCTTTGGGATCATTATATGCAAATCTAAACTTTAATATACCTGTTCCTGTAGGATTGGCCTGTGAAAATCCAGCTCGCATTCGGGAATGATTTCTCCAGCATCATTTTTGACTGACTTTTGTGTGTTTAAAAAGCTCACGAGTTTTGGAAGCTGATGGAGTTCTAACTGACGCAATTGAGGGAACAAGATCATATCTCTGTCTTCTATTTCGCCCTCTTCTTTTATGATTATTGCACCCATTATGCTGCATTCTTGTATCACCAATTTTTGAAGTTGTGGAAGGCCCTTGGCTATGGTTGACGAGAAGATAAATTTTAGTTTCTCACAATTTTCCACTTTCATAATGCTTAAGTTACGGAAGGATGCCGAGGGAATTTGGCCATGACATATTTCTTCCAAGTTGATCATGTTTTTGAGAGAAAGTATCTCCAAGACTGGAAAGACAACATTAGACATAACCATCCCTCTCGAGTTGATGATGTACTTGATCTCGACATTGTTTTGGACATAGAGATGCTTCAGTTGTTGGAAGCCTGTCATATCTAATTCATATATGACGCTCTTAACACCCTTTAACTCATCCAAGCACAGATATTCAATACCATTCAACAGCATTTTGATCCCCCTCTCCAAATGAAAGCTTGTGCTCAACTTGAGTTTTAATGCTCTTGAGTGTTCATGGTTATCAGACCAATCCCTCACATCTCCGACAAATATTTTGTACCTTTTCAACTTCTCAAATAACAGATCTTTTGGCAACATGTTGGCATCTGGAATGTGTACTTCTAAAGTAGTCAACTGTGACAAATGCTTTAGCTCTGCAAGGCTAGCTCTTTCATTGTTGAGTCCTTCAACCTCCCATTGAGTGAAGCTATTGCTAACATATAGCTCCTCTAATTGTATCATGCCTGATAGGATGTTGGCTGGAATCGCTTCAAGTTTGGTATAAGTCAAATCCAACATCCGCAAATGAGTCAAAAGCCCTATTTCTCTTGGCAATTGTTTAATTTCAGAGTAAACTAGGCTAAGAATTTCTAAAAGTTTCAGCTCTCCAATCATAGCTATGTCTTCCAACACACACTGATCCAAACGCAATGCTTTCAGGTTTATGAGGAGATTAATTGAGGAAGGAAGTGATGAAAGTCTCATTTTAGTCAAATCTAAAACTTTGAGTTCCCTCTTTCCTTCACAAAAAGTTTCAGAAATTTCTAAAGGGCAATCTTTGCCATGCACAAAAAAGAATTTCAATTTTGGGCATTCCAACGCATCAGGAAGTTGTTTGATACCCATATCATGAACAAAGATGTGTGTGTACGTTTTCATTTTCTCCTCACTTGGCCATGTTATTGGACCATCACCTCTCATCAGTAATACATTCTCAGCCTGGGATGCAATGAATATTGCAGCATCAATGACAAGGTCATGCATAAGGACATAATCACGAGTAAAATCAAGCAATAAACCAGAGTCTTTAAGATCATGTGCTAGAGCATCCATTCTAATTCTTGCTTCTTCTAACGTATTTGTGCAATGAAATAATTTCAGCCCAAAACAAGATTTTAACAAACATTTATACGACATTCTAGGATACATTTGATGACCGCAAAACAAAAAGAAAGATCGAACCTCTGGATTTTCAAGATGATTGTAACTCAACTGTATTGCTGAATATATAACTTTTTGCATTTTTGTGCAATTAATAGAGGAGGGCTGTCTTAGTTGCTGCAGGGCGTTCTTCCATTGAGAATCACTCTTGTTTTTTAATGCGTTTGCAACTGTTACTAGTGCGAGAGGTAGGCCTGCACACTCTTTAGATACCTCGATTGCTATTAATCGCAAATTTTGGTCTTTGAGAGAATCACCCACCAACTTCTCGAATAAACACCATGCTTCTTTTGGTGGTAAAACTTCAAGCCCAAAATCCTTTTGGACGCTCATCTCAGAAAATATGTCTCTTTCCCTAGATGTTATCACTACTTTGCATCCCTCACAAGGAATTCCTATTTCATTCAGATCAAGTTTCTCCCATATATCATCTAGGATAACAAGTATCTTTTTAGCCTCGTGTTTTGTTAATCTTGTCCGTAGAAGACTTGCTCTTCCGCTTAAAGTTTCCTTCTTGTCATCAAGTTTTAGCCCTAGTTCATCTGCGATTTCTCCTTGAATTCGTTTCTTACCAGAGTAGTCTACTCTGTGTGTCACAGTTGCTATAGCCACTTCATCGAATAATTTTTTTTTCTTGACCTGACTAGCAAGTTCTCTTACTAGTGTAGTCTTTCCAACACCAGCCATGCCCCACACCCCAATCTTGTTGATATTAGCATCCTGTAGCGACTCCATAAGCTCCTTCATAGTTGACATTCTTGACTCAAACGTCACCCAATCCATATTTGTTGTGGTCACTAACCCCTGTGAAGTAGGACGGTAGGAAACTTTGTCAAATTTGTCTTTTTTCAGGAGTGCATCAATCTCTTGCATTATGTTCTTTGCTTTCTTACTGTGCTTATGCCTTAGCTTCACATTTGGACATGCCATTTGGGAACCGCTCATATTTGCTTTATCTTCATTGTCAAGAACTTCCTTGGCTTTTCCCAAAATATCATCCACATTTGTCAACCACAATTTAACATCAGGTACAATTTCTTCAACGTTGTTTTCAGCTTCATTAACAAGATGTTGCACCCTATCTCTTGCAGCCTCCAAATCCTTTACCTGATTCTTCATGTTCTTAATGTTATTGTTGTACTGAAACGAATGACATAGCCACTGTCCTACTGGTTGAACCATGTATTCAACGATTTTTGCAGCAATTGAAATTAGAATCTCCATTCCCCGTTTTGATTTCTGCAATCATACACACAAATTCGGAAATGGATTTGATTAGGTATGTTCAATACTGTTAACAAAATACGCACGAATTTCCTTTTCATTGTGCTTAGAAGCATTCCTGTCAAACACAAGTCAAAGCAAGAAAATTGATTACTTCCAAAAAAAAAGAAGGGTCACCCGAGAAGGAAGTTTGGGCGTTTATTGAAGGCTTAAAGCACATCCGTTTGCAGATCTCTGGCGAACTGAAATGGGTTTCTAGAAAATTTTTTGCTACCCACTGCACTTCGTCTTCACCTTTGAACCTTCATCCACCGGTGAGATACTGTCAAACATTCAGCTCGCCATCATCGCATCGTAGCTTCTTCAGTTTTTCTCTCCCTCGCTGTCTCTCTTTCAGAATAGTCAATAATAAAATTGTTTCTTCCTAAATTTCTTTAAGCTTTATTTTCTATTTAAACCAAAGTTATTTAATGGGCGGAAAAACCGACGTTGGTTGTCTGCCACGCTGCTTTTTTTTTTTTTTTTTATTAACTTATGCTCATATATTAGGAAATTTTTTTTGATATAAATGTATTTTTAGTTCTTACATTTTCATTTTACCACTTTTAGTCCCTAAACCAATTAATGTGTGACATTTAAGTCCTTACCGTCACCCAACTAACAGAAAAAACTGACATGGCTAACGGCACATTAAAATAATAATTAAAAATCTATTTTGATATTAAAAAATGCCACATTAGCATCTAAATTAAAAAAAAATTATTAATTTTAGCTAAATGAAAAAAATTAAAAACAAAAAATCACATGAATTAAGAACTAAGAGTGTCTTGAATAAGAATAACAAGAATACAAACTCATATAGAAGAACACAAATCCAGAAATTTAAAAAAAAAAAAAAAAAACAAACAAACAAACAACAACAACAATCAACCATTCAAGACCGAATTCTCCACCAAATCACTAATCCACATGATTTTCACAAATCAAACCCATAAACCCAGTATACAAACCAATCTCTAACAAATCCATAAACCTATATTTTCTTAGGAAACAAACACAAAATAAACCCAAAAAATTTAGTCTTGGATCTGGGTTTGTTGTTTGAATTGTGTTAGGGCTCTGCAACTGAAATAGCAAATTTAGCCCAAGTCCAAGTCTATGGTTGAGGCGTTGAGCCATACAAGCATGTACAACCAATTAAAAAAGGCGTAAATGCACTTTTAGTCCCTACATTTTGACCTTTTTCTCATTTTAGTCACTACATTTTACTTTTACCACTTTTAGTCCCTAAACCAATTAACGCCCTTCATTTAAGTCATTGAAGCTAACTTCCGTCACTAATCTAACGGGAACACTGACGGATGAATAAAATAATAATAAAATTTAAAAAGAAAAGAAAAGATTTTTAATTAATTTTGTTTCTCTTTTTTTTGGGAAGAACATGAAGAACATGTTCATGTTCTTTGTGTTCTTCCCTATAATCAATCTCCAGCAACAACATCAAAAACAACATCAAACCCCACAACAACATCAAAAACAACATCAATCCCAACAACAACATCAAACCTAGAATCAAACAGCAAACCCAGCAACGACATCCAACACCACCACCACTGCCACCACCACCTAAAATCCAACAACACCACCGCCACCACTGCCAAATCCATACCCACAAACCCAAACCCACACAACCCAGCCACCGATTCCCACAACCCAGCCACCGATTTCCATAACCCAACCACCGATTCATCGATTCCACAGCCCAACAACCACCTTGACCCATACCTCAACCTCGACCACAAATGCCGATGTCCACCACAGACGCTGATCTCCACAAACAAACACCCTCCACCACGCCGATCCCCACAAACCCACACCCTCCACGCCGATCTGAGAGAGATGGGCCGAGACAGAGAAAGGAGAGAACAAACCCACCCATCACCGGCTCTCCCTTCACCGTTGCCACCCATCACTAGCTCCATGTCATCGGCGCCACCACCAGTTCTCAAGTTCTCCAAGCTCTCCTTCTCCGTCCCTGAACCCGAGGACCTCCTCATCTGCGGTGCTCTCGAGTTCTACAATCGATCTTTTGACCGCATCGCTCCCAAGAATGAGCGTCGTCTTGAACGCGTGGTGACCCTGTCATCCGCCGCCTCGCCAACCTCTCTACCCTCATGTGTGCGCCCAAGTCTATTTACTCATGGGACATTATGGTCCAGAGGGTCGGGAACAAGTTGTTCTTGTTCTTGTTCTTATGTTTCTGGTGTGTTCTTTTTTTCTTTTCTTTTTTAATTTTTAACTCATTTTTTCTTTTGTTAAAATAAAAAAATAAAAGTAGTAAAAATAAAATGTAGGGACTAAAATGAGAAAAACGTCAAAATGTAGGGACTAAAAGTGCATTTACACCATTAAAAAAATGTTCAAGTTCCACCTACTACTATTGTAGCAGGGGCCTCCTAGTGCTACTTCTCTTTGCAATATGCTGCAGCAATACCATTCGCTAGATCAACAATCCAACGGCTCCAAATCGCTCAAACACGTCACCCATTTCCAAACCCCTACTCCCAAATCTCCAACTCCAAAATACTTTATATCTCGGAGCTAAAGCTTAAGGAAGCAGCCAGTCGTGACTCCTCACCGGACTTAAAAAAATCTCAGATCCTTTTCTTAAATCTCATACACACATATAAAAACAGAGTCTAGCTCTGATTCCGGTGAGCCAAAATGATGCCGCTGGAGCTCCAACCCTGCTCCTTCCGCCCTTACATCTCTTCCTCCATTAGCACTCCTTTATCCTCCTCCTTCAACAATGGCTCCCCTTCTCTGTACTCCTCTCCCAACTCTAACCCTAATCAAAGATTCCCCACCACCTCCTCTTCCAGATCGCTAAAAAACTCTCGATTCTCAACAACATCCTTCGCTTACAATGCTCAAATGGAATGGTTGTTTGAATTAACATTCAAAATCAAAGTGGGTTTTTCTTTTCGATATGGGTAGTCTCGAATCCGAGCGATTACTTCGACCGGGTGGTCTTGTGGGTGTGGGGTTTCTTTGGCCAGTGTGTTTGGATTCGAAGATGGGTTTGGTTTGTTTGCATTGTTGTAATGCAAACGAAGCTTGGATTGTGGTGTTTTGATCTGTGTCGGGTGGGCTTGATTTACTTTTGAAGATGGCGTGGAAGCCATTAGAATGAGAACCAAGAAGAAATTTCAAGATTGAGTTTAAAGAAGACTCCAAGAGAGACAAATAATTCTGTTTGTGAGTTAGATCTGGGATTGTGTTCTTTTCAAGCACACTTAGATCTCCATTAATGTGATTTTTTGTTTTTAATTTTTTTCATTTAGTTAAAATTAAAAAATTAATTTTTTTAAAAAAAATTTAAATGTTAATGTGGCATTTTTTAATGTTAAAATAAATTTTTTAATTATTATTTTAATGTACCATTAGTCACGTTAGCCTTTTCAATTAGTTAGGTGACGGTAAGTATTTAAATATAACGCATTAATTGGTTTAGAGACTAAAAGTGATAAAATGAAAATGTATAGACTAAAATGAAAAAAAGTCTAAATGTAGAGACTAAAAGTGCATTTACGCATTTTTTTTGTTGAGGGACAGTAAATTACTTATTTTACAAAATTTTTTTATAAAAAAATGAAAAAGTGATTTTTTTTTAGGAAGGAAAAAGTGATTAATCTTAGTAACAATTCTTTCCATTTTTTATAAAAAAATTCCTAAAATAGACGACCCTTTTTATTTTTTTACTTATATACTTTTCTTTAGTTTTGATAATGAGATTGTTGACTATCTAAAGTTTTTGTTTTTTAATTTTTCATCGGGTAGTGAAAAGGGCTGGGCATTGTTGAAGCAAGCCCGAGCTTGAGACCCAGTGTAGACCAAGCCCCATTCCCAAGCACTCAATCGGTTGGAGAGAGAGAAAGATCAAAGAGAGTGAGAGTGAGAGATCTAAGGCTTATTTGGATTGCTCGTAACTCATATCTCAAAACTCAAAACTCATAATTCATATCTCTATTCTCACAATAACTCAAATCTCTCCACAATTTGTGTTTGATTCAAAAACTGAGTTATGTTTCTCACTCTTTAACTCTAACTTTTGGCAAAATGGTGGAGCCCACCCACTAGTACTTGCTAGAAATTGGGGATTTGGACAGTTGAATTTGAGGACAACCAACCTCCAAGAACATGGACAGGGAAGAACAGAGAGAGAATTAGAAGGAATAGAGAAAACAAAGAAGGAATTATGGGAATTACAACAAAACAGTTCATACACTTCCATCCACACCTCCCTAGTCTAATACCCTTTGTCCTAACTGAATGTTAGCTGTGTAACTACCTTGACAGCTATTCACTCTAACTAACTCACTACATCAGCTAACACACATATGCCATGTAAGCATGAGGTAAACACATCGCCACTACTAGTAATACACGTGTCACTAACCTACAACACAAGTATACAGTGCCAGCTAATCAATACAATCATTATCTGAAGCATAGTCATATACACACCCAGGCTGCCCTGGAACACACACCCCTCATCAGCTGTGCACGCATGCCCCATCAGCAACATACGCCCCCCTACATCAGCAGCCTAGGCACACTCGGCAGCACCACCCCATGCTGCACCACACGTTCGCCTCATTAGCACCACACGCACTGCCCATCAGCACCACACGCACACATACAACTAGACACTCCTAACAGTACTACATAGAACTGTAACATGGCTACCCATCACAAAACCCAAAAAGAGACTGAAACCCACAAACAGAACGGTAACATCTCACTCTTTCATTTTTTTGCTCTGCCATGCCCATCACAAAACCCAGAAAGAGACTGAAACCTATAAGTCAAAAATCCCATCCCACACAGTTAACAACATCATCATCGTCCAAACCCAACAAGCAATTCACCGAAGACGGGTTCGAAAACCCTTTGTTAAGCAAACCCAACCCATTCAACGCGATCAAAAACCAGTCCTCACACTTGGCCGAGTTGTCAAGAATCAGTCTGATTGTTGAGACAAATAGAGTTTCAAAGGGAACAAAAAGATTAGCAGCCATGGTTGTGGGTTTGTGCTTGTGGGTTTGTGTTTGTGTTTGTGTGTTTGATCAATACCAATGTGTTTATGGGTTTGTGTTTTTGGGTTTGAGACATTGGCTTGGCTTAACATCGTTATGGGTTTCTGTTTTTGGGTGGATTTATGTGTGGATAAACATGGTGGAGTGGGTCTTGAAAAAAAAAAAAAAAAAAAGCCTTGGCGGTGGAGGAGGTCTGAAAAAGAAAGAAGGAAAAAGAAAGAAGATGAAGTCAGGAGAGTGGGTGTGAGTGTGACTTGATAGAGACAAGTCAAGAAAAATGGGTCCCATAAGTTTGGTTTTTTTACAACTTTGTCACCCTAACTTATATTGCATAATCTGAAAACACCAAAAATTTGTTTTTAGTTTTCATCACTCAATCTCAAATTTTTGAGTTTTGAGTGATGAAAACTTAACTCAAAAACTTATCCAAACAAATTATAATTCAGTGGCCCGACATTTTTTGAGTTTTGGGCGATGAAAACTTAGATATATAACTCAATATTCATCAATCCAAACACCCTCCTACTTTTCTTTCTTTGATTCTTCTTTATCTATCAAAAAAATTATCAAAGATCAAGAAAATACATCCTCCAAAAATCAAGCCCTAAAGAACCAAAACCGAAAATTGGCACCATCATTCACCAGAGTGCTCCTTGATAAACTGTGGGGCTATTCGCCCAGAACTTGAAAATATTGTTCATTTAGCCAACAAGACCTTTACTATTTCAAGTAATTTTATACTTTGACTCTAGACTATATATATATATATATATATATATATAACCCAGAATTTTAAGCTAGTGAGAGCTGAAGTATAAATAAAAAATTTATAAATAAAAAAAAAAAATTCTAAATAGGCATCCATGTAGTATTAAATAATTATAAATAATTAAAATCATTGTTTCTAAATACATTAAAATGCAATCATTTACCAACAAAGACAAAAACAAAAACAAAATAATGTTTTTTTTTTAATACTAGGCTGGCTGAGATTTTTTTTTTTTTTTTTTTGGTTGAAGTTAGAGCATTCATAGTGGTGATACTAAAAATTTTAGCTTTTAGCACCTCAAAAAAGTTACTTTATCTATTTTACCACCCCACTTTACAATACACACTCAATATCAAAGGTTTTATTTTTTATCACTTCATTTAAAATAATATAAACAACTCATTAAAGTAATAACGAAAGCAAGAGAATTTAATTTTTTTTAATTAAAGAAAGAAAAATAATCTTAATAAAATATTATATTTTATTTTTAACAACTTGCTACAGTCATTTTTTGGTTCTTTAGTGGTCAAATATTTATATATATATATATATATATATATATATATATATTTGGCTAAAATGCAATCACCATTGTAAATGTTTTTGTTAAGCTTTTGGGTTGGAGTTGCTATTTGGGTGAGGCTAAATAAGCTTATTGAAAAAAAAAATGGATCTAGGGTTTTGGAAGGGAGGCTCAACTACAAAAATGAAATATCTAATAACTAAAAGAAAAAATAAAATAAAAAATTGGACCAAGGGGGTGCCAAGCCCCTATATATATATATATATATATATATAGGCATAATAACTTTCTTGTTATCAAGAATCTTGTAGTTTAACTAGTTGGTACTACTTGATGTTAGACATTTATAGTTCAAATCTCTATTTTTTTTTACTTGTTATAACCTTTTTTTTATTTTTTTATTTTTTTTATAAGAACTTGTTATAACTATTTAATTATTTTTTAAAATTTATGTGAATGAAAAATTAAAGTAGATCTGGTGACCTGCGTAATCGGCTGCCTCTCCATTAATGGATGTAGAACAATAAAAACAACTTAATTACTTCAACCAAATCATTAAAACACAAAAAAAATAAAAAAAAAATATTATATGGCAATATTAAAATTGTTATATTTAAAATAAGATAATCCATATAAATTTGTCTTATTAGTGGAACTTGTGCAATAAAGCATTCGGGGATGCCAAAAAAGTAAAAATCTTATTTTATATCTTCAAATACAACTTTATCTATTTTACTATTTTATTTTATAACTCAACCAACATTCTAGTTTCTATTTTTACAAACAACTTATTATAATAATATAAACTACTCTCATAAAATAATACTAATATAATATAAACAACTCACTTCTATCTCTTCCTCTCTCTATGTCCATCAAATTCATGGCCAGCAATCAACACTACCACCAGCAACTGACCAAAGTCAACAACCACCTACCATTGAAACTCAGCCCAACTACCAAAAGCCAGCCATCACCACCACCACCATCACTGAAACACCATAGAATCCTAAATTTTTACGAATACCCACATGGAAAAAAAAAAAAAAAAAACCATTTGATCCGAACCACGTTAACAGACTCCACAATAAGACATCTAATATTGAAAAATCACACACCAAAAAAATATATATATATCTGCAGCTCAGATCTGAACCCAAAGACAGCAAATAAATAATAATAAAAGAAAAGAAAAAGAAAGAGTGACTTACCCTTTTGTGGAAAAAAAATAGAGAATGAGATGAACACAAGGATTGGGGTGAAGCTTCAATCTAGGAGCTGATTTAGCTTTTTTTATACATTTTTGTTTTCTTAAGATTTGTTGTAAAAATGTTGTGAAAATGTTGTGGACATATTATTATTATTATTTTTTCTTTGTCTTGGCTGGGTTCGGTTGAAAAAGAGAGAGCAAAAGGAAAAAAAAACAATAAAATCATAGGGATTGTTGAAAATGAGAAGCAAAGATTACAGCAATGCAAGGTACATCAAGATGTTGTAATTCGAATAAATAATGAAGAGGGGAGTACTGATGTTAGAACAAGGAAGTGCAAAGAACAAGTAAAAACTGCAGAAGCAACCTTAGCAAGTGCAGAATTGCTAGAAGTCATTGAGGCAGTGCCATTTCATGAGGAATTTATACACTAACTTGAAGAAGTATTGTCAGATCATGTAGAAGTCAGAAAACAATTATATTTTAAGTCCACGTGTTGCATTAGAGTAGGATTAGTTTCATAACTGTTTTTCCCTCCAAAACGGGGAGTTTGTTACACGGTTTTGGTTGCTTACATCATGTATATTGTGTGTATATATATATATATATATAGGAGTAGTGGTTATGTATAATTCATTGTATTGTACTCTCATAATTCAGAATTTCAGTAAGATCAAAGTTTTATTTAGAGAGAGAGTCTTCTAGAATTTTATAGGGATAGATTATCAAAAAATAAATATAATCATAGGGATATGCATAGGAATTAAGGAATTTGGATATATAGTAATAATAAATCTGGTCACAACTTTAACCAAAATAAATAAATAAATCTGGTCACAGCAATAAATTTGTAAAGCAAAGCAAAGATGGACAGTAGAAGCACGTACCTCTAGACGAATTAACAGTTACTAGACTTGAATATGAAGACCCAGGTCAAAGTTTGGCAATGAAATGTGAATGGTAGGGAAGTAGGCAGAATGTAGAGCGTGAAGAATGAACCATTGAAGAGGAAGATGAAAGACAAGTCAACACTGAAAATTCATGGTGGAAACAACCCATCAATATAGATTACTCAAAATTATAAAAATAAAAAGCACAAGCAACCAATCAAGATAAAATGGCACAGAAATATGAGAAATGACGTGACGAAGCAAAGATGGATAGTACAAGCTAGTAAAGCCCGTACCTCTCTTTTTACTCCGAGTGCAAAGCAAAAAAACAGTCACTGGACTTGAATACGTACGAACAGCCACATCTCAAAGTTTGGCAACTAAACGTGAAGGGTAGGGAAGTAGGCAGAATGTAGAGCGTGAAGAACGAATCATGGATGAGGAAGATGAAAGACAAGTCAGCACTGAAAATTCATGGTGGAGAAGCAAACATGTTAGCAAAGAAAAGATGTAGCCAATCCAATAACACCCCAATTAAAATCCAGAGAAAAAAAAAAATCAAAGGCAATAATGAGTGAAAACGAACCACTCAAGAAAATATGACCCACCACATACACACCGGTTCGTTGATGAGTGAAAACCGAAAATTCTTGGCAACTTCTTATTACGTTGACGCTAGGATATAATTTATGTGGTAAACATGTTTATACTCAACAGTGAGATGAGTCAAGTTCATAGTTTTTTTTTTTTTTTTTGAGGGGGAGTCAAGTTCATAGTTGATATTCATAGTAACGCACAAGTGTAATATAACCTTCTTTTTTTTTCTTGTAGATTTTTTAAAATATGAAATTTGATAATTATTATAATAGAAACTTATTACGAATGTGTTTATATATAAAATTATATATCCTAGCATTAGGTATTTATAATAATTATGTATGTGTATGAAATTATATATTTCCCTATTTAAAGAAAATATAATGTACTAAAATTCTAATGAAATGTCTAAATATATAATAAAATTTAAAGTACACACACACACACACACACACACACACACATATATATATATATATATATATATTTAGAATAGTGACATGTAAAATTGTAATACTTTAAAAGCATATGTGACATAATTGTTAGGTTCTAAAGATTTAGGATTTTATGTATTTAGAACTCTAATTTATAATGTTGGCAAACCATGATCAAAACAGGTTATTTAGTTTTGTTTAGACTTGCTCAAAGTTGGGTCTTTCATGTAAAGTTGGAATCGAGTGGCTGCAGATGCATTGGTGCATTTCGCCCTGGCTCGATCGATCGAAGGAAAGACTCGATCGATCGAATTTCGGGCAGAATGTTTTTCTGTAAAATATTCCAGCTCAGCCCTAACTCATTAAACGTTTTGGGTTTTCTGTTTTTACCCTAGGTATATAAAGAAAAACCCTAGCCATGTTTTTAGAGTTGCTTCAGTTGTATTGTTGCTCATACATTACGGTTTTGTGTAAATCTCTTATGAGATCTAGAGGAACTTTCCTTTACACAAAGCTTAGGGTTTTCAAGATAGAGATTACTTCAACATCTTGATGATCAACTCAGTTGTTACCATTGAAGCTTAAAGAATATCAAGCGTGGGTGCTTGTAACTGATTGGAGAATCCAAGAAAGAAGGAGTCCGTGGATTCGGAGCTTGCACATGGTCGTGTCAGTAAGTTCTACTGGTGAGTAGCATTAGGAATGAACTTCGATTCTTTCATAGTAGATTCAGGTTTGCCTTGAGGATCGGCAGGTCAAATCCTCCCCAGGTTTTTACCGTGTGGTTTCCTGGGTGATCATATCATTGTGTCTTTTATTTTTCCGCTGCTTTATATGTTTGATATGATTATTTGATTGTTTTAACCTAGAATTGCATAATTTGACTAAGTAACAACTTGGCTAATTAACTAGGCTAACCAATCTGGTTGTTTTGATCTCTGAGCTGATCCTTGACCCCTGTTGTCATGGAGCATGGACACTCTCTTGTTGTTTCTCCCCACTTTGATGGGAATAACTATGCTTATTGGAAAGTAAGGATGAAAGCATTCCTGAAATCTATTGATAAGAGGGTTTGGAATTCCGTTGAATATGGATGGCAAAAGCCCACTACTCCTGTGAGTGAGTGGCAAACTTCTGAAAAAGAAGCAGCAGGCTTCAATAATAAAGCTATGAATGCCATCTTCAATGCTGTTTCTATGGAGGAATTTAAGAGGATCTCAAATGTTGAGGTTGCTCATACTGCTTGGAAAATCCTCCAAACTGTGCATGAAGGCACAAAGGCAGTTAAGATCAATAAACTGCAGCAATTGACTTCTAGATTTGAAAGCATTAAAATGTCTGATGATGAATTTTTTGATGAATTCTATGCTAAATTGAATGACATTGTTAATTCTGCTTTTAATTTGGGTGAAATCTATGATCAACCTAAAATTGTTAGGAAGATTTTTAGATATTTAACTGAAGACTTTAGACCCAAAGTGACTGCCATTACTGAAAGCAAGGATGTGGACTCCATCCCTGTTGATGAGCTTGTAGGATCTCTTCAGTCCTATGAGTCTAACCTACCCAAAGTGAACAAATCCAAATCAATGGCTCTTAAGTCAGTTGATGATGTTGATGGTGGTGGATTTGATGATGAGCTCTCTGCTACAGAGATTGCATACCTTGCCAAGAACTTTAGAAACTTTCTTAGGAATACCAACAGAAAGGCAAGAGGTACAAATACTGCTGAACCTAGAAATTTTAGGAAGAATGATCCCACTAAGGTGAATGACTTTGAAAAACCTAGAGAAAAAGTTGATCAATCTTCAAATAATTCTTTGGGTCCTCAGTGTTTTGGCTGTCAAGGGTATGGTCATGTGAAATCTGAATGTCCTACATTCTTGAAGACTAAGGGTAAAGCTATGGCTGTAACCCTTAGTGATAATGAGATTTCTGATGATGAGTCTGGATGTGATGAGGATGGAAATTTCATTGCTTTCACTGCTACAGCTGTAGTCAATGAAAGCGTATCTGTTGAAGAGAACCCTTCTGATGGGGAACTCTCTGAGGATGCAGATCTTCAAGAGGCCTACAATAAACTTTGCAAAATTGCTGCAAAGGATGCTATGGATGTTGAACTTGGCCTGAAGAAAATTGAATCTCTTGAGCTTGAAAAGAAAAATTTGCTTGTTAAACTGTTTGATGCTAATGATCTTTTGAACAATGTTAAATCTGAGAACATGCTTTTGCTTGATAAAGTTAAAACTTTGGAACATGATTTATCTGTTGCTAGATCTGCTAGTTCTAAACTTGATCACATGCTGAATGTTCAAAAGTATCCTTCTGATAAATCTGGATTAGGATATGTTGAAAGCATCTTTGATTCTGCACCACATTCCACGAACTTTGTTCCTTCTTCTTCTTCTGAACCTTCCGTGAGTGAGGTTGTGAGTGAAACTGTCAAACCCCCTGTGAGTGAGGTTGTCAAACCTGTAGAAATTTCACCTCCTAGGAAGATTAGGGTTGATCTGAGAGAGTCTAAACCTAAGGATTCTACTCTTTCTAAGGACAAGATGCATGGTAAACCTGCTTGGGTTTATCATTATTGTGGAAAGTCTGGACACATTCGTCCAAAATGTTACAAGCTTCAAGCTGCTAAGAGAGCAAACAAACCAAAGGTGCATGTGCCTCAAGCACAAGATCCTATGGCACTTATTGGTGAATTGGTAAAGGCGTTAAACCTTTATTCCAATCCTGGAGTTGGAAATCACTCGAATGTGAATAAGAACTCCAATGCTCGTGGTGCATCTAAAAGGTTTTGGATGCAAAAGACTCGTCCTAATTGAGTCTTTCTGACATGGTCCTTGTGCTTCACTGCTCATTCCTTTGTGACTATTGTTCTTTGGTTTTTATTGCTTTTGTTTGTTTCTAGGATTTGCATTGCATTACATTCATGCATTTCATTCTAGGATTTATTTGTTTTATCTTTTAAATAAAAAGGGGAAAAAAAAAAAAGGAAAAGCAAATTGTGTTTGGCACTATTGTTCTTGGTCTTTGAAGACAAGGTTGGTCAATTTATTTTCACATAACATATCTTATGTACCTTGTTTAGCTTTGATGAGCTTATTTATTGCACTTGACTAGTTGAAACTTTGTAATGCATGTTGTTTAGGAAAGATGTTTATGGTGTTTATCACTTTGTCTTAATCTTGAAGTCGCATGTTATTTGACTGTCGGACTTGATCTTTTTGGGAAAGGCATAAATAACCATCTCACCACTATTCACTAGCCAATCATTAACACTTTAGTGCATATCATAAGATTTTGTGCTCGAGAAAGTGTAGCACATGCACAAAAAGAACATAAGGTGTAGCCTCGGCTTAACTGCTTAATGCTTAAAATTGGTGTATACTATAAGGCTTGATAACAATTCACTTAATTAAAACTGGTGTGTACTATTTGACTTGATGCCAATTCACATAATTAAGAGGCTAAATTCAAGAAACTTACATGATTGAAAGTTTATGTTCTAGGAGATGTGGGAGTTATATGATGTAACTCTTTAGGTGATAGTCTCTTTTAAATTCTGTGCGATGAATTTTGTAGACTTTGTGATTGATTTCTATTCACATATCACCTCACATGTATCTCAAGCTTTTGCTAGTTTGCATACACTACACGAGTTACTCTTTGCTAAACATTGTACATATCTAGAGAATTATGCAAAACATTATTTTGCCTGAGAAATTAAAGGATGAACTGGCTGAAACTTTCTTTGGAGAAACTGGGATTACAAATTTGGGTTTTTGAAAAATCATTCAATTTCATCTTATACTCATGCATTGTGTTTCGTTGATTTCAATGCTTTGAGGAGTTTTTTTTTCAAAAATTGGTTTGAGGTTTTCAAAGCTGTAATTTTTTCCAAAATACTGTGATCCGCTGCCTGTTTCGATCGATCCAGTCTGTTTTTCGATCGATCGAAAATTTTAAAATTACTTTTAAAAATTTCGGAGTGACTCGATCGATCGAAAGTAATTTTCGATCCATCGAAAGTCTTGAATCAACTTTTTCAAATAGTGTTCTTTGACTGATTCCCTTATCTTTTCAAAAGTTTTTTCAAATCTCTTTTCTCTTTCCGACAAGGCAAGGATCTACAGCGAATTTTTTGTCATTTTCCTCCAAATTTTTTGCAAAGTTTCTCTTTCCTCAAGCCGGTTAGTCTCTTTTGCCCCTCCTTTTTGAGTTTATTTGCATTTTTCATGCATTCTCTCTAAAATTTTTGGACCTCTCAATTTTTGGGATTTTTGATGTTGCAAGCCCAATTTTGTGCAATTGATCAATGGGTTTTTATGGGGACATGTTATAAACTTGATTGTGATAGTTTGATTTGATCAATTTTAGGTTTTGTGAGAAATTGAAATTTCTAGGGTTTATGATTAGTTCCAAATTGGGGATTTTGTTCAATTAGGTTGAAATTGATGAAATTGGCTTGTTGATTGGATGTAATTAGGCATTATAATCTATGTGTTATGTTTTGCAATGCTTAATTCATCCATGTACTTCAAAATTTTTCAAGAGGTTTTCAAATTTTTGGAGTTTTTGTTAGAAACTCTATACTCAAACCAATTTTGTGCAATTGAACTTTGTTTCCTGCATTAGTACATGCATCATGCCATTTTAAATGTTCATGCATCATATAGATTTTTGCTTTATATTTTTCTTGTGCTAACTTGCAGTCTGCCCTTAGTTTTTTATTTTTGTTGTTGGTTTTCTCTTATGTCTCTGTCCTTTCCTTAGCATCATGCCTAGGAAAACTAGGGCTCGTAGGTCTGTCACCGCATCTACTCCTTCCCCTCCTCCCTTTGACCGAGTGAAATTTCCTAGTGAGAAAAACTAAGAGATTTATAATAAGCTGAATCTTAAGAGGAAGATATGCTCTGAGCATTCTGTCATTCTAGATAAGCTTGATCCTGCCATTAGGGCGAACTTTGAGCGTAGGGGCTGGTTAGCCTTGGTGAATATTTCTGATCCTCCTCCACCTGCTACCTTGATTAGAGAGTTCTACTCGAACATCTCTATTCGCATCTATGATTCCAACACTTTAGTAAAGAATTGGATACGAGGCGTAGAGTACACCATTACTCCTAAGGTAGTGGCTGATACTCTAGGGGTACCCTTGGTACAGCACCCTGTCTATCCTTATGATGAGTCTCCTGTTTTGAGTGATGTCATGTCTTATATCACTGGGTCATCTATCTAGAGGGGTTCTGATCCTAGGATCACCACTACTGAACTTTCTGAGTTACACTATCTCTTCTTTAGGATAACCTGTCACTCCATCTGGCCCATTTCTCATCTTCACACCATTCCTCTCAAGCGGTGTGTATTCTTGTACGCTCGTCACTGATGCTCCTATCAGTTTTCCCCATTTGTTTCTTCGTTCTTTGAACGACGTTTATAGGAGTTCATCTTCTGCTCATGCCCTTGTTCATTCTATTTTTATTCATAGGATTTTACTTTATCTTGATCTTGGTGGCTTCCCTTCCTCTGAGCCCGTTCATGTGATTGCTCCTATAGGTGCGTCTTTTCTTAGACAGAGGGCTGCTCACCTTCGAGCTGGCTCTAAACACCCTAGGTCTGAGCCTTCTGGATCTGCACCTCCTCCCTCTTCTTCTACAGGTCCTACTGGTGAGGCTGTTCCTAATCCTGATGCTGCTGCTGCTGCTGTTCCTCCACCTCCATCGGATGACTTTGATATCCGTTGTACTTTGGAGACTATCATGACCGTTCAGGCGGCTCATGGTCAGCTTTTGGTGGACCTTTTTGATGAGATCCGAGCTTTACGAGTTGATCTAGCGCGTCTTCGTTCACCCTCACCACCTCCTTTTGATGATGGATTGTGATTGCCCTTTGGCATTCCGTCACAAAAAGGGGGAGTAGAGTTTGTAGAGGAGTTTTGTAGTTAGGGAGATTTTGTTTGTTTTGTGGAGTAGATTGTATTTAGGCGCTTCACCTTGTATATCATTTTTGGGATATTCATGTTAGGGGGAGTAACATTGACAGATATACATGATTTTTTATTTGATTCTTGTTTCTTTGGATTCACTGTTTATTGATTTATATTCTATGAGTTATTCATTGATATATGTCTTTATTATGTGCTGTGTGAATCATACAAGAATGTTATACCTATTTATATACTATTTTCTGTCACACATGCGTTTATGCGTTTGTTGAGTATTTCAGGAATATACAGGTTGATTCAATTGAGCTGCTATCTACACTTGCAACTGATGGATAATAGTTGTGATTGAATTTAGTTTTTATGAGCATTATTTTTGTAAAGGGCTTTTTAATTGTAAACTTTGAGCTTATTGTTTGTATTTTGTCACGGATTGCCAAATGGGGAGTTTGTTAGGTTCTAAAGATTTAGGATTTTATGTATTTAGAACTCTAATTTGTATTGTTGACAAACCATGATCAAAACAGGTTATTTAGTCTTGTTTAGACTTGCTCAAAGTTGGGTCTTTCATGTAAAGTTGGAATCGAGTGGCTGCAGATGCATTGGTGCATTTCGGCCTGGCTCGATCGATCGAAGGAAAGGCTCGATCGATCGAATCTCGGGCAGAATATTTTTCTGCAGAATATTCCAACTCAGCCCTAACTCATTAAATTGGGTTTTCTGTTTTTACCCTAGGTATATAAAGAAAAACCCTAGCCACGTTTTTAGAGTTGCTCCAAATGTATTGTTGCTCATACATTGCAGTTTTGTGTAAATCTCTTGTGAGATCTAGAAGAGCTTTCCTTTACACAAAGTTTAGGGTTTTCAAGATAGAGATTACTTCAACATCTTGATGATCAACTCGGTTGCTATCATTGAAGCTTAAAAAAAATCAAGCGTGGGTGCTTGTAGCTGATTGGAGAATCCAAGAAAGAAGGAGTCCGTAGATTCAGAGCTTGCACGTGGTCGTGTCAGTAAGTTCTACTGGTGGGTAGCATTAAGAAGTCAAGCGGGGAGCTTGTAAGTCCTTTTGTATGAACTTCGATTCTTTCATAGTAAATTCAGGTTTGCCTTGAGGATCGGTTGGTCAAATCCTCCCCAGGTTTTTACCGTGTGGTTTCCTGGGTGATCATATCATTGTGTCTTTTATTTTTCCGCTACTTTATATGTTTGATATGATTATTTGATTGTTTTAACCTAAAATTGCATAATTTGACTAAGTAACAACTTGGCTAATTAACTAAGCTAACCAATCTGGTTGTTTTAAGGGGTCTAAAACAGTTCAATAATGTTATAAGAGTAATGCTATAAGTACAAATTATTTGGTAACATTTTTATAAACTCTTGCTATGACTAATTCTTATTGTTTCTCATTTGGTCTTCTACTACTAACATCATTTTTTTACTTACTAATAATTACTCATAATATTAACATTTTATAAAAAAAATATTGTAAAGTAATTTATAGCTCTGTCATTTTCCATGTTATAATGTCTACTAGAAGTTAAACACCTTCAATTTTATCTAGATTATTGATTATAGATTTGTAAACAAAAACATAGATTTAAATTAATTGTATATAATAGTATATATATACACACACGTATAAATAAATATTAATATAATTCTAATATATAATTGTGTAAGTTTTAAAATAAATTCTTAAAATATCAAATTAGTATTTATAATTTATTGATAGTATAAATAACGATACAATGCTACTAAATCTAATTTTAATAAGTTCAAAAAATGAAAATCATTTTATCTAAGTATCTCAAATAATATAATTTCAATAATTATTTATTTATTAATTTTTATTATAGATTTGTGAAAGGATAAAAAGTTTTAGTTATAGCAAATTATGTACTACATACGAGGAAAACAAATTCAAGTAGCTTGTAAATAAATTGGAGCTTATTCAGCAATAAAATGAATCAAACTTGAATATGAGTGTGTTTGACATCAACTTATATAGGATTTTATTGAAAATGTACTAAAACATATGTAAAGTATATTTGTACCTTGAAAAGCTGATGCCAAATATACACACATATATCTAGTTTCTTGATGAACTCAAACTTGGTTCTTAATTATTCGAAATAAAAGTAAGTGAACTAAATTTTATTTTTGTTTGTTACGGAATAATATATTGTTAAGAGAACTAAAGTTTAAGGACAAAAATTGGCTACAATTTTAGTTATAGCCTAATAAGGTTACAACTTTTTGCTACAACTTTCACTAAATAAATTAACATAGCAATATATTTTGAAAATCTAACTAATAATTGCAAGTTCTTTAAGTACTTAAAACACATAATTTCATGCCAATTGGATGTTATGTATTATTTAATCTATAAACTTATTTTTTATATATAATTTTAAACTACAAAAACTCAAAATTTAAATATTTTATTAAAGACGTAGCTATTAATCTTTAATCTTTTTGAAATTTTACAAGCATGGAAGTTATAAAAAGTAAATGTAATCCAATGATGGATTTGTTAAAATTCACATTCAATAAAAAGAAAATATTGAACAGAGTTGTAGCTTTACTCTACAACCAAGTTTGTTGCCAAACTTGGTCCAAAGAGTTTTATATTGGGCGTAAAAGAATAGAGGGTGGTCACAAATTTGTTTTAGCTGTAAAAAAATCATAAAATTTTAAAATTTACATATAATAATAGGTTTTTTTTTTTCTTCAGGTTAGGGTGGTCTGCTTTCAATGTGTAGCTGCCCCTGACAACTCCTTTTATACCCAAGTTCACATGTGAAAAACAATTTTACGACCACATACTTTATCACAACTTGATGATATGAAAAACTGTAATTGGTGAAGCATTACTTTCATATTGATCTGCAAATTATTGTTTATCATTTATAGTCACATTTTTTTATGAATTATGATTGTGACAAAAGTATGTAAATGAACTCATTGCTATGATTTATAGATAAGCAATGTCTCCTTCTTGATGTGATGACGTTTGTATACATATATTACGTATGCAGATGAAGTACAACATTTCCATATGCTCTTAACTTTAACCAAAATATGGAAACTTGGAAACTTGTTGGGATCACTATTCTGTCAATTAAATTAAATAAAATAATGCCAAGCAACAAATAAAATAAAATAAAATAAATCACGCAAGCACCAAGCAAAAACAAACCAAGATTACAATACTCAAGATTACAAATATTAAGGCCCTTTTAGATATACACCACTGTTAGTTTCTTTAAAACCTTCTCCCATCTCCCCTTGTGTGTGTATTAAAATAATTAGTATTCTAAAAATTTAAAAAAAAAAAGATTACAAATATTATTGCACAGGTTCCACAGAAACTTTATTATGACAATTTAGGCGCAATGAAATGTCTAGATAATCAATGGTAGATAAATAACGTAAAGATACAGAGAATGAATTAGGAGGAGCAGGAGAATATTTAAACACAATTGTTAAGTGATGTTTGTGCTTTGAGTGCAAAACGGATATTTTTCAAAAAGTTTAGTAAGACATGGTATTAGCCCAAACTTACAGGAAATTTTGTATTTTACCCTAAATTTTATAAAATAATAAAATTGAACTGATATCAAAATACCATATAAAATCCAGGAAATATATAAATGGTCATTCTATATGTATCCTCCTAGGACCCTAATTAATCAATCGCTAATGCAAAAAGCAGAATCCGGTAAACACTTCCCATGAGAGAAATTATTAGAACCTCCCGAGAGGACCACAGACATGGTCCTCCCAACTCTTCCTATCCAATTGAGAGTTGCCACCTATTTTAAATTGATGACTCATCACCTCTACTAATTTAACTCATGTTAAAAAACCAAACCAAGGTATTAAAAAAAAGAAAAAGAAATTAGAAAACCAAGGTTAAATAAAGCAACACAGTCCTTGCGTGCGTTTGGATAGGAGGGTTTGTTGCTCATTGTTTAGTTGCGTTTTGCTCCTTTTTTTTTTTTTTTTTTTTTCTTTTTGGCCGCAGTTGTTGACTGAGAGGGGACAAAATTTACTGTGCATGAACAGTGCGTGCACTGTTCACGCACTGTTTATGCACTGTTCATGTATTAAAAAATATTAAAAGTGGGTCCCACAATACTATTCACACATTTAAAAATTATTTTGCTACAGTACTTTCAGCAACAATCAGTTTTTATCAACTTTCAGCAACAATAAGTGCTATCCAAACGGACCCCTTATTTCTTTCATTCTTTCTCTCTCCCTAACTCTATTTCCCTACATCTCTCTAAAAAAGAAATTTCCCCAGAGGATCCCATCAAATGTTCATCAGATAATATAGATTGCAGGACTTCTCCTCTGAGTAGGAGCTTTTCTTCTCCCGTTGGGTGAGCCATTTCTATCACCCTTCATTCAGAAAGGTGTGATTGTCTTTCTTCGCCTTACCTACCGTTCCAATAGTGGGCAGGGCAATGGATACCAATTTTCTAGAATGGATACAGAATCTAAAACTCACGATGGAGGAAGGAGAGGAGATAACAATCCGACCCATGCAAAGAGAGAAAATACTAGAAGAGTGGGCACTCAGTCTCATAGGTAAGTTTCTTTCCTCTCGTTCATTGAACCAAAGGGCAGCGAAGAATGTGCTGCATTCAGATTGGAAGATGGGGAATGATCTGAAAGTAATGGATATTGGAGAGGGCTTATACCAGTTCAAATTCTCCATTGAAAGCCAAATTAAATGCGTCCTGGACAACGACCCATGGAGTTTCGAGAATCAGCTCTTGGTGTTGAGACGTTGGGAGAAGGGGATGACGCCGCGATCAGTAACATTCACCAATCCCTATGTGGGTGCAAGTATGGGGTCTGCCATTCGATTTCATTAATGAGGAAGCAGGAAGAGATATTGGTAACAGCTTAGGCCGTGTGGTGGCTGTGGACTCAAAAGCTCTAACGGTTGACCAAGTCAGATTTCTCAGGATTCAGATTGAGATTCCGTTAGACAAGCCTCTCCGCCATGGTGGTCCGGTGATTAGTCCTGAGGGGGATAAAATAATGGTGGCCTTTAAATATGAGAGGCTGGTTGGCTTATGCTTTCGGTGTAGTACGTTCGGCCATGAAGAAAAAGTTTGTAAGCTTCCATTGGTGACAGTGGGAGAAGATAATCCATATGGAGAATGGATGAAAGCAGGATTTAGAGGCAGTCAAGGGAACATAAGGAGATGTCCACAGGATTATCCCACCTATGACGTAAGAAAAGCAAACTGAAACGGATGAGCAATTAATGTTGGTTGACTCTACAAGTAAGGAAACAGATATTAAGGGTGTGAATACAGATTCTTTTGAAACCGAAAATCAAGGTACCAGCCTTTATAGGGTTCGTTTGGATACAAATTATTATTACTGAAAACTGATTGTTATTGAAAACACTGTAGCAAAATAATTTTTAAATGTATGAATAGTGCCGTGGGACCCATTTTTAATATTTTTTTCTAAATAAAGTGACTGTAGGTTTCATGAACAGTGCGTAAATAGTACCGAAACAGTGCGTGAACAGTGATTGTTGTCTCATGAACAGTAAATTTTGTTCCCTAAACGCGTGAAAAAAAAAAAAAAAAAAACTGAAAACGCAACATGAAAACGCAACGCCAAGAAACGCGTGATCCAAACCAACGCATAGTGTCCTTATTAACTACGGCACTACCTCTATTCCCTTTATAGCTGAAGTAAAAGCAAAAGGTAATCAGAGGGCTCAAGGGACACGTGACTTTCCACATGATGGGGAGTTATCCATGCAACCAACCAACTCCCAAAGGTGGAAAAAAAATTATATCAATGAAGAAAGGGCTACATAAAAGTGGGGTGGCCAAACTGGGTGGAACGTATGGTGAAGAAAAACAGAGTAGACAGAAAAGGGAGGGTAGAACTTGGGAAGATGATGCAGAACCTGAAAATCTAGATTGTAAGAGGGCTAGGTTTGATGTTCAGAGTACAACAACTAATCCAACGGTGGAGGCTGATATTCAACCCCGCTGATCACAATGAATGTCATAAGCTGGAACTGCCGGGGGCTTGGGAACCAATGTGCAATTAATGTACTCTCTCATGTGGTGAGAGAAAAGAGACCCAAAATTATCTTTCTCATGGAGACTAAGCAGACAGTTGAAGAAATGAGAAAGGTGAAGGAGGAGTTACACTATCAAGGAGGATTGGTCGTACCGTGTGATAGAAGTTGGGGAGCAAGACGGGGAGGTTTAGCGAAGTTTTGGAATGACGAGGTTAACCTGCATATGCAAACCTATACACCGAACCATACTAGTTTTTATGGTTACCCGGAGGACTGCCACAAGCATAAATCCTAGACTTTGTTGCGCCATCTCCATTCTAGATTGTCTATGCCTTGGATATGTATAGGAGATTACAACGAAATCCTATCCTCTGAAGAAAAACATGGGCGGGTTGAGAAGGCTTTTCCACCAATGTTGGCTTTTCGGAATGCACTAGCTCACTGTGGGTTGTTGGACTTGGGGTTTCAAGGAAACAAATTCACATGGAATAATGGTAGACCTGGTGTGGAGTTTGTTTAGGAAAGGATTGATAAGGCTTGTGCAAATGGGGAGTGGAACGACTTATTCCCAAGGAGTCGTGTACTACATCTATCTGCAACTTATTCGAATCACATCCCAATTTTGTTGGCAATCCATGCAAATAATGGTAGGAACAGGAAGAAGAATACTCCCAGGAGGTTTGAGGAAAAATGGGCATCCCATCAAGAGTGTAGACGTATTATTGAGGAAGCTTGGAGGCAAATAGTAGAAGTAGGAAGCCCGATGTTTTGTTTATTCCAAAGGATTAAAAATACAAGGTTGGCTTTGATAAAAAGGGAAAAAGTGGTTTTTGGCAACACTAAAGCCTCCCTTAAAGATAAACATCGGGTGTTGGAGGAGATTACTAGCAAGAATGATCCTGCACTGTTGGAAAGAATAAAGGAAACGAAGGTTGAAATAAATAATATTTTGCACCAAGAGGAGTTGGCATGGAGGTAGAGATTTACAGCAATTTGGCTACCAGCAAGTGATAAAAATACAAAGTTTTTTCACCAGACGGCAACCCAAAGAAAGCGAAGGAATCAGATTGTGGGGGTGTTTAATCCAAAAGGGGAGCGGTGTACAGATGAGGCCCAAATTGCAGATATAGTAGTGGAGTACTTCCAGAGCTTATTCACATCTAGCCAACCTGAAGATGATGATTTTAGCCGAGTCCTTGAAGCAGTGGATCAAAGGGTCACAAATGAGATGAATGGCACATTATTATAACCATACACAGGGGAAGAGGTATGACGAGCTTTATTTTAGATGCACCCCTCAAGGGCACCGGGCCGGATGGTATGTCTCCTTTCTTTTTCCAAAAATTTTGGAATATAGTTGGATATGATGTTACTAGTTCTATTCTCTCTGTTCTTAACTCGAGATTTCTATTATGGAAGATGAACTATACTCACATTGTGTTGGTGCCAAAAAAGAATGACCTAAACTCTTTAGGTGATTTTCGGCCAATCAGCTTGGGCAATGTGATCTCTCGCCTACTCTCAAAGGTCATGGCCAACCGTTTGAAGCTGATTCTACCACGGGAGATATCTGATGCTCAGAGTGCTTTCATCCCGAATAGAATTATTATAGACAATACTACCGTAGCCTTTGAGTTGCTTCACAGAATGAGAAATAGGCAAAGGGGTAAGGATGGTCAGATGGCGGTAAAATTGGATATTAGCAAGGCATATGACTGGGTAGAGTGACAGTTTTTAGGGAAGCTGATGATTCGATTGGGGTTTGATGAGAGATGGGTGGCACTCACAATGGAGACAATTCATTCAGCTTCATACTCAAATCTTCATAAATGGTGAACCCAAGGGCCTTATAAAACCCACAAGAGGGATCAAGCAAGGAGACCCATTGTCCCTGTACTTATTCCTTTTGTGTGCCGAAGGTCTTTCAGCCATGCTGAGGAAAGCTAAGGAATAGAGATAGATACAAGGCATTTTATCATGTAGGGGGGGTATCCGGGTTTCTCATCTCCTTTCCACTGATGATTGCCTACTGTTCCGCCAAGCAAAGGTTGAGGAATGCCAGAATCTGCTAAACCTTCTCCACGTCCATAAACAGAGGGAAGACGGCCATTCTTTTTAGCAAAAACACGAGGGTCACCATCAAATAGACCATACAAAGCATGCTGGGAGCACAAGTATTCCAGGACTATGAGCAGTATCTTGGGCTACCCATGATTGCTGGAAAGTCTAAGACTAGCACTTTCAAAGGAGTGAGGGAGAAAATTGCATACCGAGACTATTTCTCCTATTCCTTCTGAGATGCAAACAACTAGCACTCTGTCTGCATCTAGCTCTCAAGCTGACTGGTTAAGCACTTTGATTGAGAGTGTATCTCAGCGGATTTCTGGTTTAGAATGGCTCCTCACCTCCACCAACAACCAAGTTCAAATGCGTCTCACAACCTTTGAGACACAGTTAGATGCTATTCAGCAAAAGCTAGGAGACAATCTTTAGTTATTCGTGACAAAAAGGGGGAGAGAGATAGCATAGTAAGGGGGCAAGAAGGAGAAGTGTGCATACTGAAAGGGGGAGTTGTCTTATTTATAGCTATTTGCTTGCTGTTTTTATTAACTCTACTCTTGTGTGGATATGGCTAATACTTTGGTTAAATCTTGGTACATTGGTTTTATTTATATATAATGATATTCAGTTTTCAGTTTTAGTTTTGGTTTGTACCTGTTGCTTTTGTAAGCTTTTAAGGTTTTTGTACCCATGCTTTGTAGCTTAAGTACTTGCTGTTAAATATTATGCATTTTCTTTAAGTACATCACTCGTGTCATTTCTTGGATTTTTTATCCTTAATGCAATTTCCTAGTGTTGTTGCATTGGTTGAGTGTTAGACATACAAATGATACTTTGCAATTGAGCCTATTAGCTTGCATGTCCGGATGTTCATTTCACGTGTAAATGAGCATTGTGATCACTATTTATAGTGATTGTTCATTTTTGGTCAAGCCATGGTTTATTACTTATTTTCATTTTTGCTTGATCGCATTGTGCTTGCTCCATATGCATTACAAGTCTTTAGTATACAATGATCATATTGTGTTGTTGTGTTTCAGGAGATACTTGTTCTTATATTTCAAGAGCTTCACAGGTTCTAGAGTTAGGTGTGAGTGAGTTTTGTTCAACTGTTCCCAACTCACGTGTTAAGTCAAGAGTTTGTTGTAGGATTTTGTCACAGAATAGCCAAAGGGGGAGGTTATAAGGTTGAATTTAATCAATCATTTTGTTGGCTTTATTCCGTGTCAAATTTGCTTGTAATTCAGCATTTAGAAATCCTGTATTTAGGTGGGAATCATGTAAGAGTAGTGTATAAGAGAGTGTGAAGAATTGCTCAAGATTGTGTAGTGAAGCAGGGACTCGCAGCAGGGACTCGCGGGTGGCTCACGACTGGCAAGCCACCAGATGATGCACACGAGTGAAGCATGTAGAGAAGCTAAACCTTCATGCTAGCTATTGCACTACAGGACAAAAAGTCCAGACTGGCTATTCAGTTAGCTCAAGGCTTGAACTCGCAACTCAGTCAAGTCACGAGGCCAAGTCGCCAGCCAGCTCTGTTTTGGAAAAATGACTCTTCGCATTCCAAACACCCACCACTATATATAGACCCTTATACCCACGAAATGTAGAGAGCTTCTAGAGAGAATTTTGAGAAAGAAACCCTAGAGAAAAACAAGATTGATTCATCCACAATCTTTACATAGAGACTCTTCAAATTCCTCTACTCTCACCATCTCCACTGTTACATCCTTGAGATGTTCTAACCCATATTCCTTTCTCACCATAGCCACATATGTGAGAAGGCTATTTGGTGCTTTGGGAAGCAGTTAGAAAGGGACCAATAGTTATTGGTTAATGCTATGGGCTATAGCGAAATCCGGTAAGCTAAAGAAGACAAAGGTTCGGCGCAACCTCGTTGGAGCAAGAAGTTTGGAGGGTTTAGGTACACTGGGTAGATTAGGCTTGGAGAGTCTTTTACAGTTCATGTATCCCAACTTCATTCTTTAATGGACTATTGACCACTTGAAGGGCGGCGGAGAGATTTTACGCCGAGGGCTTCGATTTCCTCTTTGATAACACATCGTTGTGTTGTCTTTGTGTTTGCATCTCTCTTCCCTTAATCTTTGCCACTTAATTTCTGCTATGGATGTGATTTTAATTAGTTTAGATTGTTTATCAATTCTGTTATTAGCTTATGTTCATGTTCCGCACATTTATTGTTTGATAATAAGCTTGAATTGGTAATTTGTAATTGGGGGTCTAAACGTTCATAGTGTTTTACACGTTATTTGAACATTCAGGAGGTATTTGGATTTTACATCCCCAAATTCGTATCCATAAGTTTAGAGAGATAGTTTCAATTTTCAAAATATAACGTCTTCTCTTGATATTTAGATTTGCTTACGTCTTACCTACTGTTAGATAATTGTTTGTATATGTTTACTTCTAATAATGCATCGTGATAACATCTGGTACACTATTTTATAGTAATATTTATTACTAGTAAAAAAGCATGTTATCATTAAATAACTATTTTTATTCATAAGTTTTGGAGAGATGATTTCAACCTATGATGTCTACTCTTAATTATTGTTTTTATCATCAGACCAAAACATCAATTAATTTTAAGTATAGGCATTGATTGAATTTTAAATCTCTTATTCAATGACAAAGAGGTTTTACCAATTAAACTTGTAAGGTTAAATTTAATCAACCATTCTGTTGGCTTTATTTCGTACCAATTTGCTTGTAATTCAGCATTTAGAAACCCTGTATTTAGGTAGAAATCATATAAGGGTAGTATGTGTGGGAGAGTGTGAACAAATGCTCAAGACTGTGTAGTGAAGCATGGACTCGTGACTGGATCTCACAATTTGATGTGATTTCTATTGCCATCTAATATCAAAATCCCCCTTTCATATTGTAAATGTAATTAAATTGGTGACATGTAGAACATTTATTATTAGGCAAGACTAAAATGCAGTATTTAGGTGCTGTGCATAATTTTTGTCCTCTATTATTTAACCACAAATATTAAAATGAAAAATGCAAGTTAATAAAAGGAAAAGAATTACGAAAAAAAAATTGCAAACAGTTGTAAAGTAAAAAATAAAAATAAAACCTTGAATACATTAGTTAGCCCATAAGTACACGGTTTTGACTTTTGATAAAAGATGAAACTCACTCCTACTATGCTTGAAAACAATCAAAATCACTTTCCAACAACTCAATGGCCACGTTTCAGAATAATCAAACCTCAAGATCAAGATCTCAACAGATAGAGAGTGAAAAAATAGTGAATTTTGATAATTGGTCTCTGTACATAGATCATTGAGACTGGCGTATTCTTGATTTTGAAACCCGGATCGTTAATAGAACTGGACAAATAAGAGGTTCAAGGCTTTTAAGATTGATTGAGGTTGAATCGAGATCAGACCATAATGATGTCATAAATCATTTAATAATAAAATAATATTCAAATAATATAATAATGAGCAATCTTGATTTAAAAAATATATAGAAATTAAATAATTTCCAAGTATATTATCACAAATTTAAGTAATAAAAAATAATAAAGCATAAAAAAAATACATTAAAATTACAATTAATCATTCAAGTATTTAGTTATAATGGTTATTTTATTGGTATGTTTAATGGTAATTTAAATAAATAATGAAAAGAGACAACTCATTGATAATAACTCAAATGTCAATAACAAAAAGAAAGATTTGAGTAGTCTACTTTTTTTTTTAATTCTAATTTGATCATTGGCCTCCTTCGCAGTCCTATCTTGCTTGTTATGTAGCAATTTTTTTTTTGATAAGTTTTTTTTTTTTTTCAGTTTTTGTGAATTTGTATAAAATATGAGACGTGAGGATTGAGATGGATAGAGTTCAGATAAACTGTTTTTTTTAATTTAACTAAAATTAGGAGTTTTTAAATTAGTGATTTTACATGTCTACTCTTATTATTTAAGCTTTACAAACTAGTAAATTTGAGGGTATTTTGAGCATCAAAATTAAGGAATTCAAACATAAAAAACCCCCCTAAATAAAGTCCCTTAAATACTATTGTGGATTAAAACTTAAAACTTTTTTTTTGAGAAGGAAAACTTAAAACTTAAAACCACAATTACTCAGACAAAAAGAAAAAATATATATATTTATAACCACAATAAAGCAAGAACCATGTGGAAGGATAAATGAGAAAAAAGAAATAAGAAGGTACCTTGTTTTCAAGAGCAGCTGCTTTTCCACTCGGACAGTCTCTTTGCTGAATATCAGTAAATTAAACAGTTGACGATACCTTCTTCTTTTCCCTTTCTTACAAAGTCTTGATAAGTAGAGCAAGTTAAATTTAAAATTTATATATAAAAAAAAAAGGTAAATCAGAGAAACAAACTGCAATAAAAAATCAAATTGAGAAATAAAGGACAGCATAAGCGAAGAAGAACAAGCAAGGACAAAATAAAAGCAACAAAACTAAAAGGAAGTACCACTTTTTTTAGCAGTTCTCTCTTCTACTCCTTTGACTTTGCAGATCAAGGATAGTCGCTATAGTAAATGAGAGCAGCGGTGACAAGCTGAAAATACGAAACTCTTTTTTTTTTTCTTTTTTCTATTTTCTTTTTTGTGAAGTGGAGCAAAGTAAAACTAAGACCCCAGGATAATAACACAAAAGATTGCAACGAATATTAAGAACTGGAAAATCTCATTCTTTACAATATTTTTTTTTTTTCAAAGAACCGGAGCAAAGCAAAACCAAACTAATAAGAGGATGATTACAACGAAAATAAATGGTATATAGTTGAAAGTATCAAACTCTTTTTTGTTTTTTTGGAGAAGTGGAGCAAAATAAAACCAAGATGAGATGGTGAAGATTGATGATACAGAAGCTGCAGGGAAAACTAATTCAGAAGACAAATGAAATGAAGGAAAGTAGCGTAGGAAAAGTATTTAAAAAGGACCTCAACGGAAAAGAGTTTCTTTTCTTGCTCGTTGACTTTTGTTTTTTTTAATAAATAGCATAAAACTTATTAATTAATAATTATTCTTCATCGCCATGTCAATATATCAATATATCAATTGATTTTTAGCGTAACAAGGTTTAAATTTCAAATTTCTTATTTCATAATAAAAATTTTACCAATTAAACTAATTTGAACTTATCTGCTCAAAAACTTTAGATATTAGGCACCCTTTACGTTGTTAGATATGAAGAAAAATTAAATTCTAATAAATAAATAAAAAAGATCTCTTCATTTCACTTAGGTTCGTTTGAATACCGCTTATTTTGTTAAAAATTGAAAATACTGTAATAAAATAATTTTTAAATGTGTGAATAGTACTGTAAGACCCATTTTTAATGAAAATTTTGTTAAAAAAAATATTTGTGGATTCTTGTAAACAGTGCACGGGACCCATTAAACAGTATAATTTCCGTGAAAATTTTGCTATCAAAGAGGTAGTGGGTTTCGTGCACGATGCACGGGACCCACTGACGAACAACATCCCATGTGATGAAGCGCTTCTCAATAAGGAATCTATGGTTAAATGTTTTGTATTTTACAATCCAATATTCTTTTTTTGAGTTATCTTCCATTAAGATATAGGGTGAGTTTGATTCAGCTTTTTGTAAAAATGCATAATGAAAAAGTGGAGTTTTCAAAAAGTGCATAATGAAAAAGTGCATTTTCAAAAAGCTGAGTGTTTGGTAAAAACTCTTAAAAAGTGCTTTTTGAAAAAGCTGAGTGTTTGGCTAGCACTTATAAAAGTGGCAGTTTAAGGGATAAATTACCAAAAATGACAATGTATATATAAGGGAGTTTATTTCATACTTTTTTTTTTTTATGTGAGTTTATTTCATACTTAAATCAACTACTTCATATACTTAAATCAATTTTTCTCTTTCTAAAAAAATTAATTTTTTCTCATCAATATTAGCTAATAATAACCTACCACTTAAGATTTATTGTGAAAATATTGTAAAATTATTGTGATAATTGATACTGATTTTAATTTTAACGTACTATTAAAATTATTTTTTTCTTTCTAAAAAAATTATTTTTTTCTCACCAATATTAGCTAATAATAACCTACCATTTAAGATTTATTGTAAAAATATTGTGATAAAAATTAATACAGATTTTAATTTTAACGTACTATTAAAATTATTTTTTTCTCTTTCTAAAAAAATTATTTTTTTCTCACTAATATTAGCTAATAATAACCTACCTTTTAAAATTTATTGTGAAAATATTATACAAATATTGTGATAACATTTTCTCTTTCTTCTTTTTTTTTTTCCTTTTTTTTATCCCCTCTTTTTTCCTCCTCCACCCACGTACCCTTCTCCTTTTTCTTTTTCTTTTTCCTTCTTTTCCCTTTTTCCCTACCACTTTCCCTCTAGAACATTCCACTTTTCACTTTTTTCTTCATCCCTTTTTCTTTTTCCCTTTTTCCCTTTCTCTTTTCCTCCAGAACGTTGTTCCACCGCTGAGCTCTTTTTTTTTTTTTTTTTTTTTTTGACAATTCGAAAGCCGCTCTTTCACTTCCTCCAGAGAAGAAGATGATGATGATGATGATGATTGAAACATTGGGTTTGTATTTTTATTTGATTTTGATTTTGGGTTTGGGTTATGGGTTTTCAATTAATGGTTTAATTTTGAGTTGATTTTCTGTAGATTTTGGGTTTGATTTTGAGTTGGGTTTGAAATGGGTTTTGTTGATTTTGTTGATTGTGGTGGTAGACCGGGTTCACGGATGACTTACCACGGAGAGGGCAGAGAAGAGATGAGCGTGAGAGTGAGAGAGCTCAGGGCTTGACGGCAGAGCAGAGAAGAGACGAGAGAAATAAAAGGGAAAGCGTGAGAACTGAGGTATATATCTGCAAGGGTAATTTGGTAAACAGCAAGAGCTAACGGATAAAAATGCGCGTTTCCTTTTGTTTATGGACCTCTGCTGATGCATATTTGTTGCGCGTTCCCGAACCATTTTTTGCCTTGGCCCAAAACGCAACTTATTTCAAAAAGTTGCGTTTTGGGCTGAGCCAAACGCAAATAACTTCTTAGCATTTTGCAAATGCGCATATTTGGTAAAAGTGGGCTCAAAACGTCCAACCAAACGGGCACATAGTGTGGGTTTGGATAGAAAGTTTAGTTGTGGTGCGTTTTCCTCCTGCACATTTTCTGTGTTTTTTTTTTTTTTTGGCCAGCTTTTGTTGACTTTGTGGAACAAAAATTACTGTGCATAAACAGTGTGTGCACTGTTCATGCACTGTTTACACATTAAAAAATATAAAAATGGGTCTCACGGTACTATTCACACATTTAAAAATTATTTTACTACAATGTTTTCAGTAATAATCAGTTTTCAGCAACTTTTAGCAACAATAAGTTGTATATAAACGGACCCATAATGCTTCATGGACAAACTTTATATGTAAAACGAAAAGAATATTGAAGAACGGAATACAATTTACAAGTCTGCCGGATCAAGTCTAAACTGAGCATTCTCATCCATCTCCCTAAAATAGGGTGAGAGACCAATTTAGGAAAATAAAAATAAACAAATAAATAAAAGTGAGAGAAATAATGAAATAGATAACTTGATGTACTATGGTTCAATAAATAATAAAAATCATTCCCCCAAACAATTATTTTGTTCTTTTTTGTGTTTCAAACTTTTAGTAACAGAAATAAAGAAAAATTGATGTTTTGAAAAGTGAGAGAAATAATAAAAATAAATAAACAATAATATTTTAGTGCATAAGAGGAAAGAGAATCAAATATAAATGTTTTGAAAAGTAGTTAGTTAAAATAGAAAATGTAAGTATTTTTTTTCTAAAATTGAGATGAAATTTTAGGAAGGCCAATGTGAATCTTCCAATGACTGAACATTTAGTGGGGCATTTTTTTTAGACCAAAAATTAAAATTAGGATGACAATATATAAAAGCACATGTATATTACAATTTTTTTAGTTTTCTATGAATACAGTTCCTATGTAAAATCACTGCAAAGAGATATTTTGAACCAAATCCTGATATAAACAGAAAATATTTCATTACACGTTAGGTGAGTACAAAAAAATTAATTATCAATTTTTGAGATAAATACAAAATTTATCCAAAAGAATTGGGCACCTATGAACTAGGCCAAATAAATTATACTAACATTCTACGAAAATAAAAAAAGATGTAACCAATAATGAGATTTTGAGATTTCAATTGAAAGGGAGAAAAATATAGTTTTTTTTCTTTTTTATTTGGAAAAATACATATGCATAAAATGTCTATTGAATCCACAATCCAATTTAAATGCCATTTGAGCCAAAGATAATTTGCTACAAAGAATTGCGTTGGTGTACACATACCATTCCCACCTTAATTTGAAAAACAAAAGCACTATATGGTTTTTCTCATTGGCATTGAACATCTCCAAGGTTATTGACAAATTAATACATTCAAGTTAAATTAATACACTATATGGTTTTTCTCATTGGCTTTTGAGTGGAGTTAATTTGTGGTATGACTTTGTGTTAGAATTACTTCCTTCTCCCTTATGTGTGTGTGTTTGTATCTCAAAAAAAAAAAAAAAAAAAAAAGGTTTTATTTTACATGTATATCTTGCCAAAAGGTATGTATAAAGATTGAGTATACAACTATATTTGTGAGATTTATAGTTTTATACTACACTTCCAATTTAAGCTGAAAAATCTCAAAAGATTGGTGTAGCAATTTTCCAATCCTCTTGAAATTCATGAAGTCCTAGATTTAAATATTTTAAGCAACATATTAGGATCACTCATAAGAGATTCATCGTTGTAATTACCTAAAGTACATTAGACCGAAGATTACGTGCATATGGACGGAGGAGTAGCTAAGTGTATGAAGAGTTCTGAAGACAAACAAAAAATAAGCATGGAAGTCTTTGTCCCGTTACCTTATTTATTCATAGGGGTCAGTATTAGTAATTTAGTATGTGATCATCAATGCTAAGCGATTCGTTGGCTTTACAATTATTGTTGTTTAGCTTTTTAAAAATTCTGGATCCACAATGTGGAACGAATCTTTGAGTTCTTTACTAGGAAAATGCCAAAGAGTAACTGACAGGACTTTTTTTTTTCCTTGTCTCTTTCCCTTCTTTCCCATTACTTTTCTTCACCATAAATAATATATTAAAATATAACTGTTGTACTTAAATTTTTTGTTATTTTATTTTAATCTTTTATATTTCAAAATTTTTATATTTCATATTTGATTTTTTTTTTTGGGTAAAATATTTGATTTTCTTTTATATTAGTCCTCTCATCTATTTTCATTGGTAATCTGGTAACACTTATCATTGTGGTATTTTAATTAAGGAATCGAAAGGCAACCTAGACTGAAAAAGTGCCTGAGTTGGACGGCCAAAATTGTTTATTATGGGAAGGTAGATTTGTGATAAATGAGTGAATTGCATAGTTGGATTACTTTTTGTAAGAGCATCTCCAAAAGGCACAAGTAAAAGTAGAAAGTGGAAATTCATGGAGGATTAGGTGGAAAGTAGAAACAACTCATCAATCAAAAGGCACCGACAAAAGAGAAATTATGTGAATGTGACCAAACCGTATCTCACCCCAATGAAAATCCAAATAAATAATAAAAATAATATGACTTTTGACCCAAAAACTTTAAAGATACGACCCATCCACCCAATATGAGCCATCATTGATCACATTCATACTGGTTGCATCGACAAGCGAAGACAGAAAATTCCTGGCAACTTCTTGATGAGTTCAGGCTCCTCTGTAAACTACCCGCCGTATCCGGCAATGTTTACTCGTAAGTCTATAGTTTATACTCAACTATAAATATCAAGTAATTGTTTGATAATTGCTTATTTTTGGTGTCTTATTTTCATTTATACGGTATTTATCAAAAGTTAATTTATTTCATGAAAACTAGCTAAAAAATAGATTATTTATAGTAATAAAATAAAAATAAAATTGAGATAAAAAGTAAAACTTTTAGCAAATAAGAGCATTCACATCAGCTTGTGCAAAAAATTTTCCATTTTGCACATCTAAAACCTACTTTTTCTATTTTACACACTCATTTTTACAAAACACTCACATCAGTTTGTCTATTATACACATTTATTCGAATAAAATATTCATTTCTTTATCACTCTCATCTCCTTCACAGACCCAACACAACCCACACAGCCACCATCATCAGCCACCATCACACCGGAATCCACACCGGAATTCACCATCACACCGGAATTCACAGACCCAACATAACCCACATAGCCACCATCACACCGGAATTCACCATCACACCGGAATTCACAGACCCAACACCACACAGCCACCATCACACCGGAATCCACACCGGAATTCACCATCACACCGGAATTCACAAACCCAACACAATCCACACAAGCCACCATCTCTCTTTCTCTCATCGACACTGGAATCCACACAAGCCGAGAAACAAACCTAGTAAAAAAACCAAAAAACCCCAAAGATCAACCAAAAATCTAGATCCACAATCACCGAGTATCACAGCAGCCCCGAGCAACAAGATCGACGCCTCGCCCTGAGCAACATGATCAAACAACGAGAAACCCAATAATCAACCCCATTCAACCCGAAAACAACGAGAAACAAATGAAGAAAGAGAGAGCAGTGGCGATGGCGATCGGTGGCGGCGGCGGCGATGGCGATGACGATGACGATCGGTGGCGATGGCGATGGCGATGGCGATCGGCAGCGGTGATGATTGACGGAAGCTTGATGAGATGAGAGAATGAGAGAGTTGTGCCTGAGAGAGTGATGGAAATGAGAAAAAGAGAAGAATATAAGAGTCCGGCAGTGATGAGAGAGAAAAAATTAGTAAAAAATTATATGCACATGCTACAGTATCCGTGCAAATATGCACAGGTACTGTAGCAACTTGCATTTATGCAAAAGTTTACACCCACTGATGTGGGTGTTTTTTTTGCTCAGATTGTGTAAAACTAGTTACTTTTTCTATTATGCAAAGTTATCCACAACTTGATGTGGATGCTCTAAGCAATTGGCAAAGGCACACCAGCTCAAATATTATAATATATTTATAAATAAATAAATAATTTAAATGTATATAATATTTTATGTTACATTACATTTATACATATATAAAAATATATTTATATAAATTTAATACTAAATTGTGTAAGTTTATAATTAAATTCTCAAGATATCAAATTAGTATTTATAATTTATTCACACTACAAATACTAAATTTTTAACAATACAATATTAGCAACCAATCAAGATAAAAAGGCACAAAAAGAAAGAGAAATGATGTGACCAAACGGATCTCCCCACAATGAAAATACAGGACAATCATTTGACCTAAAAGCTAAAAACCAAAGACACACCACTCAAGAAAATATGAGCCATCACATTCACGGTGGTTTCGTTAATCAGCGAAAACAGAAATTTTTGGCAATTTCTTAGTGCCAGTTTAGTAAAAATGTTTGAGTAAAGTTATTGGTAATTTTTTAAAATATATGTATATAAAAAAATGTATAAAAATATACGTAATGTTTAAAAATTGAAAATTTATATTTAAAATGCTTTATCAAACAGGGCCTTAGAAGATGAGGCTAGGCTGTAATTTATGTGGTAAACATGTTTACAAGTAAATTTATACTCAACTGAGAGATGAATCAAGTTCATAGTTGATTCTTCTCAAAAAAAAAAAAAAAAAAAAAAAAAAAAGAGGGAGAAGTTCATAGTTGGTTATCCTTATAATGCACAACAAATTAAAGTTTAGATATGTAATTTGATAATTATAGTAATTATAAATTATTCATAGATATTTATTATGAATATGTTTGTATATGAAATTAAATATTTTATTATTTAAATAAAATATATATAATGTACCAAAATTCTAATGAAAGTTTAAATACAAAATGATGATGCTGAAAAATTGTCAGTAAACTGCACAGTCCTCACGTGCTCTAGTACAACAAAGAAGAAAGAGAAACCCTATAGAAAGTACTGGCGTGGTACCAGTCAAATACCCTCCGAAAGTCAAGTTAGAAAGTGTTCACAACTCTAGAGTGCCAGAACTACGGTAAATTATGCGTACATTGATTTCTGAGGGTTTTGGGTTTTCATAATACTATAAAATCGACTTTGGTTTCTTGGTGAGGAGGAATTTTTCCTTATAAGGAAGATCCTCATAAATGTACGTATTTTGCGGGATGCTTTCCATATAGATATTTTGTTGATTAGGGTTAATTATGAGGCCCAAGACATTTCCATTTGAAGTTTCTTGAGGACTACTTAAACCATGTGGATGCCATGTGACCTTGCTGTCGTCCACTTTATATCCGTCTACTTTCTTATCCATCCGTCATGGAGAGTCCGTCCTTCTTGGATGCCCCCCCCCCCCCCCCCCCCGCGATCTTCTTCCATCACTTTGATCATGCACTGCCCAGTACCATCGTCCATGACAGGTTTCGTTAAACGAGACCGTCCGCTTTAATTTTATCCTCTTCAATTGCCCCCTCACTCTATGGGTCGGTCGCTTAATGTTCCAGACGGATCCGTGGAGTGACAGTCCAACAAAACCCTTCGGACATGCATTCTGATTTGACAGGCTATCCTAGTGCCATTAATGCAGTAGGGGTATGTGGCATATTTTTAGTGGTTACTTGCTCGTACCAAAGCGTCCCTTCATCCTCCGTGCCGTTCCCTCTATATATATGTTGCTACTCACTTTCATTTTCACTTTTCACAACAAATTTTCAGAGCCTGAGTGCTACAGTCTATTTATTTTTCAGCTGCATCTTCTTCGTTGCTTCGAGTGACCATCTACCTGGTTCGACCATCCGCCACACAGTGCTCGTAGCCACTATGTATCGTTCAACTGGTAAGCACTTGTTGCTTTATACTAAACCCCTTCTCTTTTTTGTTTGTTTTAAATAATTGCGCGCTCGTCGCCCATGTAGACATGTATAGTCTTAGGGGTTTATCTGTCATATGTAGGTGATAGATGTCTAGTGAGGCGTCGAGTGAGCAATCGTGCGTCCGCGAAGGAGCGGGCTATGATGAGGTGTTCCCATCAGGTCAGGAAGACCCCGACACCGTCTATGATGAAAGAGATCCGTCTGCCAATTCTTCCACAGAGGAGGATAAGGACGTGGACGATTCGGAGGGAGGTTCAGGTGGTGATTCGAATAGTTCAAAAGTAATGTACATTGATCCTTTCGTCCAGTCCGTCGTAGGTCCTGACGGCTTTAGGAAGTTTATCCTTCTCCCATTATGGACTGTAAACGATTTCAATTCCTCTGTCAAGCAAAAACACTTCGAAACCCTTAGGGCGAGAACCAAATACCCGTCAGCATCCCCATCCGTCTACCCCATAAGTCTGAAAAGTGTTACTATGAGGGCATTGAGGATGTTGGGATGTATGAGCAAATATTTAAGGCAGGACTTAGGTTCCCCTTAAGTGCTCTTCACCGTCGTCTTCTTCAATACCTTGGGTTTGCCGCCACCTAAATCTCTCCGAATGCCTGGAGAGTATTCATTGGTGCGGAAGTTTTGTATGGGGTTTTGAGCGATGGGGAGTGTAGGATGACAGTGGAGGAGTTCTTCCATTGCTACCGTCCATCAGAAATCAACCAATCTAAGGGCATGTACAGTTTCCTGCCAAGGAAGCCTATACTTAGGCTAGGTGTAATACTCCTGACTCCAACAAAAACTGGAAGAGTTGGTATTTCTTCATCTAGGGTGACGACTGGATGTGTCACCTTAACGACCAGAAGTATATGTATGCCCATAGATAAAACTTGGGGCATAATGCCCCAGTCTGGTAAGCGTCCGTCTAGTTTGAATTTTTCTTTTATTCGTTTGTTATTGGTCTAACCATCCCTTTTTAGCAGCTTGAGACCGTCCAGAGGTGACCTTAGAGCAGTAGAGCTTTCTCGAGAAAAGCTTTGCGATCAAATTGAAAAAGAGGACGTGGTCGAAGCTTGTTACCTTGGACACGATCCATTAGTACTGCGACAGTCCTAAACCCACTGAAGCTGCCCGTCATTACGACAATCAGGCACGCAAACGTAAGGCCATTGCTCCTTATCTTCTCTTTTTATTCTTGTAATTTACCTAACTTTTTCTTTCTGTCTACCTTGATGTAGAAATGGAAGAAGACAATAGGAGAGCTTTTATTAAGCAGCAGGTTGCTGCAAGGAAGAAATAGGAAGAAGGTCTGCCCAATAAGGGAACGAGTTCGGTCAACTTGTCCACCAAGAGGAAACTGTCAGAGAAGACTGACCGTCCCCCCAAAAAGCCTAAGGTTATGGAGGTGGCGACCATTGGTGCTACTATTGATCCAAAGAAACCTCCTTTGGTTGGGAAGGGTAAAGGCCTCATGATGGGTCAAGTTCCCATCGCTGAAAAACGCCCCATCCTCCTCTGTGAGGATTTTCAATATGCGCTCAAGCAGTTGTTGTCCATCATCAAGGACGATGACTATGAGGACTTAAGCAACCATGCAACTGAGGCCATGGGGGAGACGGGCCTTTTTAGCATTGCACAGGTACATCCGTTCCCTTCTTTCTTCCGTTAAGTTACCTCCTTTCTTTCCTAACCCTTGTGGTTGATTATTCCTTGTAGGAGATGCTCATGATGAAAGGCTTGATGGATTGTTGTTTATCCCATGAGACGGCGTTGGACCGTGTAAGGGCAAAGGCAATGACAGGCAAAAGGCACCGCTATAGGGAATCAATTAAAACGGACTAATTGCTTTTTTAGCGGCTGGGAGAAACGCCGCTATATATGTAAACCTTTTAGCGGTGGGCAAAAACGCCATTATAAGGCTTCATTTAAATCATAATATATGCACCTTTAGCAGCGCTTTTTGACCGCCGCTATAAGTTCTTTTTTTTTTCTTTTTTTTATAGCATGTTTTAAAACCACTATTTTTTTTACAGACCTATTACAAATAACCTGTAATATTTTTAACTCTACTAACACAATACCACAAATATAACTAATTAACATCACCACAAATGTCTCCAAACTAACGTAATATTAATATTACATAATAAAAGAAAAGATGTGGTCCTTTGTACACAACATTATATTAATTAAATAACATTGTCTATATCCATCATCATAAAAATTAACAAAAGAAAAGATGTGGTCCTTTGTACACAGAAAGTCCTTCAACACTTAAATTAAACTAATACCATAATCAAAGTTTCAAAGTGTTTCAAAATATTTTTCAACACTTGCAAAAAAATGTGTTTGTTCAAATGGGGTTCTTTGTTCACAAAATGTCCTTAAACACCAACATAAAATTTATAAGTTACTTGGCTGATTGGATGCAGCTGGTGATCTTTGGAGAGCTGGGGATTGTAGGATCGGAGGAACGTCCTACATACAAAAAAAGAAAAAGAAAAAAAAAGGGCAATAATTGGGACACAATGATATCAAATATTGGAATCCAAAATTGCTTTAGGCATGAGCATTAAAAGAGAAATTTGGAGTTTCAAAGGCTACAACTACAATATGGAAATCACAATACAACTATCAAACACCTTAAAGTATAAACTCACAAAACCGTGAAACTCATCATCATTGGATGATGAGGATTTATTTGCAATTACATTGAATACAGTATTCATTTCTACATATAAATAAAATAAGTACAACCTCAAACCCAACTATTTCACATTGCTTGTTTAATGTGCTAAAATATGATATACTGCTTATTGCCAAAAAACCACACAATCACATATAGATATTTCCAAATAACTACTCTATAGATTTACTGCTCATGAGTGTTTCTTTACTTATGTGAACTAATGCAGCATGGGCATACATTATTGAGAAATATGACCTTGCGAAAAATCACATCCTTAATTGAGCTCTAATTTTGTGACATATGTTAATTTAATTTCTTAATTTTGGTGAAGGTGTTTACTACTCATTTTAAAAATTGAGATTTTTGTTAATTTTTATATTAAAGGTAAACACCACATTCAAGAAGAATTATTTCTTTTTTAAATAAAAGAATTTTATAACCACCTCTTAATTTTGGTGATGGTATTTACTACTCGTTATAATAATCAAGGAGTTTGTTAATTTTATATTAAAAGTAACGCCACGTTTAATGAGAATCATTTCGTAAATATTCTTACAAGTTTTTTTAAAGAGCTAATAAAATATAAGAATAAATATCAATAATTTTTAACCTATTTAGGAATTAAAATATGACCTTTTATTAATAAAAAAAAATCTGATTATATATTTTTAAATATAGTTATTCATATATATATATATATATATATATATATGAAGTTGCAAGTTAGAATAAGCTAATCCGAATTTTTATGTTGATTTTTCATAGACTTCAAAAAATCAGTGACTTGTCTAAATTCAAATACTTTTTGATCCGATCCCAATCTTGATCCAAACTGTCGTTCCGAATTTTCGAGGGGTCTTTATTTCCCATGTTCACATTTACGCTTCAATAATTTTAACCTCATTTATTACAAATTTTGACCACATTTGTGTTTAGTTCAATCAATGCTTTACACTTCTTTTTAGGTACTTCAGAGTTCACATGCCATTGTCTCCCACCAATTTCACTGGTATAGCACAATGTGCATCAGTACTTTCTGACTATCTCCTGCCATCTTCCAGAAAATTGCTCCTTTGCCAGACTCTTTTTTGACTACATTTATGTTTAGTTTCAATCAATGTTTTACACTTCTTTTTAGGTACTTCAGAGTTCACATGCAATTGTCTCCCACCGATTTTATTGATATAGCACAACGTGCATCCAGCACTTTCTGCACTATCTCTTGCCATCCTCCAGGAAATTGTTCCTTTGGCACTCCTTTGGATAATATTGTTTAGATATTGTTGAAATATGCGTCAGTACAAAAATATTATAAAAAAAGTTTGGTTAGTGTGTGCTTTAAGAGCACATATTAAGCTTTTTATTTGTGAAAATATTCTATCAAAAATTAAAAAAGTTGTCATTACTTTTTCAATTTTCAAAATTTTTTTTTTTCAAAAATGAAAATTAATGTGTGCGCTAAGAGCACACATTAGTAAAATCCTTATAAAAACAAGTGTTTAAATGTTTAAACAACGAAATTTGTTATTTAAACATTATCAACGAACGGGCCAAAATTCATTGACAATTTTTGTAGGCGAAAATCACATTTTCGTTTTTATATTTTTACACGATTCTTACTTTAGTCTTTAATTTTTTTTTTTCACCGTTTTTAGTCCCTATCCTAGAAAACGTCTCTCATTTTAGTCCCTGCCGTTACCTTAGAGACAGAAAATGCTGACGTGGCAAATGGATAGCACTATTCGCTGACGTGGCTATTAAAATAATAATAAAAAATATTATTTGGTATTAAAAAATTTTAAAAATTAATTTATTAATTTTAACTAACTAAAAAAAATCAAAACAAAAATCAAAATCAAAATTTATATAAATTAAGATAAAAAAGTATTCTGAAGAAGAACACTAAGAACACCAACTCAGAGCCCCAGTGCCCAATTATCATTCTACACTTTCTTCTTAAACCATCACACTCTCTCAAGATAACAGATCGGAACCGAAACTTCTAGAATGCGACGAGATTGTGTATTGTAGTGAAATCAGAATCAAAGTCAGAGTTGGAGATGGGGAAGCAGAGCGCGTGGGTGGCGATTTAGAAGAAGCGGTGGCCGCTACTGATTCTCGCTCTGCTTTCGCTCTTCACTGCAATGCTTTTCTTCACCAGAACCTCGTTCCATTCCTGCGCCACCAATAGTCCCAGCTCTGCTACAAGTAATAGCATTGTTATCAACAACAATCGTTTTGGAGAATAAAAGAAAGACAAATTTACAAATGCTCAGATTCACTCAAAAGCCGCATCGAATCCTCTAGATTTCATGAAGTCGAAGCTCATGCTCTTGGTTTCCCACGAGCTCTCTCTTTCTGGTAACATTGTTATTTTCCGTTTGGTTCTTCAGAAAATAAAATTAATTCATTTTTTGAAAAAAATTTAATTTAAATTTTCAGGTGGGCCGTTGTTGTTAATGGGCTGGGTTGGTGTTTGGGTTGGCCGGATCTGTGTTTGGGTGGCCAGAAATGGTGGTTTGGTATTTGGGTGGCTGTGGGTTGGTGTTTAGGTGGCTGGGTTGGTGTTTGGGTTGGCCGGATATGTGTTTGGGTTGGCCGGAAATGGTGGTTTGGTGTTTGGGTGGCTGTGGGTTGGTGTTTAGGTGGCTGGGTTGGTGTTTGGGTTTGCCGGATCTGTGTTTGGGTGGCCAGAAATGGTGGTTTGGTGTTTAGGTGGCTGTGGGTTGGTGTTTGGGTTGGCCGGATCTGTGTTTGGGTGGCCGAAAATGGTGGTTTGGTATTTGGGTGGCTGTGGGTTGGTGTTTAGGTGACTGGGTTGGTGTTTGGGTTGGCCGGATCTGTGTTTGGGTTGGCCGGAAATGGTGGTTTGGTGTTTGGGTGGCTGTGGGTTGGTGTTTAGGTGGCTGGGTTGGTGTTTGGGTTTGCCGGATCTGTGTTTGGGTGGCCGAAAATGGTGGTTTGGTATTTGGGTGGCTGTGGGTTGGTGTTTAGGTGACTGGGTTGGTGTTTGGGTTGGCCGGAAATGGTGGTTTGGTGTTTGGGTGGCTGTGGGTTGGTGTTTAGGTGGCTGGGTTGGTGTTTGGGTTTGCCGGATCTGTGTTTGGGTTGGCCGGATCTGTGTTTGGGTGGCCGGAAATGGTGGTTTGGTGTTTGGGTGGCTGTGGGTTGGTGTTTAGGTGGCTGGGTTGGTGTTTGGGTTGGCCGGATCTGTGTTTGGGTTGGCCAGAAATGGTGGTTTGGTGTTGGTTTTCTTAGTGTTCTTCTTCAAGATACTTTTTGATCTTAATTCATATAAATTTTGATTTTGATTTTTGTTTTATTTTTTTTTTTAGTTAGTTAAAATTAATAAATTAATTTTTAAATTTTTTGAATACCAAATAATATTTTTTATTATTATTTTAATGGCCACGTCAGTCAACGGTGCCATCCGTTTGCCACATCAGCATTTTCCGTCTCTGAGGTAATGACAGGGACTAAAAAGAGAGGTGTTTTTCCAGGATAGGAACTAAAAACGGTGAAAAAAAAAGTTAGGGACCAAAGTGGGAATCGTGTGAAAATATAGGGACGAAAATGTAGTTTTTGCCATTTTTGTAATATTCTAGATCGTCCTCTCATTTTGTATGGTAATTTTTAAATTATTTTAACTAAATAGTTGCAAGTTGTTTTTGTGATATATCAACTATTAGTTGAGATATCTTTTTGCGTATGGTTGTTACCTGTTGTTTTGCATTGTTGTGTAGTTGGGATGATCATATGTATCGTTGGATACATGTGTCTATATGGTAAGATTTGCATTGACTGTATTAGTGTGTATGGTCTAATCCATAAGCGTGTAACTTTATTTTGTGCCGGTGTAAATTTTTAGAGATTAGGAAATCTTGTCCAGCGAGTAAAAAATATATCAACAATTTTTTTGGGATCATTATGTTTGTCTTCTTTCCCTTTAAAAAAGAAAAAAAAAAAAAAATATATATATATATATATATATTGTGCCGGTGTAAATTTTTAGAGATTAGGAATCTTGTCCAGCGAGTAAAAAATATATCAACATTTTTTTTGGGATCATTATGTTTGTCTTCTTTCCCTTTAAAAAAGAAAAAATATATATATATATATATATATATATATATATATATATTTTGGTGTTTCCCTTTTGAGTTGAAAGCTTGAATTTGTGATAAAACACAAGAGTTTGTTCAAACTCCCAATTAAAAATTACGGCTAGATTATTTTTACTCTAACTTAGACTAAGTGTGGAATAAGCGCAATGAACCGATAACTCTACCCTAAGCCAAATTCATCAATTATCAACAATAAAATGAAAGCTTAAAGAATAGGGAAGAGAGATGCAAACATAAGATAACACCAAAACGTGTTATCGAAGAGGAAACCGAAAAATTAAGCAAAAACCTCTTCGCGACCCTCTAAATCGAAATCGATTCACTAAAGAATAAAGTTAGAGTACACGAATAACAAAAGACCCTTTAAGCCTAGTCTACCCCATATACTTGAGCTCTCCAAGCTCCTGCTACCAATTGACTTCTTAGAGCCTTGTTTTCTCTAACTTTCCGGATCCCGCAATTCAACTCGATTGCATCTGCCATTGAATGACACCTTCCAATGCTTCCCATCAGCACCAAAATCTCACTTTACACTCAGTATGGGTGTGTTAAGTGTTTGGACTAGCAACCTCTCAAATATATAGAGATGGAGAGGTAGGAGTTGAGGAAAAACCACAAGGAAATGTATAGATGATTGTGGGTATAACAATCTCTAACTCTTAAGTGTATTTTTTAGGGTTTTCTCCCTGAAAAGCACTCCTTACAATTTGTGGGGAATGAAAGTATATATAGTATGGGTAAATACTAGGTAAAGCAAAACACAACTTTTTGCCAAATAAAAAGTTTTACGGGTCCTTTATGGGTTGGCCTTACCTGCGAGACAGATGCAAAAACTCTAACTTGGCATGACTCTACATCTTCCAGTCATGTGCTCTACACGTGGCTCATTTCGTGGGTTGCTTCTCGCGAAACAGTCGTGAAGTCCACTTGTTCAACTTTTGAAACTTGATTATTCACTGATCTCTCACACTCATCCCTTACAATTAAACCCACATACATACAGAGAAAATGATTGAAGAAATTACAATCAAATTTGGTATAGAATTAAAACTAACACAATATAGTTGGAAATCACAACTTTACATGAGTAATGTTAATAACACATAAAAATGCACAATTTTGTTCTACAATTCGTCACGTGGCAAGTTGTGAGTGGTAAAAATGTGATAGTAGGCCATGAGGGGACACACCTTCATACTCATAACTTGCCACATGGCGAGTTGTAGTACAGAGTTATGAATTTTTATATATCCCTATCATTACTTTTTATCTTTAATTGTTCGTTTGGTTGTTTCATCTATTTCCTTCAATTATTATCAGATTTTCTCTATAGGGTTCAAGAGACCAAAACTAAAATAAAACTTGTAAGTGTGGCCAGTATGATTGTAAATATTATTAAAAGAAATGTTAATCAATGCCTTAAGCGCAATGGTTAAGAAACAATTTTTAGAAACAAACACACACAAGGGAGAATGAAAATGGATTTAACATAAAGACACACCTAAAAAGTTATGGTATCTTTTAAGAGATAGCGAGACAAATTATACTACACACAATATACTCTCTTAAGTAAAGAATTCTATTGCATAAGTGATTACAAAATAAATCATTAATTGAATTTATTCCAAATTTGTAAGAAATATACTTATATATTTAGAACTTTTATAAGTCGCAGACTATTCGTGTATCATATATTAAATGATATTATATGTGATATACAAATATGAAAAATTCAAGTATTCGAATTTTGAAAATATATATTTATGAAAAAATAAAATAAAATATATGATAATGACATTTCTACCCTACAAACTGGATCCTATAATTCAACCCAACTAATTGCTAAGAGGGGTGGAGTTATAATTTTAGCTATTTGGTACTACAAAAAGCTATTTTATCTATTTTACTTTCTCACTTTACAAAACATCTAACATCAGTGGTTTTATTTTAGCTTGCAACATAATAAAATAATATAAATAACACAATAAAATAATATATCCACTACAATAAAGATAAAAGGAAAAAAATTTAGAAAAATAATTAAAGTAGTGTAAACACAGGAATAAAAAAATGTTTTTTTTTTTTTAAATTTTTACCTTTGAGATAGTTGTGCACTATAACAAAAAAGCCAAAAACTTTGACTATAGGTCCACCAATGGAGCCTTACTTTTGTATTTGGTGGTGTTAAAAATAGCAATATAACTTTTTAACACCACCAATTTTAATGCTCTGAGTCTTAGGGCCCGTTTGGTAATATTGTTTTAGTAAGGTTGTTTGTATTTTTTAGAAATATGTGTGGGTGAAAAAATGTGTGAAAATACGTATAATGTTATTTTTGGTAGAAGAGTTTGAGTAATGTTGTTTAGGTGTTTTTGATATACGTGTTGGTAAAAAGTATATAAAAATATGTGTAATATTGTTTAAAATGCTCAAAAGCATGTTTGAACTTACCTACCAAATACCTCCTTAAACATTAAAAACAATTATTTAAAATACACTACAAAAAACCCCTCTAATTTCTCTTCAATTATTACAAATTTTGACCACTTTTATCGCAATCAACAATTTACACTACTCATCACTTTTCAGGTATTTCACAGATAATTGTCTATCACCGATTCCATATAGTTTGTTGATAGGACACTTACTATGCACGGGGCACTTTTTGCAGCATCTCTTGTCATCTCATCTCATCTTCTAAGAATTTGCTCCTTGGACAGACTCCTCCTGGATGCCCCTATTTGGAATTATATTTTGATCTTTTTTATCCATTTTATGTAATTGTTTAATCGATTAATTTATCTTAATGTTTAAGAGAGAAAAATTCATGGGTTGATCTAAGCTTAGAAGTACTAGTGACTCCTTTTAATTAATCCAGGTAATTTTAGTTTGATCCAATCTTGACCTTAATCTATTAAGTTCAAACCCAAACTCAATCATGTAGCCAAGACAGGCCAAAAAAAAAAAATCTAACCCGACACGCTTGAATAATTTTCAGCCTTGCATTAGGGGGGCCTCAGTGCAATAATTTTTGCTTGCATTATTCTAATTTTTGACCACTTGTGCCATGGTTTAATCAACACTTGTCCTGGGTAGGCAGATCACGGATAATGTGTTGGTGGCATTCGAGACAATGCACTATATAAACCAGAGAAGAAAAGGAAAAAAGGGTTTGATGGCCATTAAGCTTGATATGAGTAAGGCCTATAACAGGGTGGAGTGGGCTTTTTTGGAAGCGATGATGAGAAAATTGGGGTTCCACGAGGAGTGGATCAAGCTAATTATGATGTGTGTAACAACAGTTTTATACTCAGTGCTAATCAACGGGGAGCCAAAAGGAAAGATTAATCCGACGAGGGGCCTATGCCAAGGGAATCCTATCTCTCCCTACCTTTTTCTCTTGTGTTCGGAGGGGTTAACGGCTATGCTTCAAAGGGATGAGAGAGAGGGGTTGATTAGTGGGATCTCTGTGTGTAGGGGAGCACCTAAGATTTCACATCTCTTGTTTGCCGACGATTGTATTATATTTGGGGAGGCAAGTGTTAGTAAAGGAAACAGAGTTCTAAAGGTTCTTGATGATTATGAAAGAGAGTCGGGGAAAAAGCTGAATAGAGAAGATGTCGCTTTTTTTCAGCAAGAATACAAGAAGGGAGATCCAAGAGGAAATCAAAAATAGCTTCGGGGCTCAGATCATAAACAAGCACAAAAGATATTTGGGATTGCCCACTTTAGTGGGGAGGGGAAAGAGGAAGGCATTTAACAGGATAAAGGACCAAGTGGGAAGGAAAATAGCGGGGTGGAAAGGCAAATTACTATCAAATGCAGGGAGAGAAATTCTCATTAAGGCGGTTGCCCAAGCAACTACAACATACATGATGAGTTGCTTCAAACTCCCGGATTCCCTTTGTAGAGAGTTAAATTCCTTGGTAAACCAATTTTGGTGGGGCCAGAAGGAGAAGGAAAGGAAGATGGCGTGGATATCGTGGGAAAAAATGTACATGCCCAAATCAGAGGGCAGTATGGGCTTTAAAGACTTAAAAGCCTTTAACTTGGCACTCTTAGCTAAACAAGGGTGGTGGTTGAATCAACATCCGAATTCCCTCACTCACAAAGTGTTCAAAGCTAAATACTTTGCAGAGTGCACATTTATGGAAGCACAAGTGGGAAAGAAGCCATCCTATGTATGGAGGAGTCTAATGGCAGCTAAGGAAACTATTGAAGTAGGATTAAGGTGGTTGGTTGGAAATGGAAGGAATGTGAATATTTGGCATGATAGATGGCTCCCATCACCGGATTCATTCAAAGTTTTTAGCCCCCAGAGACACAATACGAATGTGGTGAAGGTTGCACGGCTCATTAACAGTGAAGCTGGTACATGGAAGGCTGAATTTATAAGGGAGGTCCTCCTTCCCCATGAAGTGGAAATCATCCTAAGTATTCCATTAAGCCCACAAATGCCAGAGGACTCAATGGTATGGGCGTGGTCAAAGAAAGGCTTATCTACGATGAGAAGTGAGTATGGAGTGGCACTGAAACTGTTAAGGAAGACTAGCTCGACGAGACCAACTAGTGACAGCTCTAACAAAACAAAAGTGGCTCAGCTGTGGAAGATAGTGTGGAAGCTCAATTGCCCAAATAAAATTGTTAGTGTATAGATTAGCCTAGAATTAATCCATTGGGCTTAGCCCAGTATATTACTTGTACTGCACTCATGTTACTTGTACTGCACACATACCTAGCCTATATAAGGCTCTCTTTTGTTCATTGTTTTACACACATCAATATACAGACTATTCAGTCATTCTCTCTCACTCTATATTGTTAACATGGTATCAGAGCCATTCCTCTGACTTCCTGATTCCTATGGACATCTCCGGCGTTCTTCCGCTGCCCTCGCCTTCATCCAGTAGTCACTATCAGAAGCGAGTCACCGCCGTCACGCCCACAGCCCCTAAAACACTCAGATTTCGTCAGTTTTGTTGATCAAACTGCCAAAGCCAAGGCATAGATTGACAAATCATCCAATCCTGAGCAAAACCCAACAAAAATCTGCCAGAAACAGCCTTCCAAGTGCCTCCACGCGCCGTCTTAAGTTTCTGCTCTCGAGCACGCGCCTCCACGCGCCGCCACGCCTCACACGTGCCAGTCCACGCGCCTCATGCACCCTACACGCGCTGCACGCGCCTGCTCCATTCCACGTCCTGCCACGTCAGCCGTAGGTGACGTCATCCTGCCACGACAGCATCCTGAGCCGTTGATCGAGCCGTTGACTTTGACTGTTAACTTTGACCAAAGTCAAAATTTTTCAACAAGACCTGTCTTGCTCAGTTTTTCGCGTAGATTCTGATTTTGGACTCCGTTTCTGCATTTGAGGTTTCTAAATCTCATTTTTTGGTCATTTTCTTCATTATGACTCAACAAAATAAACGAGACATCATACGTCCTATCACCGTTATGTTGGATGGGCCTACTAGCTATCATGCATGGTCTCAAAATATGACTGTCTTTATCAAGGGTCGTAAACTGTGGAGATATGTGACTGGTTCAATTCCTAAGCCAGTACCAAACCCTAAGTCCACAGCCACAGCTGCTGAAGAATCTTCCAAGACTACAGTTACAACAGATGATTATGAAGAACGCCTAGAGGAATGGGAGAGTATTCAGAGTAAGATCTTGTCTTGGTTTATCAATACCTCTATTCCCTCCATTCATAATCTTCTTCCTCGCCTTGAAACTGCTGAAGCTGCTTGAAAATTTTTGGCCGATCGCTATAATTGTACTAATGATTCAAGCTTGGAGTTCCACATTGAATCAAAACTTTATCAAATGCGCCAAGAGACAGGTCAGTCTATTTCTGATTTTTATTCTCAGACTTCTACTATGTGGGAATAACTTTCTGCTGCAGATCCTCCACCAGTGTGTTCTAAGGACATTGAGCTCTTTGTCAAATATCGGGATCGCCGTAAATTTATGCACTTCATGATGGGTTTGCGTGAGGATTTTGAGCCTACTAGGGCTTCTCTGCTTAACCGATCTCCTACTCCTTCTCTTGATGCTGCAGTCAAGAAGCTCATTTCTGAGTCATTTCTGAGGAAAACCATCGGCCTACTTATCACATGTCATCATCTGATCATGTATTGGCTACACCATCTCCACAGCCTCCCATTGCTGCATTCACTGCTCCTCCACGAATAAACTCTGGGCGTCCCACCTCTCAGTCTTCCAAAGGTACTCGCTGTGAGTTTTGCCATGCTAAAGGCCATGACATCTCAGTTTGTCGTAAACTGCAGAAATTTATGCAAGAGCAGAATAAAGCTTCTCTTCCTCGGGCAGCTGCTGTATGTCCTTCCGATCCATTGATTCCTACAGGTCCATCTTTGGCTTCCTCACTTATTACGGCTGATATTGAGGCAGTTGTTCAACAGGTTTTATCTCGCACTTCCACTGCCCTTTCTGTCACCTCAGGTAAACAACATTGGTTTTTTGATACTGCATGTTGTAACCATATGACTCCTGATGAATCCCAATTTTCTGATAAGGCACCCTTAGAACATCCAATCACCATTTACACTGCTGATGGAACTCCTATGCCTGTTAGTCATAAAGGAACAATCTCTTCTCCTTGTTTATCCCTTAGTGACACTTTTCATATCCCAAAGTTATCCTTCAATTTGCTTTTTGTTGGTCAACTTTGTGAATTAGGCGTAGATCTTCTATTTACTAATCATGGTGTGGATGTGCAGGATCCCCGAACGGGTCAAGTGCTTGGGACAGGCCGTAAGGTTGGTCGCATGTTTGAGGTTCATGACTTGAAGATTCCTTCACAAGTTATTTCTGCAGCTGCTACCACTGCCACCTCCTCACCTGATCTATGGCATGCTCGTCTTGGTCATCCATCCTTATCTCGTCTTCAGTTGTTAGCTTCTCAAGGTCATTTAGGTTCAGTTCAGTTTCAAAAATTTGATTGTACTTCCTGTCATTTTGGCAAACAAACAAAATTACCCTTTAATAATAGTGACTCATTTTCTTCTGCACCTTTTGATCTTATACATTCTGATATTTGGGGTCCTACACCTGTTCCTACTGAGGGGGGATTTAGATATTTTGTCATATTTGTGGATGATTTTTCTCGATATACTTGGATTTATCTGCTTCACCATAGGTCCGAACTTGTGTCTATTTACCAAACATTTCATAAAATGATTGAAACACAGTTCAATCGCACCGTCAAAGTTTTTCGATCAGATAATGCTCAAGAATATAATGATAAATCTTTCCTATCCTTTTTAGACAATCACGGTACACTTACTCAGCGGTCTTGTCCTTACACCTCTCAACAAAATGATCGTGCAGAACGAAAACATCGTCACATTCTTGATGTTGTCCGCACCCTTCTCATTTCTGCCTCTCTTCCTGAATGCTTTTGGGGTGAAGCTGCACTCACTGCTGTATACACCATTAATCGTATCCCTTCACCAACTACACACAACAAATCACCATTTGAACTTCTCTATGGTCAAACCCCCGACTACTCCTCTCTTCGGGTTTTTGGTTGTGCTTGCTTTGTCTCTCTTCCTCCTCATGAACGAACAAAGCTCCAACCTCGTGCTCGTCTCTGTTGTTTCCTTGGTTATGGTGTATCTCAAAAGGGGTTTCGCTGCTATGATCCCATTTCTCATCGTCTTCGTGTCTCCCGTCATGTTGAGTTTTGGGAACATCGTCCTTTCATGAGTCTTCAGCAGTTTCCTACATCCTCTTCCTTTGAGTCTCCCATTTTTACTAATTTTTTCCTCCCTCTCTATCCTGAACTTGTGGAGGATTCTTCAACATCGGCTGCCTCTCCAGACGACTCATCTCCGGTTCTGTCCTCGGCATATGACCCGCCTGTTTTGGATCCTGTGGCACCACCCTCTCCTGAGTCTCCTGATGGTTCTGAACTTCGTCGTTCCACTCGGGTAAGCATTCTTCCCCTTATCTTTCTGATTATCACTGCTCTTTTGCCCTTGCCACCCTCTATGAACCTCACACCTATCGTGAGGCCCATACTTACCCTCTTTGGCAGCAAGCTATGAATGATGAACTAGATGCCCTTCATAAAAATCACACTTGGGATATGGTTGATTTGCCTCCTAGTCAGTCTGTAGTAGGTTGTAGGTGGGTTTATAAGATCAAGACCAAGGCTGATGGATCTGTTGAATGATACAAGGCTCGCCTAGTTGCCAAGGGCTTTACCTAGGAGTATGGCATTGACTATGAGGAAACATTTGCTCCTGTTGCTCGCCTTACATCTGTCAGATGTCTCATTGCTGTGGCTGCTGTTCGCCATTGGCCTCTTTACCAAATGGATGTGAAAAATGCTTTCCTCAATGGAGACCTTCAAGAAGAAGTGTACATGCAACTACTCCCTGGCTATCCCCACTCAAGCAGTCAAGTTTGTCGCCTTCGCCGTGCTCTTTATGGCCTCAAGCAGGCTCCTCGAGCTTGGTTTGAAAAGTTTAGCTCAGTTGTTGCTCAGTAGGGTTTCACTTCGAGTCCTCATGACACTGCTCTCTTCGTCCGAAGATCCTCTGCTAGTATCATTCTTATTCTTCTCTATGTTGATGATATGATTATTACTGGAGATGATTCTGCAGGTATCCGCTCTCTTCAGCACTTCCTTAATCAGCATTTTGAGATGAAAGATTTGGGCACTCTCAGCTATTTTCTTGGGCTTGAGGTTACCTCATCCTCTGATGGATACTATCTTTCCCAAGCTAAATATGCTTCTGATCTTCTCTCTAAAGCTGGTATCACTGACAACAAGATTGTTTCCACTCCTTTGGAATACAATGCAAAGCTCACACCCTTGGATGGTGAACCTATATTTGATGCTACTCGCTATCGTCAGTTGGTTGGTAGTCTGATCTATCTCACTGTTACTCGTCCGGATATTTCACATGCCGTGGGTATGGCTAGTAAGTTCATGGATGCCCCTCGTTCTGTCCACTATGCTGCTGTTCTTCAGATTCTCCGATATGTCAAGGGTACACTTTATCATGGTCTACACTACTCCTCTCGGTCTTCTCTTAAGCTTCATGCTTATTCAGATGCAGACTGGGCAGGTGATCCGATTGATCGATGCTCTATCACAGGTTTCTATTTCCTGTTGGGTACTTCTCTTGTCTCATGGCGTAGCAAAAAGCAAGATGTTGTTTCCCGTTCTAGTACTGAGGCTGAGTATCGTGCCCTTGCCGACACCACCTGCGAGCTTGTCTGGCTTCGCTAGCTCTTGGCTGACATAGATGCTCCACAGCCCACTGCTACTCCTCTTTATTGTGACAATCGTAGTGCTATTTACATTGCTCATAATGATGTCTTCCACGAACGCACCAAGCACATTGAGATCGACTACCACATCATTCGCCAGCATCTCAAGAAAAGCAATCTCAAGTTGTTCTCCATTTCATCTGCTGACCAGCCTGCTGATATCTTCACCAAGTCTCACCCGCCTGATCGTCTTCGAGATTTTATATCCAAACTCTAGTTGGCTTCCTCCTTGCCACCTCGAGTTTGAGGGGGGATGTTAGTGTATAGATTAGGCTAGAATTAACCCATTGGGCTTAGCCCAGTATATTACTTATACTGCACTCATGTTACTTGTACTGCACACATACCTAGCCTATATAAGGCTCTTTTTTGTACATTATTTTACACACATCAATATACAGACTATTCAGTCATTCTCTCTCACTCTATATTGTTAACAAAAATAAAACACTTTCTTTGGAGGGCTTGTAAGGAGATTTTGCCAACAAATTACCGCTTGGCTACGAGGAAGGTGAGCATCAATGACTGTTGTGGATTGTGTGGAGAATGTGAGTCTTCGGGTCACATCCTGTGGGATTGTAAAGTTGCATGTTGAGGTGTGGAGGGAGGTGGATATTGGTCTTCCAAGGCTGAACCAGCCAACGAGGGACTTTGTGGATGTAGTTTGGGCGGTAATGGAGAGGAAAGGGGATACGGACTGGGTTTTGTTTGCCATTACGGCATGGCAAATCTGGAATAATAGGAATAAATTCAAGCAGGAGGGAAGGTGCAAGGAGCCGAGAAGAATAGCTAGGGAGGTGCGTAATTTTGGCTTACAAATCCAGGGAACTCATCTGCCATGTTTTAGTAATCTTGCAAGGGTCGGCAACCAATGGAAACCACCAAGGCAGGGGAGGTTCAAAGTAAACGTAGATGGAGCAGTTTTTGCGAACTGGGGATGGTGTGGTGTGGGGGTAGTTATTAGAAATGAGAATGGTTTGATCATGGGGGCGATGAGCAAAAAATTACCCCTCCCTCTAAGGGCCACGAAGGTGGAAGCGAAGGCGGTGAAGGAGGGAATTAAACTGGCATGGGACCTGGGACTCAGGGAGATAGATTTGGAATGTGATGCTCAAGTGGTGGTAAGTGCAGTCGTTGGAAATGATCCGGGCCCCTGCTTTATTCAGAATGTGGTAGAAGGTGTAAAACTTTGGCTGAAAGTGTTTAGTTCCTGGAGCTGTGCTCATGTTCGCAGACATAGCCGCAGAGCAGCACATATCATGGCCAGGGAGGCTTTTAATATTACGGGCTATGTAGTTTGGGTAGAAGATACCCCCAGTGAAATTGCTAATCAAATTCAATTGGATGTAATCGCAGGGGACAGTTTGTCCTAAGTAATGAAAGTTATGTTTTCACTATCAAAAAAAAAAAAAATCAACACTTGACTTTATCTTCTTTTGAGGCATTTCACATGCACTTGTCTACGTTGGCTCGTCATGCTGCTACGTTGATTGATGTTTATTACCCCCAAACTAATCCACACAAGGGCCTATTTGTTACGTGATTCAAACTCACATTTTCACATTTTAAATAATATTATACACATTTTTATATATTTTTTTATCAACACATATTTTAAAAAATTACAAAAATCATATTTCAAATTACTTTACCAAACACCCCTTTTGCACACACACCCTTAAAACTACAAAACTTGTATTTTGAAGTCACGAAATTTGACTTCAAAGCACTAGTTTTGTAGTTTTGGGGCGTGTATACTAACTGTGTTGAATCGTGACTTCAAGGTATAATCTTTTTACAATATGTTCGGATTGGCGGAGGGGAAAAGAAAGGAAGGGAGAGGAAGAGATTTTCATTGTTTGGTTTCAAGTGTGGAAAGGAAATTTGTGTAGATTAGCTTGTGTTCAGGCTCGGATTAGTTTTTGTGCAATAGCAATTACCCTGCTTGATCTTATTTGCTTTAAAAAGCCCCGTTCTTCACCATGATGACCTATTGCTAATGTAACAGGAAAAAAAATCAGGAACATTCCATGTGCAAGTTAGACATTGTTAACCCAAGCAATGAGCTCAGTAACTGCTCTAACCGAATACCCACCTGACCATAAGAATTATACAGTTTACATTAAACCAATGTATTACTTTTTGTTTTCAAAATTTTGGTGTTATGAATTTACATTTAGTTGCCAATGCAAGAAACCTTTAAGATGGTGACTATTCATATCCTACTGTTGATTAATGCTTGCTACATATCCCTCACGGCAGGTCAAGTTGCGTTCATCCCTAGCTACTCATGACATGAGCTTGCATTAGAATGTTCTCACTTCTCTGTTACTAGGAATAAGTTGTGTTTATAATGCCTTTTGTAGAAAGATTTACTAGTATTGATTTAGCGAAGTTTCTCTCATTCAAAAGCTTCTGGTATGACAATGACATAGACATGAAGAGTTAAATTATGCTTTTAAGTCTTGTCGCTTTTGGATGAAATGCCTAGGTTATAATAATGAGCACTGTTTTATACTGAGAAAAAAGTAAGAACACTCCAATATCTAGGAAACCAAGCAAGAAATTATGCTTTCTGGGATTTTTCCTTTTGAGTAATGTTAATGATACATAAAAATGCATAATTTTGTACTACAATTTGCCACATGGCAACTTGTAAGTGGTGAAAGTGTGATGATGGGCCATGTGAGAATAGACCTTCACACTCATAACTTGCCACATGGCAAGTTGTAGTACAGAGTTATGAATTTTATGTATTCCTATCATTACTCTTTCTCTTTAATTGTTCCTTTGATTGTTTTATCTATGTCCTTCTATTATTATCAAATTTTCTCTATAGGGTTCAAGAGACCAAAACTAAGAGAAATGTTAATGGTTTTAGATTGTAAAACAAAACTTGTAAGTGTGGCCAATTTGATTGTAAATATTATTAAGAGAAATGTTAATCAATGCCTTAAGAGAATTAGTTAAGAAACTATTTTTAGAAACAAACACACATAAGGGAGAATAAAAATGGTCTTAATATAAAGACACACCTAAAAAGCTATGATATCTTTTAAGAGATAATGAGGTAAATTATACTAAACAGTATACTCTCTTTAGTAAAAAATTCTATTGCATAAGTGATTGCAGAAGAAATCATTAATTGAATTTATTCCAAATTTGTAAGAAATATACTTATATATTTACAACTTTTATAAGTCGTAGACTATTCATGTATCATATAATACATGATATTATATATGATATACAAATATGAAAATTTTAAGTATTCGAATTTTGAAAATATATATATTTATGAAAAAATAAAATAAAATACATGATAATGACATTTCTACCATACAAACTAGATCCTATAATTCAACCCTAATTGTTAAGTATGCATTTGGGTTAGGATGAAAAATGAAAATTATTTTGCTATTCAGCTTATTTTTGCTACTATTTATGAGCCTCATTGCATTTTTTGACACTATTTATGGGCTCCACTGTATTATTTCAACTAATCTTTACTTTTATCTACAGTACTTTCAATAATAATTTTTCAATTTTAGCAAAATAAATGGTATCTAAACACATCCTAAGTGGTAATTTCTCTTCAATTATTACAAATTTTGACCACTTTTATATCAATCAACAATTTACACTACCGGACATTGTTACCGTGAAGCAAATTATTGTACTGATTTTTTAGCTAGAACAAGTGCCATGCAAGCTAGTGGTTTTATTTTGTATCAAGCCCGCCTGTCGAGAAATTATAGAGTCCTCTGGTGGACAAGTGACGTGGTCTATCACTCCATTAAAAAACTTCCACTTGTTTAAAATTACTGTTCTCGGGAGAAATTATAAGATCCACATGGTGGACAAGTGATGTGGTCCACTATTTCACTAAAAAACTTTCACCTGTTTAAAATTGTTAGTTAGAAAATTTTTTTAAACAGAAATTAATTACTAACTCAGCAATTTTAAACAAGTGGAAGTTTTTTAATGGAGTGGTAGACCATGTCACTTGTCCACCAGAGGACTCTATAATTTCTCCCGCTTGTGGGTCTGATTGAGCTTATAAGATTGGACAAAGATGGAATGCATTGTAACAGGGGATAAACTTTCCCCGCTTTTGTAGTTTTCTTTAATGAATTTCCTTCTTACCAAAAAAAAAAAAAAAAAACAATTTACACTACTCTTCCCTTACTTCACAGACAATTGTCTATCACCGATTCCATATAGTCTGTTGATATGACACTTACTGTGCATGGGGCACTTTCTGCAGCATCTCTTGTCATCTCATCTCATCTTCCAAGAATTTGCTCCTTGGACAGGCTCCTCCTGGTAGGGATGGCAATTTTTGCCCGACCCGCGGGTACCCGGCCCGGCCCGACCTTAATGGGCCGAGTTTTACCTGGTCTGATAAAGAATAGGGTCGGGTTTGGGTTTTAAAAAAAAAAAAAACCCGAACAGGGTTCGGGTTTTTACAAAAATCTGGCCCGAACCTGGACCCGACCCGACCCGATTATATATATAATTTATAATTCCTCAAATACCCTCATATATATATATATATATAATGTTATAAACCCTAAAATTTCTATTACTCATCCTCATTTCATTTCAGCTCACACAGCCCGCCTCTCTTATCTCTATTCTCTTCAGTCTCACTCACACAATCTCAATCTCTCACTCACAAATCACAATCTCACCTTCGGCCAACTCTCTCACCGTCGGTCCAACTCTAGCCGCCGTCCCAAGCCTTCGCCGCCATCCCAAGCTTTGTTAATGTCACCAATACCAAGCTTTCTACTCTCTTAACTTTGTTTCGTCCTCGCTGTCGCCGATCTCGCACTGTCGCTGATCTCACTCCACCTTGTTCTCTATTTTTTTTTCTTTTTTCTTTTTTTTTCCTAGGTTTTGTTGGCCTCAATCATGTGAGTTTGTGCTTGTGTTTGTGTTTGTGTTTATGATTTCTGAAAGGGAAAAATGAAAATCATAGATCTGAAATTTGTGTTTGGTTTGTGATTTTGAAAGGGAAAATCATAGATCTGATTAGGCCAAAGAGTATTCCTTTTAAAATGAGTTTAAAACTATTATCTATAAGTTTTATTATCTACTGATCTCCATAATTTATATTTTATATACTAAAAAGAGAAAAAGGCGCAGAGAAATGGGCAATGGCCATTCAATTTTTTTTTTTTGGTTGGGCCACGATTTGGGCCGCGGATTAGGCCCAAATCTAGCAGGGCTGAACGGGGCCTGTGGGGCCTGGCGGGGGTGGGTCTGGGCCCCGGGAAAAAAACTCGGTTAGTAAACGGGCCGGGTTCGGGCCGCGGGCTAAGACCCGCGGGTCGGGTCCGGGTATGGAAAAACTTGGCCCGAATCCGACCCATTGCCATTCCTACCTCCTGGATGCCACTACTTGGAATTATATTTTGATCTTTTTTATCCATTTTATGTAATTGTTTAATCATTAATTTATCTTAATGTTTATTTTTTAAGAGAGAAAAACTCATGGGTTGATCTAAGCTTAAAAGTACTAGAGACTCCTTATAATTAATCCAGGTAGTTTTAGTTTGATCCAATCTTGACCTTAATCTATTAAGTTCAAACCCAAACTCAATCATGTAGCCAAGACAGACCAAAAAAAAAAAAAAAAAGACTAACCCGACATCACCTTCATGCTTGAATAATTTTTAGCCTTGCATTAGGGGGCTTAGTGCAATAATTTTTGCTTGCATTATTCTAACTTTTGACTACTTGTGCCATTGTTCAATCAACACTTGACTTTATCTTCTTTTGAGGCATTTCACATGCACTTGTCTACATTGGCTTGTTATTCCTTTACGTTTTTTTTTTTTAGAAGTAATTACAATATACTACAAACCCCGCAACTCGAACCATTTTCTCTTAGACTTCCAAGCACTTTGTGCATGGAGAGGTGTCAATTCAACTACAAGGCCTTTGGCATCATTCCTCTACGTTGATTGATGTTTAGTGTTGATAACAGTATTAAAGTTTAGTTTAATTGAGGTATTTTGTATACGTGAGTGTTTAGATCCGGATGAAATGCATGATTTGCGTTTTACTTTTTTTTTCCTGCACGCATTTCTGCTTTAGGGGACAAGAGTACTGTTCACGCACTGTTAAGCATTGTTCATGCACTGTTTAGCACTGTTCACGGGTTAAAAAATATTAAAAATAGGTCCCACGATACTATTCACGCATTTAAAAATTATTTTGCTACAGTGTTTTCAGTTTTCAGTTTCAGAAAAAATAAGTTGTATCCATACGGACCCTAAGCATAAAACAAAAAAACGTTTATATATGTTTTATATTTTTTATTATAAAATGTGTATTTTTTTTTTTAAATCTTTTTGTTTCATAAGTTTAATACACTCTGACTCTGAATGTGATGCTGGATGTGTAAATTTATACTCAACTGTAATATGAGTCAATCAAGCTCAAGTATTACAATATATTTGTCAACAAAAAATTAGACTTAAATATTGTGGTGGGCCTTGTTATGTATTAGGCTGGATTGCTCTTACCGTATTACTGCCCTATGATTCTAGGGTAGGAGAGTCGGAACTTACCTAATTGAAACACACCTTAGGCCAACTTGTGTGCAAGTTAGAGCCCTGGCAGGAACCTTAAGCGTGTCACGTGCTCACAGCAAGAAATACTATTACAAAATGTTATAGTAGGAAAAACATAATACAGCAGGATAACTAAAACACTTAAACTAAATTATTTTCTACTGATAACAATAATACTTGAATAGTTCCTCAAAGGAAAAGTATGAAAACATGATTACAGCAGAAATAGATTAATAGCAAAAAGTCATGTTAGTCTTTAATCAACCATGGCAAAAGAAAGGAAGATTAGTCTACTAAAGGAATGGGCTTGAGTCTTCAGCAGATTAAAGTCCAAAAAGGGGAACCAATCTCCAATATGGGTAACCTTAGAGAGAAATTCTGCTATAGAAGTTACTCACTTTGGAAAATGGACCTAAGTGGCTTGATCTCAGATTCTTGACTCGTTAAAGAGTGGACTACTGAGAGGAAGAGAAGTGAGCAGTCTATTGGTGCATGCTTTTACTCCTATTACTCATATTTTTCTTCCTCACTCTCGGTTTTCTTGTTTTCCTTGTTTTCTTTCTTTTTCCGTTGTTGTTTTTTATTCTCTCCATGTTTCTCTTTTGTTCACCGTGCACGTCTATGACCTTTTTATACTGCCTGCCGTGATAAGATTTACCATTTTTACTCCTTAACTACTTTTGGCTAGTTATGGGTGTCCTTCCAGGACTGCCCACTGCTCTGCCAACTGCCCAGCCACCACACTACACTGTGTTGGCTGTGCCACGCCTCATTCCCAGACAAAAGTGGTTTTGTTTTGTTTTGTTTTTTACTTCCCTTGACACTCTCATCCGGATGAAGGCTGGGCTTCTCCCTTACCAACCTCTATAGCATGCACCTAGTGATTCTAGCTCATATTTACCTTTTTTAGGCGATATGTCATCCTAGTAATACATTTCCCCCAAAAGAACTTAAGAGAGAACCCCAAAATAGGCCCCCCCTTCTCCCCACTGCCAGACCACACTCTTTCTTACCTCTGACCTGTGGCCCACCTCCCCTGTATTGACTGAGTATAGGTAGGTGGTGCCTGAGCCTTGTATGCGTGCTCCATTTCCATATGAGTCCATTGCTTTTCTGGCGCTCATGCGTTTGCCATTGCCTATAGGTTTGTCTGACTTTGGTGCTTGTTTAACTCTTGCGGCGTGAATGGGTTCTTGGGTCTTCATTCTCTGCATCTCATTTCTTCTTCGGGCTGAGCATTGCTTGGGTGTGGGCTTTTTCTTCTTTAATTCGATCCATGTCTCTTTTCATTCTTTGTCCGTGGGTTGGCTGGTGCTCTTGCCACGCCACTACATTGTTCCTGCTATGATATCATTTACCCTTGTTTACTTTATTATTACTTCTAGGCTTATGGACTGAAGTGTTTGCCATGCTAGTTTCATATATTATTCCTTCCTTTGGTCTTTACCGCCTAGCATTCCTAGTAAACATCTCGGGCTTTCCCAACCCATTTCATTCCTTGGGTGTTGTCGGCCCGTTTCATTTTTTTGAGCATCGTTGGCCTATTTCATTCTTTCCTACTTTTTACATTCCCGTGAGTTTTTGCTAAATTCTTTAGGCTTTCCTGGCCCAATTACCACATCCTTTGCCTTTGGGTTTATTGGCCTTGGAACCAATCTCATTTACTAATTCCTTTCTTTGGGCTCCTTTAGCCTGTTTTTGCCTTCTTTCCATTTCTTACAATTCTCATGGGCTTATTACTTCATTCTTTGGGGCTTTCTTGGCCCGTTTGCTTTCTTTGGGACTACTTTATTATTTTGTGGGCTTGTGGACCATCATTCCTACCATTCTGGCCCAATAGTCTTTACTTTACTGCTTTCTTTCTCCACATTTTTTCATATCATTGGACTTCTTCTGCCATTGGGCCATTTTGTCAAAAATGGATATCAACAAATATATATATATATATATATAATTATATGTATACATACATAAAAATATACTGATATAAAAATAATATTGAATTATGTTAGTTTGTAAATAAAATCCTAAAATATTAAATTAGTATTTATAATTTATTGATAATATAAATAGTAATTTTTAATGATTCAATATTAATAAATATAATTAAAGGTTAGTGGAGAAAAACCATCAGACCTAACTTATCGTCACTTATCATCTTTCAAACAACGAGTGATTAGTTTCTCAAAACAAAACAAAACAAAACAAAATAAAGACAACTAGCGATCGGAAAAAGTTCAATAAAAAAAAATCATTTTATCAAAATAGCTCAAATTATATAATATAAAAATAATAATTTATTTACTAATTATTAGTATGAATTTGTGAATGGATAAAAAGCTTTTGTTGTTGTGTAAATTTGTGAATGACAAAAGATTAAGTTTTTTTATTTATTTATTTATTTATTTTTTTAGAAACAAACTAATTGCTAAAAAAACACACACACTTTAATTACACTCTCTCACAAGCTCAAACACATTACTTAATCCAAAATACCACTATAAAAGGGCCTAACTAAAATTAATCAAATTTGAATATGTAATCTAACTCCTTTGTAAGCTTTGGTGGCTTTTTTTAATGTTTAATTATTTTGATTTTATATTATTATTATAACTACGTGTGTACCAACAACGCAAATTGTTTGCCACATATATATTTTCTATTAATAAGTTAACGGTGTGGACCAAGTTGATTGCAATTTAAAAATAATATGGACTAAATTAACTGCTACCAAAATGTAGGGACTAAATTGATTGTAACCCAAAAATGTAAGAACCAAAATGATATTTTTTCGTAAAATTAAATGAATAATCCAAATTGGTTGCAATTTAAAAATAACATGGACCAAATTGACTGTTACCAAAATGTAGGGACTAAATTGATTATAACCCAAAAATATAAGAACCAAAATAGTATTTTTTTTTTTTCCTAAAATTAAATGAAAAACTATGATTTTTTAATACCCAATTCATTTGCAACCCTATTTATAATAAACTTGTGACTTACATGACTTGAAATCTGAAAACCATATAAATTTGATGTTCAAGTGACATTGCCTAGATCATCGTAGGCTTAACAACTATTTCTCCTCCTAATCCTTTTCAAAGCCACCTTGCGGTTCCATGAGGTGCATGATTAAGGGTGGGCTTGGCTGTGCTCTCAAATTGGTATCAAGCACACCACGCTCCGTTGTTTTGCAGTGAAATGTTTTCAATCAAAATATTTTCAAGTATTTTGTATGACATAAAATTTTTCAAACATAAAGCCACAAATGAGGGTGTTAGAGACACGATGCCTTTTTGTAAAATGTTATATCAAGCTTTTTTTTTTTTTTTTTTTTTTTTTTTTTTTTTTTTTAATGTTTCTCTAAATTTTACTGTTAACGAAAACTTTTTCAAGCTTGACCAAATTTTACAAATTAAACACAGGAAAATACTGAAAATATTTTCGCAAAACATTTTACAGTTAAAATAAATAAATAAGAAGAAGAAGAAGCAGCGAAATTGGCAAGGTATCCACATGTGTTTATGGCTGAAACATGGTATAGGGATGGCAATTTTGCCCCGCCCCACTAGACCCGCCCCTCCCCGCTTCGCTCCGTGCGGGTTTTCCCCGCCCCGCAAAAGTGGTGGGGCGGGGATGGGGTGAGATTTTAGACCCGCACCTCGGGGCGGGGCGGGGATGGGTTTACACTTTTTAGATCCAACCCGCCCCGCCCCATCCCCACCCCGCCCCGCATTATAAGGGTTAAATTATAATTTTTTCATACCCTAAAACCCTACTATTTAAACAAAAATATCATCAACTTATTTTATTCTACCTAACGTGGCTCTACCTCTTTTTTCTTTCTAGCAAAGTTGGAAATAAGGTACCAATTTTAACGTGCTTTTTTTCTTTATTAGAAACAAATTTATATACTATTGAATTACTGATTTCATTCATAATTCATACATCTTTCTCAACTTACTTTTCATCATGAACATAATATAAATTTTTTTTTAATGAGGTACGGGTCTGAGGCTCTAAATATTTGTCTTTGTCAGTGTTTTTGTAATTTTGTGTGGACATTTGGCTCATTGGCTGTTATAAAATATAAGGTACGCCGTCACACACCCCCTTTTCTCTTAACACTTGGAATTCCCATTGGGATTTCACTTTGCTTAACAACACTACTTCTTTATGCTTGTCAAAATCCATATCTATTTTACGAGCTAGGTTTTTGTTTTTGAATTTTCATGTTAGAAATATGAGGTGGTGAATGGAGAACGAGATGATGAGGAATATGTTTCCCTATTGGTTTGATTGCCGATATGATGACATCAATCATGTATTAGGAGTTTGGATTATTTTACTGTGTCATACTATAAGATTTTTCTTGTGATATTGTCTTGTTAAACATTTAGATAATATTATTTAGTTTTTGCTAAAAAATAGTTTGATTTAATAGGATAAATTTATTTATAATTTCAAGTATATTTTTATTATTGAAACATGTCATTTTATTTGGAAAAATGGTAATAGTTGTAGGGAAAATTAACAAGAAATAAAGTTTTGCGGTGTAAGACGGGGCTTCGCGGGGCCTTAAGGGGCGGGGATGAGGTAAGAAATTTTCCCCATCATGCGGAGCGGGGCGGGGCGGGGATGGGGCAAGAAAAATCTATGCAGGGCGAGGGCGAAGATCACATCCTTCGGCCCCGCCCCGCCCCATTGCCATCCCTAATATGGTATATTGATTATCCACTTGCTAGCGTTATACAACACTAAAACCACACACTCATAAGTTTATTTTCAGAAAATTTCTTTCAGTTTTGTTTGACAGGGTGCAAGGCACCTTTTTTGGTCCAGCCCACTCTGAAAATTAGTTCTTCAATGAGCTTGGTGTGCTATCAAATGACCTCAACAAAAGGAGTCCTTTTTTAACTCAGACAATGAACATATATCAGGGTTCTCCTGAATTCCCATGCAAGCGTGGGTTAGTCTGAGGAGTTTGGTCTGTTCTTCTATCTTGCGTGATTTTATTTATTTTCTTCGTTGCTTGGGGTTATTCCATCTAATTGACACAGACAGCAGTGAATAATGATCCCAAACAAGTTTCCAATTTTCCATATTTTGGTTAAATCAAGAGCATATGGAAATCATGTACTTCATCAGCATATGTATACGGAGCTCATTTACACATCCCCTCCCTTCCCACTACTCTCTTAAAAAAAAAAAAAAGAATCCAGTATACTCACAGCACTCTTATATTCCATTCCAGGGAAATTGGCCAGAAAGAACATACTGACTAAAATACCTCCTCTGCACATTTATAATGAGGGGAGAGAGATTCTTATACCTCTATCTGTAACTAGCTAGGAATTAATCATTAAGTGTTAATGCTTTGTAAAGTGTTCAACGGTGTAAAAGGTATCCAAGCTCAACACTGACGATGGCCACCATACAAACAAATAGAAGAGGAAATCCGACTTGAACTCTTCTCACTCCTCTTTTGCTCAACTCTGCCTGCAAAGCAAGAAAGGTAAAAGAAAAAATGTCAATGCCACAAATAAGAAATAAAAGCAAAGGAGGAATCAATCGATGCAAAAAGCAGTTGGGGAAAATGAGGTTAGTATGCTACGTATAGGAGCGCAGGACTAGCTGTTTTTTAATAAAAAGATAGTGACCAGATAAGATTCACAGTTGATAAATTCCTTTGCCCTAGGATAGGGAAAAAAATGCATTGCAACGCTTATGGCAGAACTCACTGACTTTAAGCATACCAAAAGAAACACCAAGAAAAGAATATGTTCAAGAAGTAACAACTTACAAGTTTCTCCTGGAAGACTCTTATATCTTGAATGCTTGAACTCTTCTCCTCTGTTAGCTTTGAAATAGTAACTTCAGCCTGCAAAGGAAATCCAAAGACTTGAGTGCTATAGAACAAGATTCCATCCTCGTACTAAACAGATTCATTATAAATTTTATAAAACAACAAAATTGAACTGATATCAAAATACCATATAAAACAAAAGAAATATATATGGTCATTCCATATGCGAGGACTACTATAACTAATCAATTCCTAACACATAATTGTAAAGAATCTGACATGATCAGGGGGCAAATAACACACAATTATCCCCATCAGGGGGATAATCGTAACAAATCTGATATAATCAGGGGCCCATCCCAAAGAAGTTTAAAAGAACCAAATACTAGATGATCCTGTGGGTAGAACATACAATAAGGGACTGAGCCAATAAGGACAGAGAAGAATTACTGAAGAAAATTTTCATTTTCAATAGGGACTTCATCATAAAATTTCAACCAAAACTCTAAATTGAGAAGAAACGGCAACAATAGACCCTGTGGATGCATAAGATTATAGAAAACAAATCCTAAATAGTCATTGAGATAGTGAATGAACATGGGACCAGGGAATTTATTTTCAGAGGTCATATAGCCCTACAACTGCGAGAGTTAATGAATGGATATGCATCAACCTTTTTTTTTTTTTACAATTGATTTCTAAATTTTAGTTGATTTGATATGATACTAGAACTATAGAAGGCAAAATAAAACAGAGATTTGTTGTAATGAAACCATATTATATCGAAAGAAGGTAAGTGGATAAGAGATGGATTTCAGTAACCAAACTCTTGATACGGTCACAACAGAGTACAATAATTGAATTTCAGAGTGCAAACCGGAGGGAAACAAGAATAGCAACGCTATTCTATTCCATTTATTTGTTATTTCCCTGATTAGTCACACTGTAATTATACCATAAATTTTTTCAAAGATTCTAGAAAGGCTGACCTCCTTTAGCTTTGATTCAAGACCATTTAGTTTTGTCTTCATCTCCTTGATATCTTTAACTAAATTTAACTCGTCAACATTCTTTGCTGATTTCAACTCCACATCCTCTGCTGGCTCCAATTTTGCATCATTTGCTGGCTCCAATTCTGCATCCTTTTCGGGCTCCAATTCTGCATCCTTTGATAGGTTCAGCTCAGCATCCTTGGCTGGTTCCATTTCTGCATTATTTGCATGCTTCAGTTCAGTGTTCTTTGCTAGCTTAAGTTCTGCATCCTTTACTGGCTTCAGAACTGAATCCTCTACTGGCTTAAGTTCTGCATGCTTTACTGGCTTCAGTACTGCATCCTCTGCTGGCTTCAGTTCTGCATCCTTCACTGTTTTCAACTCCATATCCTCAGCTAGATTCAGCACCTTTTCGTTAAACAATTTGGACTCATCTATATCCTTAGCAACCTGAACCAATAAAATAAGAACTACCATATGATATTCTACAAGCAATTCTAGTTTACCATTTAATATGCTTGATCTACTTGAAACTCAATCAACATATTAGCGATAACATAAAACAGGATAATTCTTGCCTACTAAACTCAAAAATGAGGGTAGGGTGTTGACCCAAGACATGGTGATATCAAATGAAAAACAAAGGCAACTTATTTAAGTATTCAAAAATTATGGGGGAGAGAATTAGTTAAACCCAACATTGTTAACTAAGAAGAGTTTCTCTAACCGTTGGCTGCGTTTCCACTCTACCCAATTCTTGACTTTTTTTCAATTTTGAAACTTCATGAGCTAGCCCCTGTTTCCGTAGTCCATTAATTGGTGACAGTTCTGGTGAACTGGTCGGGCTAATGAGGGTCACTCTCAACTTGTTCTCTTCAATGTACTTGCTGCCATCCTTGGCAAACTGCCAAAACAATCTATGAGAAGCCAAAATATAGAATCAAGAACAACAAAACTACAAAAACATACCATGCCAGGTGTAATGTCCTCATCAATTGTTCCAGCAGGAACAATAGTGCTTTGGATCAAAAACTTGTCTTTGCACACCATATCAGGCGGAGCTGTCCGTTGAGCTTGCATTGTAACTACATGGACACATAAGGCAATAAAGATAGATAAAATAACAACATAAGGAAATAGAATGCCAAAAACTGAAGAGCAAAACCAAGTAAAAGATCATATCTAGACCAAAATTTTCAAGTATCAGCAAAAAATTTTAATCCCACTATGACCTCGTGACATATCAATGGTTTTTTATTTAAAAATTTCCTGATGAAATCCATATCAAATTATGGAGCAGCCAAATTTCTCCCCCCAAAACCACAAAATCAGTGCATGTGTCCCTGACTATGTTTATTTGTGTGCGTGACTGTGCAATATGAATTTACAGATGGAAAGATAATAAAAAAAATAAATTAAAAAACTACCAAAGAGCAACAAATTCAGCTGAGACAAATCTTCCCTTGCCAGGCACAAAACCATTGTTTGCGCTTATTATAATCTAAGCATCGTTTTGATTGCAGGGCTGTGTTGATGGCCTTTGTCAAGCCATTGATTTTATGATTTGACTTTGTTTCTAAAAAGTGTATGGGTCGGTCCATTTTGCCTCAATGAGGAGAAAATATTTCCTTATCAAAGGTGGTTCTTTAATACCAATGGTAACTACGTTAATTGCTCTACATCAATTATCAATATGAATACCAAATAACAACTAAATCAATGGAGAGAATATCAATATCCTAACTGTGATTAAGAGAAAAAAAGTTATCGAAGTTACGAAATAATGAAACTCAAACTAACAATCCTATTATCTATGCAAAAAAGTAAAGAGTGCACTAACATAATAGCTAGAGATCTAATTAGTAAAACTTAAACTTACAAAGCTACTTACTTGCATTAACACCTTGATAGGACTAGAAAAAAAACACCCTTAAACTAGTGGATTACAAGCAAAATAATAAGAGGAATCAGTTTAAGATGTCTTCTTACTTGGGATGTAAGTCTCTATTTTACTTGAGATCTTGACAGTTATCAATGGATGCTTGTAACACGTGGAGTTCCATCCTTAATATTATATGACACTTGTCACTAAATCACCATCAGGAGTCAACTTCTCTTTTGAATTTTAGTAAATGTAGTGATTAGTATATTCCACTCCTTTATTTTAAGTAAAACGCTGCCACCTCATCATCATGTTTTAAAAATGTTATGCCACAGTGTGTTGATACTCCTTACACATGTTGTCTCACTCTCCCTCAAGCACCACTTGTTTCTTTAATTATAATACTAACCATTGAATTTAGTAACAATGTTTCAGTTTTCATCCCTACATATTTGATACATCTCTCTCTCTCTCTCTCCCCCCACCCCCCCCTTTTTTATATTTTAAATAAAACACTGCCACCTCATCATCACTTTTTAAATATATGGCGCCACAGTGTACTGATACTCCTTACACATGTCTGATCTCCCTCTTTCACCCAGTTATACAGGGATCTTTTGTTGCCAGACTCAAAGCAATTGAATCCATTACTGCAGGAAGCATAATTCCAACTATTTGAAGTGGTTACACCAATCTTCTTTTGACAACATGCACTGTCCATTAAGCTTCTCAATTCTCAACATTAATTTAGTTATATTTAATTTTAAGAGTCAATTGTATTTTTACTAGTCAAATCAATTTTATTTTAGGTCTCAGTAATTAATTAGGCTATTAATAATTTTAATTAATTTCCTAGATTCAAGGCTATTTTTATAATTCAATAATTAGCTTTCCTAAATCAAGTAGAATTAGGGATTAGATCTAATAGTTTATTTTTAGGCTTGCTACTGTACTCCAATGGAGACAATTTTGATTAAGTAATAAATTGGGGTTCCAGGGATACCCCAGTGGTTCCAAAACATCTTGTGGTGCTTGGGCATAGGGGTTTGACCCACACAGCCCACCCCCCCCCCCCCCCCCCCAATTATCAAGCAAAAAAAAATAAAAACTTTTAGAATTTTTTCAATTGTCTAGTTCTAACTCCAACCAACAGTAGGTGCTAACTCCTAGATTTTCTATCTGTTTTGGTGCTAACTCCAAACAACCTTAAGTGCTAATTCCTAGGTTTTTATTGTTTCTTTCTTTGTTTATTTATTGTAAATTTTCTTTCGATGTTAGTGCTGCATGAAAAATCAATCTATGATTTTCAAACATCGCCGTGGGTCACAACCAAAGTTGAAATAACCATAAAATGCAACCATCACCAAAATTTAAATAACTAGAAAATCCAACCATCGTTCAACCCCATCATCTGTGAAACCTCCACTACCCACACAGCCAACAACCCGCACCTAGTCACCTTTGTCATATCCCAAACAATCCAACCCTTGGCCTCAACTGCAAGCACCAAAAACAGAACCCAAAAACAAAATAAATAAATAAAACCTAGCAACCATCTAAAGTCTTGACCTCACCATCGTTAATCCCAACTGATCCACATTCCAAGACCCACCGATTAAAAAGAAGCAACCACCCTTTGACTTATTGAGCCCACGATTTGATCACCAAGATTCTCAGCGTCAACCCCATCAATTGCAGACAAACCAAAAGAACACCATAGTCAACAACAAGTCTCGGGCAATTTGGGTTTAACAGTCCTTTTGTGTCATGTTCACTGACCTTATAAATTCATTGCACCACCATATTGCTTGTTCCTACTTCAACAAAGAACCATTAACAAGCCTGTTGAGCACACACAACTCTTCTATTGTTGCAGTTTGCACAATTTTTCTAATTTCAACTGAAAATGGTTAAAGAGTGCACTGTCATTTAGCCTGTTCCCAACCCAACTAAGTTCTTCAAGGTCATGTGTGTAGATAGGCTAAATGGCTAATAAGCCAAACTTTCAAGATACCACAAGTCCAGACCATGATTCAGTTGGAGGCTCGTGATAGGCTCATGGCCAATGATAGCCAGCAGCCCAGGTCAGTAAGTCCAGGTTCTAGTTCTAATTATTTGTTCAAACTTTATTCTAGCGAGCATTGGTAATATTAAAGGCATCTAGTTTTGATGGTTGACAAGATCCATGGATATTCAATAAACTGGTTACATGAGATGGACCAATTCTTTTAAACAATTAATCTTATCATATAACAAACAAGTTAAGATTGCCAAAATGAAACTCATTATATAACACTAGAACAATATTGGGAACCTTCACCTTAAATTGTACAAGTTTGCCATAACTGATTGGAAAATAAATGAAAGAAAAACATAAAAAGGAATATCTACCCCAATCCTATTGAAAGATCTACGGTCTACCACAATCTCACCAGGACCATTTTCTAGTTCAAAGATATAGTCTGAGGCAAGGGAACAAACAGTCTGTAGCACTATTTGAAGAAAAAAAAAAAGTGTTCAAGAAGTTTTCTAATCCTGAACCCAGTCCAATACAGTTTGCCATAGAGCCGACCATATCTAGTAAAAGTCGTGCAAGACTTGTCTGCAGAGGTTCGAACAAGAGTTTGGCAAACTCAAAACCTAGCTCGATTCATTTGGGCTGTCAAGGACAATCAATTGCAATGAAATTACTGCTTCCCATACAGGAGAAAATGTCTTAGTAATGAAAGAACATTAAATACCACCAAAACCTAGTTTTGAAAGAGGAGTACATGTGTCAACCGATGTTGCTTCAACATTAATACAACAAGAACATGATATAAAGCCTAAACAGCAAGGTAAAATATTTGAACTATGTGTAATAAACTTAATTCATCCCATTTAATAGTCAGATATATTGTTTATCATTGTCATATATATTACTTATCACTAAAAAAGAAGATTTCTAATTTCTTGAAGTACATAAATATTCACCAAAAGAGCAGACTTAAATGGTGGATTCATTTTCCTAGTTATTCTAGGTTCATCTTCAACTTCTAAAATTGACATGAACCAAAATATCATGTAGGCAAAATTAATCAAACGAAGTATTTATGCATGTATTTTAAAATAAAATAAAAATGTAATCAACCAAAAATACTTGATGACTGTAATCATTTCATATTATTTTAACTTACTAGATTAATCAAGTGAAATTTGTGCAAATTCTATATATAATTTAGAAATCTTATACTTGTGAACAAGTAAAAACTGAATCCCACTCCCCCCCCCCCCCCCCCAACTCCACAAAAAATAAATTAAATTAAATTAAATGCAGCAGCCTATAATAACACTATTTTTCATTTTTTCCCCCTTACTCCATCACCATGTGGCAAATGGTTAAACTTATTTTTGTCTTCGAATTTTATCCGGTGTAAAATAATAGCAATTTCCATTTATAAAGTGGTCCTGGAAAAACTATATATATATATATATATATTGGAGAAACTATTGATAATAATCATTATCTATTGAATCTGGCCACTTACAGCTTCATACTTCTTTCTACTAAACATCACAGGCACAACTGCAAGCTTACAAGGTACTCACTAAGATATGGGAAGGACATACCCGTGAACTCACAAGTTGATTTCGGAGAAATAACGCCTACATTTGGTCGCACACAGTACTTTTTAGGAGATGTAGTTTTTACCTGCCAAATTTATCTAGCTATTAAGCATTCCATCCTCTACAATGAATTTTATACTAAAACTCTATAAAGCTGGGAACAGAAAAACATAAATAGAAGTGAAACACACCTTAAAAGCAACATAGTGATGGGTGTTATTGGCAAGTCGAACTGAACATGAGCTATGCTTCTTCAATTCAACTATGGAAAACAAAGTAATTCAAACGTATTAGTCCACAAAACCTCACATTTCAGACGTAGATGCATGCAACAAATACATACCATGGAGAAGCCACCTATTTTTCATATAGAATCAATGACCATATATGAGTAATGCTAAGAAAAGATCACATTACATATCTAATACATCCGACTTAGAGGCCACCAAAGTCAATCCCGATATAAAACCATTAAGGATACTATAAATTAATCTGCAAAGTGTTTTTTCCCCCTGTTTTTCAGTTAATTTATGGACCCAATTGAATGAACCCACCCCATCCCGTAATCACCTAAGCCAAGGCTGCCTACTAATTTATTCTATTGTCAAATTCGTTGGTTTCAGATACTACTTCCATATATATTTTTTTTAAAAATAAAACATTGGAATCTTCAGGTTATTTTCAATGTTTTTCTCAAAATTGGCAGAAAACTAAAATCAACAATTCTTATATGTCAATTGATTTTATATTATGACTAGTAGAAGACATATAAGAATAAAATCAACTAAAATAAGCTGTGTTTGTTTCCATAATAATTTATTATAAAATCTATATGTTTGCCAATTCATCAGTGATCAAACAGAGTGTGAAGAAATTCTAACTATAATGATGGTAGATATAGCCCACATTATTAAAACAAGAAAAAAAAAATTTTAAGGTTAATAATTAAAAGTGGGTCATATGGTAATGATTGACTTACATATAAATTTGAGTTCCTTGGGTTGAATATCCAAAAGTTGTGTACTCATTTCTCTTCCTCAGTAACAACTCCAAATTCAAAATTTAATAATCTCAGTATCCAAAAGCTCGCCGCCAATGCCGAATCTTCTCTTTTCCTACATAGCCAAACACTTTACAAAACAAACCCCGCATTTCCAATTCTTCAGAAAATATAAATAAAATTAAAATTAACTCCACACAAACATATAATATAGAGGGAAAGTAGATAAAAATAAATAAATAAATGGAAATGGGAAAAATTAAAATCGAATTTGTGCAATTATTTTTCTGTGAATTTTGAGAAAAAAAAAAAGAATAAATCGAATAAAATAAAATCGAATTTGTGCACAAATAAATAAATGAGAAGGTAAAGGAAAAAGAATATTGCCAAAAATAAAATCAAATTTTTTCCGCCAAGAGAGAAGGTTAAGAAAAAAAAAAAAAAAAGAGTTAGTAATTGCAGATAGTACATGATTCGGTGCCATTTTCCTTTGTTTTCTCAGCAACCAAACACATAGTACATACGCCAAATTCTGACTCGGTTTACTTTAATCAATTCAGACTCTAACTCAGTTTCTACTCGCTGATCGTTCAAAACAATAAAAGCACAACGAGTTGAGCTAGACGACACCTTATCAAACGAGAAAAGTAACGAGGAAAAAGAGATGAATAGTCAAATGAAACGAGTCAAAACTCGGACTCTGTTTCAGTTTCTTACTCGGACAAGTCCGAAAACCAAAAAGTAAAAAATAAAAACGAGTCGGAAATCCGAAACGTTTTTTTTTTTTTTTTCACCCTGAAATTCAGTCCAAGCATTCAAGTGAACCCGAATTCAAACTCGTTTTTCAACTCAGATCGTTCAAAAAAAAAAAAAAACCAAGTCACCAAAAAACGACCGCGTTTAGAATCAGAGTGTGAGACTCTGAAACAAGCTTATTATAATATCTTACCGGTTTTAGGCTTTCAGCAACAAAACCTCAGAGAGAAACAACGCCGTTTAAAGAATCGCCGGAAAAACCAGTCATAAAAAAACGACGGCGTTTAGGATCACCAAAACTGTTTTTGAGAGAGAAGAAAAAGAAAAAAAAAACTATGGCGTTTTAAGAACTTAGATTGTTCGAGGAACGAGTAAAGAAAGGGGAAAAAAAAGTCTAAGAAAACGACAGCGTTTGGAAACAGAGAGATGGAGACAGTGAAGGCTTACCTCGCTGGGGAGAGAGAGAGAGAGAGAGAGACGACGGCGTTTTAGGAGTCAGATGAAGATTTTGATTGTTGGGAGATGAAAAAGAAAACCGGATGGAGAGAACGACAGCGTTTTCAGAGAGGGAGGAAGTGGAAATGGAAATGAGAAGGAAGCGGATAGGCAAAAAGGGAACGGGAATATTGAGTGGGAAAAATGCGGCTTTTTATTTAAGCTTTGTTGTTGGGATCGATAATTCCAATTTTTACGTACAGGACTCGAAATTCTAAACTGAGTAAAATATTAATTTTATTTTTTTTTATTTAAAAGAGAGTTTGGTGGTTTGAACTAAAACACTGTGACTTGAAGGAAGACTTTTTTTTTTTAATTTTGGGAGGGGGGAAGAAAAGAAGTGAAAGCGAAAGTCTTTGTGCCTGACGGATGGTAGAGCCACTCCTAGTGGCGTTAGTTGTACCGGACGTTTTAACCGAAACTCCATCCAATGTTACAACCCGGATTCATGTGGGTCGGTTCTGGTACGACTTTTTCTTTTTCTTTTTTTCAGAAAAAAATTTTAAAAAGTCTACACCTTTCGCCCAAAAAAACTCTACAACATTTTCACAATAAATTAGTCTCATAGGTAATTAGCTCAATTGGCAAAAATATCTTATGGTGGAATAAAAAATCTGGGTCAAAATTAAAAACTAATTAGTATTTTAGTCTGATGATAAAGAGTTATCATCGAGACGCCATAGAATGAAACTCTTTAAAAAAAACTATTATTATTAGTTCTAATTTAAATTTATCATTAACTTTTCAGTCTTACTAATAACAATTTGTAACAACTTACTACTTTTAATTTATTGTAAAAATATTATAGACAAATCATTGCACAAGAAAAAAAAAGTCTACGTTATCCTCCAGAAATTGGGGACACACTTAACAGTTGACAGAAACTTTATTATTATTGTTATTACTTATTACTTATTAGTGATAAATATTAAATAACGTCACATTTTTTTTATTAATTATTGATAGCTTAATATTTTTTGATTAAAAAATTAGTATAATTTTTTAGCTTTTAAGCAATCGATCTGCCACGCCACATAATTAATAACTTTTTTTTTTGTCATTTTATATGTTATAATAATTTTATTAAATTTGTTAGTAAATTAACATCACATTGAATATGACCTTCATAATTAATTAATATTATAAGATTGGGAGAAACCATATAAAACGTGATAGAGAGAGAGGATTGCCATGTATGCCGATTTGTTTACAAATTCACAACGTGGTGAGCAGCGTCATTGAGAAATTGCTTTTCAAAACATTTTTTTGTGTCCTAAAAGGTACTTTTCTAAAATTATTACAAAATGATACTTTTAGCAAAAGTTGAATAAGGTATAAATTGGTATTTATTGAGTTGGTGTATTTAAGAGTCATCAGTCATGTTATGTATAAATAAATATAAATATATTGTCTGTACATCTTGAAATTACTTGTTCTGCTTATTTAAATCATGTGGTTGTGAGTAATCGTTATGTAAACATTTAGAGCTCAAGGAAAAAGTTACGTAAGCATTTAATTTTAGGGGGTCATGTTTCATGCCGACCATACGCATTCGTTCTTTGACTCATTAAAAAAGAGATTGTTCAATGAACTTTTAGCGTTTTTTATTCATTGAAAGTACCATGTAAAAGTGTGGAGTCAATATTGCTAATAACTCTCTGTTTCAGCAAATCAGGAAGCACGTTTAATAAAGAAAACACATTCGATGAATTTTATGTGAATAAAGATTTTTAGCTAGCCACCTGGTAAAAATTGTGACTTGAGTTTAATCAGCAAAAATAAAAACAAAACAAAAAATAATAACTGTAATTTGGGTTTCAGTTTTTATTATTTATAAAGCTAAAATATTAACTTTCCCCCGGCAGAAAATAAATAATAATTTACTTTCATTTTGGAGTTTGGTCTTTAGCTTCTTTTTTCTTTTTCTTTTTCTTTTTTTTGGGGGGGGGGGGGGGGGGGGGGTGGTGGTGTGGGGTGTTAGAGATAGTTTCAAGATAAATTATTATTTGAATTAAAAGCATTTAAATTTAGGCATATTGTTAGATCTTTATTAGAATAAGCATATTGTTATTTATTTGTATTCAAATTAATTTCTAGGTTTTAGGATAAGATAAGATTGGTTCTTATGTTTTAGAATTTGTTGATGAGATTATCTTATCATTAGCTATTTATATAAGTTAAATGCATTAATGAGAATTAAGTACTCCTATAAGATTAACCCAAAGGCTTCAGGAGGTAATCACCTTGACTAAGTTAGATAAATTATTTGAATTAAAAGTACTTAAATTTAGGTGTAGCAAAAGATCTTTATCTAAATGGGGTAGCAGTAAATTAGTATTGTTATTTATTTGAGTTCAAATAAATTCCTATGTTATCTCAAAATAAAAAATAAAAAATTCCTATGTTTTAGGATTTGTTGATGGAGTTATCTCAAAGAGTCTATTTTCCCTTTCAAGTTTAGGAGTCTAGTCTTCTAGAATCCACTAAGTTATCTCTTACTTTTTCTTTTATTTTTCTTGTTCATGTTGAATGCATTAATTATAATTAAGCATAATATTAACTCAAAAAGTATATTCTCCCTCTCAGGTTTGGGATCCTAATCTTCTAGAATTGACTAAGTTATCTTTTACTTTTTCTTTTATTTTTCTGGTTCACTACCGCGTCCGCTCTTAATTAGGGATGACAATAGGGTGGGGCAGGGCAGGGCGAGGCCGAAGGATGGAGTCTCGTCCCCGCCCCTGCCCCGCATGGTTGTGTCTTGCCCCATCCCTGCCCCTTAGGGCCCCGTGAAGCCCCGCCCCACCCCATAAAACTAGTACAATTTTTTTAATGAAACCTATTTCATTAATAAAAATATACTTGAAATTACAACTAAATTTATCCCATCAAATCAAATCAATTTTTTTTTAAAAAAAATTGAATAATATATCCAAGCGTTTAACAGGATAATCACAATAAAAATCTCATAGTATAATACATAACAAAATAAAGGCAAAAAACCACATTAAGTAGAATAAAATAAACTAATATTGATACGTTTGTTTAAGTAGTAGGGTTTAGGGTATGAAAAATTTACAATTATAACCCTTAGCAACGCGGGGCGGGGACGGGAAGGAGCACGGCAGGTCTAAAAAGTCTAAACCCATCCCCGCCCCGCCCCGTGGTGCGAGGCTAAAATCTTGCCCTATCCCCGCCCCACCACCTTTGCGGGGCAGAGAAAACCCGCGTGGGGCAAAGCAGGGAAGGGCGGGTTAAGCAGGGCGGGGCAAAATTGTCATCCCTATTCTTAATAATTACTCTTTATCATCAAACCAAGTACAACAATTGATTTTTGGTGTATATGGAGATTGAACCCTGGATTTCTTATTTTCAATGACAAGAGACTTCACTAATTATGCTAACTAGTATGTAACATGTGCCTATGTATGGGAATGATGAATTGTAATGGTGCTATTGATGTTAACTTGAGTTATAAAACACACAAATATTAGTTCAACCACGCGTACAAAATATCTAAATAAAAACTGTATAAAAAATATACTCATTTGTTCAGAGAAAAAATAATAGCAAAAATCTAAAAAATTTAATTTGTATGAAAAGTTAACAAAAGAAAATTTCAATTTTGATTCTAATTAAAATTTCTTTAAGTATTGGTTATGAGAAATGATATGTCTATAACATTTTTACAATATTTTTACAACAAATCCTAAGTGGCAGGTTGTTCTGATTGTTATTGTTGGGGCAAAAAAGTAATCTTAGTGTTAGTTTTAAATTTGAACCAATAACAACTAACTACCTGTAATTTGTTGTAAAATTGTTGTAGAGGTAGCATCTCTCATTAGTGTTATATATATATATGATTAGATTTTTTATGGTTTATTTATATTTAACTCCTCATTTTCTACATTGAATTAACTCACTTGAAAAAAAAAAAAACTTACATTAGATGAAACACGCGGCGCAAAATTAAACTCTAATTGAATTCTAATTTTTACACTGAATTAACTAACTTGGCACAAAATTTTAAAAACTAAGATTAGATGGGATACATGGCTCAAAATTATACTCTAATAGAATTCTAATTTGAACTTTAATTGGATTTTCTATATATACTAGAATCCATTGGACTAGTCAACTTTAGGTGTCAAATATGAAGACATATTTTCTACTCAATTGCATTGAATTATAGAAGTGATTCGTACTCCTGGTCCTATGTTTATCTAGTCTGTCTGTAAAATGCTTCAAACCATGGATTAGGAGAAACAATAAGGAAAAAAAAAATAATCATACAAATCAGCCATACTGTTTCTCAAAAAAAAAAAAAAAAGGATCACCCTTACTAATTAACATGCCTAAAACAACTGGAGAAGAAAACATTTTCAGCATAATTATAACATTAATATATTTCCTTTTGCAAAATCATTCTTATGAAACATTAAAACAAAAAAATAGACTTAGTTCTCAATCCAAGTTTTAGATGCACAATTTTATTGTGTAAAAGTATAATTATAGTTGTAGGGTCAAGATTTGTAGCCCAAGCTCAAATGATTTGGATCATGAGTCCAATGAACCCAAAATAATGAATTTGAAGAGAGTGAGTGAAAGAGCTGGGCTAGCTATAAATTTAACAACAGTTAACTATGATATTCAGGGATAAACCCAAGTAAAAACACACTTAAAAGCTAAACAAATTGATGTCCGAAGAGGTATATTATTGATTGAAAGATGAATACAGTTCTTAGAGTTGCAGTAAAATCTTTTTCCTCTTCTTTTTTGCCTTCTTCCGATCCCTTTCTTCAGAGGCCTTTCCCATTTATATAGCCTTCTTCTAAACCATCTTCATCGTACACTTATTCTTCATCTAAGCATTCACTTGAGTACATGTCACATTAGGTATTTTCTTTAGTTCTCCATAAGTGTTAGTAGTTGAGGTTGCACTGTTCAAGGGTCTTCTCCACTAAATGCGGCCAGAAAAGTTGCTACAGCGCATTAAATACAGTGGTAGCAGCTTTTTCCTTTAGATATTTCTCCGTTCTTATCATCTCCAGACATGTCCAGAGCTTATCCTTATCATTGGAATTGCTAGGAAGATCACTCGAACCTCCCAGGTATTTGCTTGATCGAGACTCTTTATATCTGAGGAGAATACGCTCTTCAGCCTGCTGATGATCTCTTCAGACTGTACTCCTCGATCATTTCCAGGTATACTCTCTCCCCTATGGAATCCTTCTCAATCATTTTCTTATCTTCGGACACACCTTAACCCAAAAAATGAGGCCCAAGCTCAATACACAATGTTGGGCTTTTACCCCCCACAATAGTTAGTTTAAAAGAAAATGTAAAAACTTAAAAATTCTACCTAAGAAATAACCAGAACAAGATAATGAAATTGAGATCATCCAAAATGAGATTTATCACTCGTTGTGTTGGTAAGTCGTCTAAAAATTCTATGTATTTATTATGATTTATGCGTGATTTATACAGTCTTAGAACCTGAAAAGAATAATTGTGGTTGTTAAAAAAATATTCATAGCTATGCTAGAATAATTAGATAAAAATATTATGAATGTTGTAATTTTAAGATAAAATTTAGCTACAAAATTAGTTGTAACCTAAGACTACAACCTTACTCAATATCTTTTTATTGGATGTGAATTTTGACAAATCCACTATTGGATTATATTTTCTTTTTATATCTTTCATACTTGCAAAATTTCTAAAAAATTAAAGATTAATAGTTATATCATCACTAAGTTGTTTAAATTGCAAGTTTTTGTTGTGGGGACAATTTTTGCTTCAGGGCCAAGGGTTAGACCATGTTAGAACCTAGGCAAATTTGTTGTCCCACATGGAAAAGAAATGCTTCCTCTTCATGCCATATAAGGGATGACCAGGTGGATGAAGAGTACCA